>BMAU01019275.1:0-600000 GCA_019973935.1 Trichonephila clavipes
CTGTAACGCAGTGCCCAACGGGTTAACAGGACTTTGGAGTGGTTTTGATTTGGGTACTTAAGAAGGATTATGATCGAAATGATCTCCCACCTTGGCACCATAAATCCATTTGTCGAATTTATTCAACCGCATGCATAACCGCTACTTAGGCCTCTTTCTCGTGCTTGCCCAGTTCTTTTGCGTAGCATTGAATTTTGACTAGCAAAAGCGTGGCCTGTAAATTCCTTTGTTATCTTGCTGTATCAGACAGCAACCAACTATAATCCTGATGCATCTGTGCACCTGGAAGGTAAATTGGCATCAGGGGTATGACTAGTTACTTCAAGGTAATTCTTTTAGCTCAACAAAAGCTTCACAGGCTACCTTCGCACTGAGACTAGTCGAAACTGGCACCGCCTCGCCCCACCTAGTGTGCTGATCAACCAGACATAAAATATATTTATGTCCCTTGGGCTTGGCGGATCAATTGGACCTATCAGATCCATATTCACCACCTGAAATGGCAATTCCAGGGCGCTTTGCCACAGGTGTAATGGGTAGTCGGTCTTTAATCCTAACCGATCAGTGGCTGACATTCTTTACATGACTCACAAAATTTCTTCATCGGCCCTCAGACCCTCCCCAAAGAAAAGAATACTTGATTCGTTCAATCGATGTTCTTGGGCCCCATGTGACTACTGAACACTGAAGTATGCGCTAGTCTCAACACCTCAGTTCTTCTGCACTTCGGAATTACCAGTTGCCCAATACTCTCCCCCGAGTATTTTATCCCTACGAAATAGATACCCCGCATCTACTTCGTAGTAGTTTCTTTTGCCTTCCTTAGCATACTTCAAGCCAATGCTAACTCGGCACAACACTCCTGTTCGGAACGAAAACTATCAGCCACCATGATTCACTTTATCCATCTCAGCGGTTACCTCCTCATCCTTAGTACCCAATGTTCCCACTTCATTCCAACATGAAGTAATATTCCTTTGAGAATCCTCAATGTGCTCTGTGCTTTCTCTGGCAGAATACCCGACGAAACCTCGGTTTCATCTACATTTCCTGAGTCAACCCTCAGGTCCTGAGAACTTTTGAGCCAGTGAATTCTCTTCTTCACTCTGAGCTCCTCCCAACATATCCAAAACCTCTGGTGGAAGCAACACGTCTTCTACCAAAACTTCTGCCAAAGCACATAACACTTGCTGGTGCACCACCTTAACCTGGCCACCAGTAGCAAGACCAATTGGAACATATACTAAAGGACATTTAACCGCTGGACCGAAAATACCTTTCAAATAAATCGTGGAAGCTCCTTCAACCGATATTCAGGAACTAAGTCTTTCTTGATAACAGTAATCTCCGTACCAGAATCCACTAACGCATGGACTAATTTCCCATCTACACTGATAGATGTTTTCACTAATTTACTTAATTTGTCTTCAATAGCCCGCCTAGGAATGACTTTACCTAGCAAATCAACTCTAGCAGTGACCGTTCCATCTTCTAATTCTGTCCCTTCCGTTGACACCTTATTTAAGTCTTTTATTATCAACCCCTTTGTTTTTAGGACAATTCCGCTTAAAATGTTTATCTGATCCACAGGTGAAACAAGCGAATTTTTTTTATTTCAGTTACTTTACCTTTATCAAAGTTTTTCCTAGAAGAAAATTTATCTGTCTTTTTCTCCCCAAATGGCTGTTTACCCCAACTACCATTAAAACTTCTCCTTTTACTATCATTCCATTTAGCTCTCTCAGGTTCATCGTAGGATTTCCCTTTGGAAGCATAAAAATATATCACATTGTTTGCCCAAGTTCCTGGGTTTGTACCATTCTTCCCCTTGGAGCACACCAATATGGGTCGCCGTCTCAGAATCCAACATTTCAAACATTTTATCTGCTACGATCAGTTGATTAACTGACTCAAAATCATTCGCACCTCTTAACTTACAGTAGTATAACCACATCGATGTTAAACGGGTCGCGAACTGAGAGAAAGTTTCGTCAGAGTTACGTTTGGCCTTTCTAAAATTTTCTAAACATATTTTTGGTGATGGTTCATACTCCTTGAGTACAACCTGTTTTAAAGATTCGTAATCTTTTAATTCTTCTTCGCCTAGGTTAACTAATAAGTTTGAAACTTTGTCTCTAACATGCATAACAAAACCTTTGGTTTTAACTCGCCGCTAACCATTTCACTAGCGAAAGCCTTTCAAGACTAGAAAGAAATATTCCCACCCGTCTGATTTATTGGGTACCTTTACAGTTAAGAGCCTAACCATTTTAACTATTTCATCTAAAGATTTTTTACACGTGAGGTTTGACCATTATTTTGATTAGCACTCCGATTAGCGATCCTAGATAATTCCATTTCAAGCGTAATTTTCAATTGATAATTGTTCTTGTTGTTCTAGTTTTTGCCGCTGTTCTGTCTCTAACCTTTCGGCTGTAATAACTTCCAATAACTCTTTTGCCTCTTCCTCCTTGTAATATTTACTAGAGATTATTAAATTCCTTAAAACAATTTTAGACATAGACGGATCAGGTGACTCATCTAAGTCCCGCGCTAATTGAATTAAGTCAATTTTCTTACTTCTAATGAGAAATGCCATTTTTAATCAAGCTAAACCTAATGCCAAATTACCTTCTGACAAATTTAACTACAAACACTTAAATGACCTAGTACTATATATTTAACAAGCAAGAAATTCCAGAAATTCCAGAAACACAATACAAATTCCAGAAACACAATACGAAATATGTTTACAATAAAACTTATATGAGACACAGTTATTTGTTACTAATCAGAACGCAGAACCTTTTTCAAAATAAAAAAAAAAAACACAATTAAAACAACATACTTTAGCTACATTACCATAGAGTTATTTCTCAAATCATAAATCTACTCTTAGTTTCTTTTTTTTTTTAATTAAAAAAAGAATCTTATGCAGGAAACAAAAAACCAATATATATATACATCATAAATTACGAGTAAAGGAAATAACCTCAGATTGCATTAAACTATCAACTAACTGACAAATTGCAACACTTTTGCTTAAAATGAAAAACTATCATATAATATTAAAAAAAAAAAAAAAAACACATGCCATATATTCTGAGTCATAAATAACCTACAAAATCTCTTATTTACAACATTTTAACAGAAAGTCCGTCTTCTTGAAATACATATACACATTTTTTAATGGATATTTTTCACCCACTCAAACATACATTTTTTCGCAACCATTATTTCAAGATAAATTAATCTAATTCTTTTTTAATTCTGCAAACTGAATTCTTATGCAAAACACTTTCTATACCCAGATTTTAATTTTTGAGACAACTTCAAACCAGTAAAGAATGATGATAAAAAAAAAATTATAGTTTAACACTAGAACTCTAAATACCATATTTTACAACATTTAAAATGATACCCTATCATTCCAGGTAAAATAAGTACACAATTTTCTTATTTCATCTACACAATAATCCAACAACATAGAATATTGCAATAAACCAATGAAATTTTCTTTTTTCAGATATATCTGCTTTTTCTATTTTATTTTTAAAAAACAAATTAAATATGAATGCATCCCATTACTCTTTTTTAAATATTCACACGATATTTTAACTTAGGGAACAATAGCCACTTACCTCGACATGAAAGCTGTTTCTGTACTTGAACACTTTTCAGATCACGACTCCATTCATCAGAAACTGAAGAAAAATACGGCATCTGTTTATTCCATAGCCCAACTCGGCAGGTGATAGCAAATTTCTGTATGAAGATCATGATTTTTCACTTGAAACTGCTGCAAGAGAATTCCCGGGATCCACGTGGTCATCAACTTGAAAATACACCGCAGGATTCCATTTTCTTCTTAAAAATTTTCTTTCAAACTGTGAATGTCCACTAGCCCTTGTTCACAACTTTGTAGTACGAACACCGATCAATTTGAAATATTTTAATCCTTTAACTTTTGCTCTATTGCATCGCACTTCTGACACCAGTGTAAACTCGTGAGTTCTTTTCCGACCGTGTTCGAATTGTGACAAGAAAATAATTGCAGACAGGATTTGGTCCCACTGTTTTATTCCACACTTTCGATGGGACATTTCTTAAAATAAAGAATATATTGCGATGTTACAGGATTACGATACATCGTTCAGCCGTGTCTACTTTTCACGACCCCGGCTTTTTCGTCACTCTCTCTCTTCTCTCCTGTTCCGACCTTTTTCTCCTCCGTCGTTGCCAGATCCTTTTCTCTATATCGTCTCTCGTTCGACCTGTTGCCAGGTGCAGGCAGCGGTTCCTTACAAATTATATACCGAGATATTCAAGATTGGGGTGGACATTATGTAAGTCTTTTACTGAAACTATAAAATTCTACTTTAAATGCAAATGAACTATTTTTTTATGCATTTTGAGTTGTTTGATAATAAATACATCTTTTGATATTAAAATAGGTATAATTATTATGTTTGTATCTCGCATTTTTCTTAAAACGTGAGTTTTAAGCAAAAGTTTTTTTATTGTAATTATGTAGGTAAGTGTATATTCTGTATTAATTGTTAGAATATAAAGCTTTTTTGTAACTTACCACATCCACGCCACTGGGTGGACCACACCACCTTAAAAAACATAGAAGTAGACCGTACCATGTAAATATCTGCCCACCCCTGCCCTAAAGCATTAGCTCGTCAGCTAATAGACGGATATTCCTCAAGAAAAATGAAAATGAAGTCCTGTCCTAGCTTCCAAGAAAAGAAGTGTGTAATTCAAGAAGATGTGCGCTTAGCCAGTGTGGGAAGTCATGTGCCAAAGATGGTTTCCAACTATAGACGATGTAGAAAATGTCGTAGTAAGGGACAAGAAAAGAGGACCCGCTACATGTGTGCAGAATGTGGTGTCTCCTTGCACATTGCAACATGCTTCTTATCTTTTCATGGTAAATAATCACCATTAAATTTAAATTTTCTTTATGACGGAGAATGGTTCCGTGGGGGAAGTATTTTCTCCACCCCTAAAATTTGAAAGTAAGCATAAAATTCTTGTTTGTTTCTTCTCGATTCGGTTTCAATAAGATCATGATCCAAATGATTTTCATTGTCAATTTTTATTCCCGGCGAAATTCTTCGAAAAAACTGGGACAATTAGTCCGACAATTAGTAGCAGCAAGACTGCATTATTTTGTTATATCCGTTGCACATCTCAAGGCCTCGGCCTATCACCTTACAACATCATTACTCATTTTGTCAATAGGTGGCAATTGGTCGAGTCGGTTTGTGCCTAGGTTTATGAGATTGTGAGTCATGCTCATGCATTAATTACAGGATACCGTTTTTACGAGTATTTGACAACGTATAATGCATACTGTCTACTGAAAAGGATCGCAGATGGATCTACTTTTGCATAGGGGCTCAAGCCCTTAAGAAGTCTTAAGACATCACTGATAAACATCATCAACAGTACGCATGATCAATTCAACATCGATGGAGATTAACTCACGAACGTATCTATAAGCGATACAATGCTACAAATCGTTAGGAACAGTACTTCTGCCACCGAAGATAAATTAAGAAAAGAAACTACCCATGTGTGTGTAAATACATACAGTACTGCCAACAGTGGTGTAACGGAGGATATTATGTCCCCCTGCAAAGTCAGATTTGGTCTTTCAGAGTCAGATTTTGTCAATCAGGTCTTACAGAAGGTGCGTACTAGGTGTCAGTAAGACTTTGAGCCACTAGAGTCCTGGGCCCCTCCGCAATGCTACGGGGGTGTACGTTACGCCACTGATTGCCAGTGGCCAGTGCCTTATTAGAAATTAGCCTATGGATGGGGAGAATATTCTCCATAGGATTTGCTCTTATTTTTGTTCTTTCATTTAATACAATTATATTTCCTCCAAAGAGCTTGAGTTCATTTCCCGTAGTGGTTAATGCAAATTATTAAGAAATGAAGTGAACTATATTTTCCAAACTCATATATAATGCCATTTGTAGATGCATTCAAAAGAGAGAATGGAGAGCATAAGAAAGCGTAACATTGAGATTTATATCATAAGCAGGGCAATTACAATTTCAGTAGAAAAGTAAACAAAAATGCAGTTGTAACTTACAATACGGTAATTCTAGTTATACGGTCTTTAGAATATAAGTTCTGTATTTGATTGAGAGTTTATGTCTTATAACTAATTACTTTTTTGTTTCCTCAAATGAAGGTTTATTTTTGTTGCATGACTCAGGTTGAGAGATTTCAGAGTACTTAATTTAACTAAATATATAACTTTTCTTTGGTCTTTCATTTATTTTTGTGAATATATATTTGGCTTCTCAGACTCTTCACTTAGTTAAATCAATCAAATATAAATTAGTCAGACTTCAAATCCCATTATTCTTAATTATTTAAAATGGATAAAATCAGATGAAAGCGCAAGCTATGAGAGATTCATTAGAAAATGTTTGCAAATACATTTTAATAGGTGGCGGCAGATTGAGTCTAATTTCCGGCTCTCTATCTGAACAATTTTTGATCTGACAATCACATTTGTCTACTTCTACGTCTCGCGCCATAATTAACTACGCTACTTGTAATTTTATAGATTATTTATGTAATTCTCAGATGAATAAACTTTTACCATGAAAGGAACGCTCACATCATTAAACTTGTAAAGGCTTTTTAGGTGGAATGTTTCCTGAATAAATTATTCGAATAAAACTTCTCAGAACGGTTTAATGTCGTATAAATGCTATACGATTATAAAGTTAATCTCAGAATGATAAAATCTTGAAAAGGCATCGTCTTTTTTACTATTGGAAAACCTTTTAAATTTAGGAAATAGCTTAAAAATCGAAATAATAGTTTTTATTTAATTGCAACCTTCAAATATCTATAAACTACAATTTTCTCTGGAACTGAACTAAAAATTAAATTTAAGAGGAAATATAAAGTAGACATTAAAACGAAAAGTGTCCTTGAAAACTTGATTCTTTCAAAGGAGGGGAACACAGTTTAAAAATGAAACTTACACCGTATTATTTACCGTATATTTTATAGGAAAAAGGTATGCAGTTAGAACGTAAAATTTACGTGAAATTAAGGAATCAAAGTAAATAAAATGAAACAAAATGCTGAATCCAGCTGGTAAAAGAATGGAAAGAGTGTATTATTAGAAATGAAAGAGAAATTCTGATTAAAAATGCAAGTAAAATTCCTTTTTCCGCTGCAAAATGTAAATAGTTTAGATTTCTGATTAAAATTGAATTGAGAAAGGAAACATATTGTTACGCTGATCAGGGTTCGAGGATTTTATGCAAATCAGTCTCAAAGAGCAAGACAATTCCTCAAAAGTGATGGAAGTTTACTGTCTAAAAAACAATCTTTGAAATGCAGGATACAGTACTCAATTTCGCTTAATAAACCTCAAAAGGCCTTCACATCTTCTACGGTGCTCGGACACAGCTACCAATGTCTTAAATACAAGTATGCTAAAGATTATTCTCAAGCACTTTCTGGTCCTACTCAACAGCCGAAGTAATAATTTATCACTGGTCGACTCTTCATGATGAAAACTAGGCTAACTCAGTTTCGGTGAGAGACTCTATTTATAGGCCTCACGGATTTTTCGAGAAAAATCTGATTGCGTCATAGATCGAGATATTAGAAGATTTCTTCACAAATTTCCGGATATAAATTATTTACTCTATTTTAAACATATGTTACACAAAATTTATAACAATATTTTTAAAGAATCGCTGATGATTAATTTTTATTCGCATCTCTCTATATTCAACTTTCAAAAGCTAGAAGCAAGTGATATCGAGTGATCTGAGCAGGAAATAAAAATATATGATAACGAATTTATATATTGCTTTGATATCGAAAACGATTATGAAAAAAAGTGGCATGCCAATATCATGTCCTGCTTAAATCAATGCTTTTTTCTATTGCCCAAATTTATCATTTTATAAACGCCAAAAGAAAAAAAACAATTGTAATTTCTTAGCCTTTTAACCGTTCTTGTCATAACTCTGAACTGAGTGTTTCACGCAGCAAAAGTGCCCTCTAGCGACCACCTAACTTCAGTACAGGACAAATAAGGAAAGAATGCAGGGAACATGATAATCCCCTCCATGTTCATTCTCTGAAATTTTTGTTGAGATATTTGTTTTGTCCAAGTGTAAAACAACCTAAAAATAAAAAATAATAATTGTTTATACAAAATAGGGGCTTCACTGAACCCAACTCCAAATCTACCACTCTTAATTTAATCTTTAACCTTCAACAGTCTACAGCAGGGGTGTCAAATGCGCGGCCCGCTGGCCACATGCGGCCCACAATAGACATTTTTGCGGCCTGGCGAGTATATCGGCACACAATACTGTATAAAAAAATTTCAAAATTTCCCCCGAAATATGAAAGATAGTAACAGAGAAGCGATGTCAAGTGTCAGGACATAAACATTAAATTTTTCTTGTTATTTTACTAATGTTTATATTTTTTAATGTATTATTCGAAATAAATTTAGGTTTCTATGAATATTGATTTTTGTGCGGCCCACCTAAAGTTAAACCTTGTTTGTTTGGCCAAGTTAGCCTTTTCAGTTTGACACGCTTGGTCTACAGTCTTCAAATTATAATTTTATCCTTACAATGCAAATAATTATTGGCTAATTGTTTGTCTAGAATAGATCTAGAAAAAGGGAACGGATACACATCACCACAAGTTAAAACCATTAAGATATAGACTTCATAAAACTGACACGTTACCTAACCTTGTGTGTGAAACATTATACCCGTTGTATCCATACAAATAACATCCGCGAAGTAGTGATCGAAATATTTTTAATATTTCCTTTTATAAATTTAACAATAGAACGTAACTTCCTTCTGTTATTAATTGATTCTTTCTTAAACAGAAGTCGTTGGTGTGGTGTGGTAGTTAGGAGAGGGGGGTGCCAGCTCAGGTGTCGTCCACGTCACTTGACCATGGTTCAAAATTACGTGGTCCGTCGCCAAAAGCCCTCGTGTAGCTGAACAGTGCGACGTTAATATTCAATCAATCAATCAATCAAGATAATCGCTTTATTCTACGTAGTACAATGCTTGAAATTAGGATTTGCGGATTTTCCTTAGAAACAAAATTAATGAGGGATGAGTATAGGTTATTTTTTAAACAACGTAATAAATATATAGGCATTGATTGATATTGAATTAAATTTGAATATTAATACCTACCAAACATTTGAGATTGCGTATTAGGCATTCATTGGCAAAGAAGTAAATTCATTCTTCCCGTGTAAAAAATAGTTCCGCGACATTTTGATTTGTTAACATTATGTTAATCCTATGGAATTTTTACTTTTCTCCTGAAACCTAGAGTAGTATATCGAATTGAATGCATTCAAGTGCATCTAAAAGAGGAAAATTAATGAAGGTTTCTCGGGAGGCACATTTTTAATTCAATTTCTGAAAGTATTTCTAAACAGTTCTTGGAGATCTGAAAATCCCACACTAAGTCATTAAAGCGGACACAAAAATACATTTTCAGAGTACCGGATATTTTATTCCAGAAAATTTTTTAATAGCTGAGAATGCGGTAGCGTACAATTGAAGAGAACTATTATTTAAGTTCAACAATAACCCAAATCTGAGATTAAATGCTTCTAAAATATTAATATAATCAGATGTCCAAAAAAAATTTTTGATAGAAAAGAAAACAAGTGTGGCATTTATCTGATATTTCGCAATTAACTCCTTGACCACAATGTAACCACTAATAGATACATGCTATGTGTAGGGTAAAATCCCATTGTAACCTCATGTGGATACATGGCTTAATTAGATGTACAACCAGTAACCACAGCGCTTGAAACATTATAAGGTAGATTTTCTTTTATTTGGATTGTAAAAAATTACAAAAGTTAAGTTACAAACTGTCTTGGTTACAAAAATTTGAAAAATAGGAAAA
The DNA here is from genome assembly GCA_019973935.1 of Trichonephila clavipes. NCBI lineage: Eukaryota > Metazoa > Arthropoda > Arachnida > Araneae > Nephilidae > Trichonephila > Trichonephila clavipes. The sequence continues at coordinate 9,961 of BMAU01019275.1, forward strand.
TTAGAATTAAAACTACAAAACTTAGTGAAATTGTTACATGTTTCTCGGAACAAGAAGCTTTTCCACATGCGTTAGATAAGTTTATTGTAATTTTTGTTCTATTTCTTCATCACAAATAGATAAATCCGTATCAGAGTCACTGTCGTATTCATTGGTTTCCAGCAAATATTCTCATTTAGTATCCTTTTCGTTGAAATCTGACGACGATGTCACCTTTGCATGAACAAGTGATATAAAAAAAGGAATTTAAGTCAATTCCTACTTAGATATACAAAGAAAATTTTTATTTTAGCTGCTTTTTATTATAGTTACAAATAATATAAAGATGTATATACATATGACAGAATCACAACATTAATTGGTAATTAAGGTTTATTAATTATCATTAAAGTATCGTATTGTCATCCAAAACAATCGTGTATAAAAAATTTCAGTTCAATTGAATGCTTTAAAACGTGAGAAAAAAAACATTTTCATGCTTTGACACAATCGCCAAAATTGTCACTAAGTCGCCAACGTGGTTGTATTTGTAATTCTTTAAATAATTAGTTTCAGCCAATAATTTTAATTAATTATAATTAAATTATAGTATTTTTACCCAAAATAATAGTGGATAGAAAATTTCAGCTCAAATGAGCGCTTTAGAATGTGAAAAAAAAACCTTTTCAAGTTGTGACTCGCCAAAATGGTCGCTAATTCGCCAAAAAGAATGCCAACGTGGCTGTATTTGTAATTCTTTGAATAATTAGTTTTAATCAATTAATTATTATTAAATTACTGTATTGTCATCAAAAATAATCATGTATATAAAATTTCAGCTCAATTGAGTGCTTTAAAATGTATTTTATTAACGATTGAAAATTCCACCAAGATAAATAAATAAATAAATAGAGAGTGTGAGCTAATAGTAGGAAGTGAAAAAGTAAAAATAAACAGCAGAAATAGTTATACAAACTTTGGAAAGTGAAACGAAACACAGAAGAACGTGCACCTTAGTCAGAGTCAAAAGAGAAAATAAAATGTGTGTGTGCGTCGTAACATCTAGGTCAGTATTCCCAGAAATCTTGGATTTCTCGGGGGGGGCACAAGAAAGTGCAGTCTGGTTGGTGCGCAAGAGGTTGATTATAATCAAATAGTAAAACATTTTTAAAGTATACGCCTCTTCGATAGTAAGATGCTACTTCACCTTAAGTTGAATTAAAATATCTTCTTCATTTCTGAAAATACTTCTTGTCTATGTTTTAATTTGAATATTTTAAGAAGTATTTCCTTCATGGGATATTTTCATTTCAATTAATTACGAGCGTGTTTTGTGTGTGTGCATCCTTACCATATGAATATATTCTCTTTTAAACATATTAAATTTTAATGGAAAGCTTCATTTTTGTTATTTAGCTCTCATTTAATAAAACAAAGATTCCAAAAATAAAGTTACCGTTATCATCAATTTTAAGCTTCGTCATAAATTTAAAATATTCTTTCAATTGAGGCATAAGAGATATTTTCTAAATCAATGTTAATTAAATTTCATTTCCCTTGTTTCTTAAATACAGAATTTAACTACTGAATTTCATTTAGACAAAAATTTTACTTATAAAATAATAATGAGCCAATATAGTTTGTGTTGAAAATTATTGAATTAAATAAATTGAAGAAAAGGAGTCTATATTGTAATCTTGATTATTTGTTGATGATGGCAAAAAGTGTACAAATAAAGTCTTCACATGACTATTTTAAGACTGACATTTTTTCTTGCATTTAAATTTTTATTTAAGATATAATTATATACGAGCTGTGACCGGAGAAACTAAGTTTAACCCAAAATATCTCCTCGGATAATAGTGTCCAGTCTTTTATCCTTTCTTTTTTTATTTTGGAGATTAGTAAACGCACGGAAATTCTTTCTCAATTGGAAAAGCAATTACAAACTTTCTCAAATTCCATACTTTGGGGTAAATAACAAGTATATCTTTTTAAAATCAAAATTGCTGACATCATTTTCTAAATTTAACTTTAAGATATTCGTCAGTGCTATTCCTAGTGCTTAATTCTTGCAATCTGAATTTTTTTTTTCAATGTGATCATATGAATTCATTGCCTACTGTGAAATTACCAGAGTCAAAGCATTATCAAACCTAGTTTCAAAATCTAAAAAATGAGCATTTAAATATTGAACGTAGTTAAAACATCTTTTTCTTGGCAGATTGTCTGTGACAATTGAGAAATTGGGAAAATTTGAGACGTCCAATCATACTCCTTTAGCTTAATTCTGGCACACACAGGAAACGCTGAAATGAGGTCCCTGTTTTAACAAGTTTTATGTCTTGTAACGGCAAATTAATCTCATTAAATTTAATAAATATATCTGTTAAATAGGTAAGTCTGGTTTATACTTTATTAAATTTCCTTTAAAATTAAAGTCACTATCTGGTTTAATGAGAGCGCCTATCGTAGACCCCCCCCATCTCATTTGCACCTCATGGACCCTCAAATTATTTTTTCTTTGCTGACGTGGATCCTTTGGAGGCCGTTATAGACCCCTGGGGGTCGATATAGACCACTTTGGGAATCACTGTCAAAACAAAGGTGGAAACCTTGTGGAAAAATAGACATGCTCTTTCATGTAAAAATGAAATTTATCTTGAAAAAAAGATTTTTCGTACAAATTTTTCCAAAACGGTACTTAGTTTCTGAACATACCTCATATATCCTTTTCACATACTAGAAAATACCATCGCCTTTCTACAGTACTCAGAAATAAAATTTATCTTAAATTTATCTTGCTCTAATAATTTATTTGCAATATTATTTGTATTTAGTTAGAGTTGATACACGCAGTATATAGATCAAAGAAATAAAAAAAAAAATGTTTGCTAATCAAAATTAAACTTATAATTTTAAGAAATTCTTTTCTTGCTTTTTTTTTCCTTCTTCGAATTTTCACTTAAATAAAAACCATTACTTTTAAACCGGAAAAAGAAAGTCAACGGTTTTATGTTTTTAAAACCATCATAAATGCATATGCGAGGAAATAATTATAAATTCACTTAAACTTTGCGGTACATTTCCTATTTCAATTTAGATCTGACTCTTGGATAAGAGTAACAAATTATAACCGGTAAATAAGAAGGGAAAAAAAATCAAAAAGAGAGTTTGAAGTTTAAACGTTTCAAGAAACGAATGGAATGAAAATTTAATTAGAAAGGAGAGAGAGAAATATGTTTTATCTATAGCCTTGATTCTTTAATCAAGAAAGAGAAAATTCCATCCGAAAGCATCAATATTGGATTAGTTTGCTACAAGAATAATTTTTTAAAGTACTGTTTTCCTCGTTTCGCAGCTCCATACTCTATTAATTTAAATAAACTCAAACTCAGTACGCAACAGCCCATGAGGGTGAGGTCCTACTGTGTCCATCCCAGTATAAGTGACCATTGGGCGCTGAAGTGCATAAGCAGATGATTAATATAAATAGTTTTCATTTTTTAATAGAATTTTTTTTGTAAACAAATTGACTTAAAATTAAAAACACTAAAAATACAAACATTTTAATAGTTTTAGAATCCATTTCAAATAAATTAATACTTTCATCAGCTGAACTTACAGTTTTGGCTTGAATAGAGAATCTTTGTAGTCAGAAGGATTGTGCATCAAGTGAGGAAAAAGCTGATATTTTAGAAATTTAAAAATAAAAATTAAAAGAATATATTCATGACGGTCATATGATAAGCATTACATTTGCCTTTAATCATAATTGTTACACATTTGTCTGCATTATTAAAAATAGTACACTTTTTGAAAGAAAGTTTCAGTAAATATAATAGTTGATACTGTGGCGCAAGGATTTATTGGTTGTATTTATCATGTAACTATGACGTCACATGAATCTAGCCCATTGTTCTTTGTAAAAAATGTATTCATACTTTACTTTTATATATTAACTATTCTCTACTTTTTTTTATGTTTTATTGAATGCATGCAAAAACACTGCTTTTTTCAAGAAAAAACTGTAAAATAATGTGTGACACAATAATTTTCTTTTTTTCGCCTTCGGACAAAATTTGGCCGTGAGATTTTGAATGAATTTTTATAATCACTGCACTTAGAAGCAAAACACGGAAAAAAGGATATTATTTTAGAATAGTTTTGCTAATTTTTTATATTATTTTATATCTATCTCTAATAATATTTTGTTTTTATAAATACATTTTTTAAACTTGTAGTGGTTGACACTTGATGTTAATACAGTTTTTTCAAATATTAATTCTTCAATTAAATTTAATTAATGAATAAATGGTATCAGACAAAAATAATAGTCCAACATCATATATAAAAAGAAAAATCTCTCATTGTGTCCCTGTAGCGCAATGGATAGTGTGTGCGTTGGACTTCTAATCCAAAGATCGTTGGGCTCGAATCCTACCTGGGGTGGCCTCATTTCTGAGAATGTGATTTATGAATGAATAAATAGAAACAAACAGAAATATAATAGCCCAACACCATTTATAGAAAAGAAAATCGCTTTTTTTGCACTTAGTATTGTGATTCTGTCATATGTATATACATATTTATATTAATTGTAATTATTTAATAAAAAGTAACTAAAATAAAAAAAAATTCTTTGTTGACCTAAGTAGGAATTTACTAGTAATTTTTTTTATATTACTTGTTTGAATAAGTATCAACTTATTCAGGCAGACTTTCTTAAGCAATAAAACCATTTTCCCTTCTCTAAATTTTTCAGACATGCTTTCGCATATCAACAACTGAATTCTTCATCATCTAAATATTTTCATTAACCATTAAAAAAACAAAAATATTTTCCCCCATCCCTTTCACGGCGTTTTTGACTGAATCGAAAATTTTGTTTTTATTTTTTGGCACAAAGTTGGATCTGAGACAAAATATTTGTAGCTTAATGCCTTTCAAGCCCGAATAATATGACGTTCGGAACCTTTGAATACGTCAAAGAAGCTATTGTGAGAATGTAATTGGATATTCCAAAGCACACATGAATATTTTCATTCTTGTTCTATGAATCATATTTATTTGAAATCGAATACTTATTTTCTTAGAATTATTGGAATATAAAATTGCCTTTTTCCGTTACATTTTTCGTGAGAAAGCGTTTATCTGTTTTTTAAATCCTTGCATCAGTGAGAAAACTTGAAGAAAAATTTCCTAAAGATAAGTTTTTCAAATATCTTTGAAGCTTTGATTTCTTGCAGAAATATCTATTATTTTAAGTCCGATATTATTGTTCTTCATTTCCCCCGTATCATATATATAAGTACAAATAAATCAAGTAATATATATATATATATATAGTTAAAAAGCTTAAGTCAATTCCCCAATTTAGGTCAACAAAGAAAAAATTTATTTTAGTTAATTACATTTAATTAATGAATTAATATTTGATAAAACTGTTTTTACATCAAATATTCTCCACTAGAAGTTTAAACAAATGTATTTGAACTTAGTGGATGAAAAAAAAAATTCGAGGCCAAAAGAAAAAATTCGATAGAAAAACTTCCAGGCGCCATCTGTTGGGACTAGTTCGAACTTCGTCAGAAATAACGCAGAATAAATTTAAAATTAAAAGATAAAATTTAATAAATGGAATTAATATTTTTAAAAACTATGTTAACCTCAAGTGTCATTCACTACAAGTTTTTAAAAAATGTATTTGAACTTGAATGAATGAATAAAAAGTATTTTATTAGCGATTGAAAATTTGAACAAGATATATACATAAATAAATAAATATGTATAGGGAGAGAGGGCAGGGAATAGTAGGAATTGAAAAAAAAATCGATTTTTATCAACAACTTTGATTTGAAAAATTGTACTTTTGTAAATTCTTCTAAATATGAGTGCATATAATTTGTATGAGAAAAGCTCCTTAACGTAAAACGTATTTTTATTAATATGAAACAACCGTCATGAATCACGATTGTACTTCTTTTTTGAAAAAGATTTCAAAATAAAAAAAAATTTAAAAACCTTTTATTGATTATTCCAAATGAAGTGTTTAAAAAATATGGCTCTTTAAAAAAACAGATCTCAATATTCAGAATCATAACATCAACGAAATTTAAAACTAAAAAAAGTTATATTTATATAAACTAAAAAAATGTATATTACAACGAAACGAAATTAAACATTTACATAATCGTTATTCTTTAACAGATTATTATTATATTCTTCAACTTCGAATTTTTTATTGAGTCACCTGGTAAATTAGTTTATTTTTATTTGAATGTATTAAATGAAAAAGAGATATATTAACAGATAATATTTTAAATAATATTCTAACAGAAAGTATTTTATATAATTTAACATCAGAACATTGCATTTCTTTCAGCATCTTTTTCAGAAATATATAATTTAGGATTTTGAATCACTAAATATAAACAAAATGCAGGCATTTCAGTATTTTCTGTAGTACTACCCTATATTACATTAAAATTTTCATAGAAAATAATGCAAATTTATATTTAAAATTACATTGCTGAGCGTTGGATGCCATAAAAAAATTAACCAAATATGGCAGATTCGGGGTTGGATTCAACGAAGTACCAATTATTTATTATTTAAAGATAAGTTACACATGGACATCAAATGTCATAACAAAAATTAAGCACAAAGAATATGGATGATTCATTATAGCGACCACATTCATTCCCCACTTGGCCCGTACTAAAGTTGGGTGGTCGATAAAGGGCACTTTTGCTGCCTGGGACAGTTAGTGTACGGTTATTAAAACAAGAAAAATAATAAGATAAAGTTAATTTAATTTTATGCCATTGCTTATATTTTAAGTACCGTAAAATCCAGCGTATAACGTGCACTTTTAACTCTTAAAATAGGATCGAGATTTACGGGTGCTCGTTATACGCCGGGTATAAAAATGACAGTTTTAAAAATAAACAAAAGGATAAGCATAAGAAAAAGTAGATTTCTACATAGATCGGAATAATGTTTACTTAAAAGAAATGACACACCTAATGAACTTAAAGGATTATATACAGTTCTAGAATATACTATTTTTTTCAAAAGTCTGGTGTATGATACCTCGAATGGGCCATGTGTAGCCTAGTTGTTACAGCATCGGACTCCAGACTAGAGGGCCCGGTTTCGGTACCCGATGCCACCAAATACCCACCGAATGCACACGGAATACGTGCTCGTTAAATCAGTGGGTCCGAAAGTCTTGTGGGCAGTCGCAGCAGAAGCCACGGGTGCAGGGAGCTGGAGAATATTTTCCTCCCCTCCAGTTCCATGCCTAAATTGGGGAGGTGTAGATATGTGGTGTCGCAATCTGTCGTGTAGAAGTCTAACCTGCCTCACAGGCTTTGGCAACTTTCAATTTCTTCCCTTCGAGAAGGACACGACAACAACAATTCCTCGAATAAATGACTTCAAAATCAAAGAGCTTTGCACTTCTAAAATGCAGGTTCTTTCGGGAAAAAAGGAGGTGAGCGCTATACGCCGAATACATTTAAAAAGTAAAAAAAAATGCAGCTTGAAGTATAAGTGCGCGTTATACACCGGTTTTTACGGTAATTAAATACTATACTTCTCACACAGAGTTTATTATTCCTTAAACACATTCGAAAATTCTTTTGGAGACGGAATTGTCAGATCAACTAGAAACAAATATTGTTAGGCGTTTATATAATGCATATAACATATCTAAGATAACTGCTCTTCTATCGAGTTTTTGCTCTCAAAAATTTTCTTTAGGTCCTTTAAATAAAATACATCTTGTAGGCTCTTTTAGTGGGGACTATTCCATGCCATTTTGCCTCAAAATCAACAGGAAGAAACCTAAAAGTATCACAGAAAAAATTTTAGTAACATCACAAATATATTTATTGTTGACAATGCTGAGAGATATATGTAGCATTTTCATTCTATGCTCGCCTCTTCTTTATTCCATAAATAATTTCTTATGGCCCTTTTTTCATACTGTAAACTGTGGTCCATACTCAACACTGACAAATTACTGTGGTATTTTTTCTATCTTACCCCTAGAATTTTAGCAACAGCTGAATCACGTCGTGCAGCTAAAAATATAACTCCACCATCATTAAAAAGCACCACTGACACGTTTTGCCCATTCAAGGTGTCCCTGGGGAAGCCACTGTCGTGCAATTTGGTCATTTCGAACAACAGTGTGTGAACTGGTAATATTGTTTCTTTCTATTGCTCCATACATCTAATGTATTACATTAGTTTAAAAGTAAATGTCAAGTGAAATTGGCAAAGAAGAAGTTGGGAAATTTCTTTGGAGAGCTCCAGATTCATTTTGGAATAAAATACCAAAAAAAGAGTGTTGTATTATTGATTATAGCAGTAATGTGATTGCGTTTTCTTAGATGCTTAGATAAATTCATTGCTGTATAAGTTGAATAAATTTTTATCCTGAACGAATTTAACTGAATTTCTGGCTATATTTTGTTATTAAAAGATTATGTTCTTGAAAATATTGTTTTTCAAAACCCAACTCAGTCTCAAAATCTCTAAGCATTTAACTTTAAATCTTCAACAGTTAAATGTCATGTCTTCCAGGTGCTATCCATGTCAACTGAATTATCTTAAGATGATGTGATTTAAAAAAGACAGCAGAAGTTTTTTAGGTGGAAAAAAATATTTAAGTCCTTTGAATAGAATTCTTAAGTTATACTCCGGGTCATATTCTAGAATTGAGAGATCTTTTGTTGTGTTATTGCTGTTTTTTTTTCACAATAAGATAAGAAACAAACCAAGCTTTTCTTCGTTTTTATCGAGAAAAACTGGTTAAATAATAGATGCTTAGACATGAAATACATCACTCCTCTAATTTTGTTACATTTCCTAACATTGAGCAAAAAATTAAGTATTTGTAGAAGTCAGTAAAGTAAGTTCCACTTAAATATGCTGATAATTTCTGTGAGTGTGTTGACCAGTTTATTCAAGTATCTTAAACATACTATATATCAGGGACGGGCATTAATCAATCACGATCGATCGGTGGACCGCCATGACATTTTGAGGTGACCGACTTTACTAAGACCTAAGACGCGCGTATATTAAAAGAAATATATTTACGGACAACACAGACACCAGATAGGATGGAGATTCGGCTTTTCACAATTGATATGACTGTGTTTACTTCAACTAATGATTCTACAAATGTGTAGGAGACATATGTATAGTGCTCGATGACGCTGAACACGTTCACTGCCGCAGTAGGGGGGAGGGAGCGATCAATGCGATGCCAGCCGTGTAGATAAATTTTTCCCAACGCATCTACTGAAGGTTGTTGGAGACCAGCTCTTCCCGTGATAGCACGGGATTGGTTATTGAGACATCATCCCACATTCCGCGTTTCTATGAGTTTGAGTTTCGGGTTGATGTCATGTCCTGCAATGGTGAGGGACTTGACACCGAACAAATTAAGTACAAATGTCGGTTTCAGATTCATCGTTTCACATATGCTACCTGATCGCTGCACCGAATACGTCCACTCTGCAAGGTCTAGCAGTCCCTCTCTTAGTTGTTCCATTATTCAACTTGACAATTTCGTGTTGTGTTTTTATAGTAAAAACAATCATCTGTCATATTTTAAAAGAGGGGTACAATGTCAAAAAAGGGGGTTAAGAAAAGAAAACATACAATTTTAAAATAGAATAGCCTTACGCCACTGGGTGGATCGCAACACCTTAAAAATGATAGAAGTAGTCTGTACCCTGGAAAAGTCTGCCCACCCCTGATATAAATGATGTCAATGAAGATGACAATGGTATCGATGAGTAAGAAATCAAATTCAGAGGAAAAACGTTTGAACACTCTAAGAAAGAGACTTTGGGTATTGCGCATTTTTACATTCAAAATCATTTAGAAGCTTCTTCAAAAAACCGAAGAAAAATCTAGAAGAAAATAAGAGGGGGAATGTGTTTTATAGATGTTTATTTTACAATCTTGTCTTTTTTTTTTTTGAATTTTAATTTTATTTCATATTGAGACATCTTAGTATCTTATTAATTCATATGTTAGTCCTGTTTTAACGCAGAAGTTTTAGGGAACATTTTCCGCAGTAGCTCTGCAAAGTCAATGCCAAAACAAACAAATTTACATTATTATTATTTCGACAATCATCATGAATCTATAATATTTTTACCATAAATGTAATAATGTGACAAGTATTTTCACAAAATAATACACATCTGAATATATTTATATAATTCTGTCACATATATCATACAACCTTGATAATTATTATTATTAGCCTTCAATCAGTGGCGTACATAGACTACTTTCAGTCGGGAGGGTTATTTTTAAAAAATGTTGATAAAAGCACCGAAGCTGCTAAAAATTTAAAATCTGTTAGTCCATGGAAGGGGTTTGTACACCCGAATCCTACTTTTGTGTGTGTGTGTACGCCACTACCAAAAGTAATGATCATATTAAGAAATTTATGAATTTTATTGAAAGGTGATTATTTAATTATTATTAATTTTATATATATATTTGCATTTAAAATAAAATATTTTATTCCATCCATAAAAATTAATACTTTCTCAGGTTTGTTTTCGAGTTATTTAAAAAAATTAATTTTCCGTTTCGCTCAGACGATCAAGTCGCTAAAAAAAGATACAACAAACGCCAAACGGAATATTCCCTCCATTAACCTTTTACCTCCATATTTTCAAAACAAGTCGCGGTTTTTTCGTATAAGTGACGTCTTTTTCATAATACATTAAATATTGATGAAAAACTAATGAAAACTAATATTTATCAATGTTTTTTGTATGTATATTTGTGTTGTCGCCAATAACGCCAATTTGGTGAGATTTGCGCAGACGAAACGAAAAAGTACTCTAAAAAAAATGTTTACCAGAGGCCTGAATTCTAGTTTCTTAAAGACGAGCCCATCAAAAAAATTGTTGTGCAGATCTTTCATGAAAATATATCATTTTTATTCATTTTTAAAACTTTGCGTATAAAATTCTTCTCATAATACATAGAATGCATACAGAGTTGAATGAACTTCGATTTAAAAATTCAATTTCAAGTTGAATAAAAAACAAATGACAGATATAACAGACATCTTATTTGCGACTTTTTTATAAAGGCTCATTTATGGTAAACAATTTTGAGGTAAGATAAAGGAATAGATGCATTATCATATGAAAAATAAAAACTCATTCATATTAATGTTTGTACAAAACAGATGAAGAATTTAGTTTTTAAAATGTTACAAATTTTTATTACATGAATGTACTTCAAGATATTCAAATATATCATCGGTTATCAATACAGTTACGATCCATCAATAATTCAAAAAAAGAGAGAACGCAACTTTTTAAAGGTTTTTAAAATATCTTAAAAAATGCTGTATTCTCCGCCTATTTTTATCATTGTTTCTCAAAACCCGTCTGCAACCACTCGTGAAATTAAAATAGTATGCCCGGTTGGTTTGAAATTCACTACTATTTCTGTAAACAACTGTAGTAGTTTTGTTATGCCTTTTTGAAACACTAAACAACTTTGTAATCTTCTGCACAAAATGAGTAACAAAAGTGTAAGAACATCGGATCATTTGCATTCCGAGTTCTCTGGGTTTTTTTTCCCCTTTTTCCGTAGAAATAAAAAACAACTCAAATTGATTCACGTGATTAATTTCTTTGTTTTGCTATATTTGCTATTACTGTTTCCCTCTCAATTACGTTTTTTTAAACAGTATAAAAACTAATTACATGCTTAAAAATACATTCTTTAAAAAGAGCATCGATTTTATCAATCAATTATGCATAAAAATATCGTTCTTTTATATCAATGATCTTTGAATTCTGTTCCACGGAGCTCTTAGATTCCACACGTCGCAGTAAAGAAATCGAAAAAAAGTAAAAATGGTAATGCAAAATGAGAATTTGCATTCTCTGTGAAGTTTGTATAACCACAAGTATCGAAGGTTCATTCCAGTAATTAAAAAACTGAAAATTATATGAACACATAATAATTTTATTCTCTAATATTTTTAACTCTTATTATAATATAATAAAAGAATACACATAATGTTTTTCTCCATATATACTACTAAATAGATTGTTAATATTCTATTGTTTACTATCCGAGGTTCTACGCGCTCGAGAGAGAAATAATTCTATATTCGTTAGTACAATATTTTGCAAAACTTAATAGTTTTCTGATGAAAAATGCACTTTTTTTTTCATTTGCGGAAAAAGTACTTATAATGAAGAAGAAGCAACTTGTCGATTTATCAACATATTCGAAATTAAAATCTAAATTTAAGTAAGAACAGTTTATAAAATTTAGATTACAAATTCATGGAAAATACATAGGATTTCTTACACAGCGATAAACATGTGAATGTCATTCAGAACAATGTATTAAGTGACAAATATTCCTTACGTGAGTGACTACAAAACAAATTAAACGCAGAATATGAAATGTGACAACAGATAATTTTTATACAGAAGATCGTTCGCATTTTATGGAAACGATTTTATAACCCATTTTCTCGTTTCCATCTTGAGATAAAACTTAGGCAACTTCAGAAAAATCGTCTGCTAAGGTTTTCTTTTGATTGGAAAGTAAAATAAAAGATTTATTTTAAAAATGGTTTCTAAAAATGATTTACGGTTCGAAGGTTCCGTAATTAGGCTTTCCAAGGAGAAATATTCGTATCAACAAATTAAAAAGCGGTGTAAAAATCTCGGTTACTACATTTCAATAAAAGGTATTTATAATACATGAAATATGAAAGGGAAAAAGCTTCTAGCAGAAAGTAAAAAAAGGAAAACATGACCACGAAACTTCATCCTAAGAACTGTTCAAACGCAGGCAGCTATCAAGAAATTTAGGTCTCTATTCCTAATAAAAAATCTGCCGACTCAAAAATTAATTGCATCGAAACTAGGAATATCTACCGGAATTGTAATTAAAATCATTCATAAGGAATTTAAGTTAAAACAGGTGTTTAAACACGAAGTTCTCCTTTTTTAAAAACATTGTTGAAAGAAAAGCAAATCGTAGAAAATTATGTAAAAAACACCTAGCTGCTGAAAAATAGGAATTTGTGGTAACACTCGATGATGCATGGATATATTTAAGGGACTGTAGTAAAAGAAGATCATTTTTCTATTGCTCAACTGACTGGAATGACTGTATGAAAAGACTTCGTCCGCGAACAATGAAGTTCCCAAAGGGATTCATGATAGTTGCAGGTTTTTTAAACAACAGCGAATTAAAAATCAAAAAAGACTTAAGTAAAGCCAAAATTAATTCCCTCTACTATCAGCAGAATATTTTAAAACCAAGTTTTGAAGAAGAAATTCATACTTTAAATGGAAAGGACATTGATAAAGTTGAGCTTCATATGGACAAAACCTCTAGTCACACGTCTAAATCAACTGCTGCTTATTTAGCAAAGAAAGAATCAGAAACAGGAATAAATTATATCCCATTTGATGATATAGTACGTGTAAAATCACCCTACGCTTCTGTAATGGACTTTTGTGCTTTCAGTTTTTATTAAGGTATCCGACTATACTAAAATCATGATTTTTTTTCAAAATTACCAATATTTTTTTTATGATTTTATTTCATACGCCATCTTATTAACTTAATAAAAATACCAAGCTTTTTATTTTCCATTCACTAGAACAAAAACTGCAAGCGTCTTAATAGAAGAAGATGCCATAACTTTACACAAGATGTCAAACTTTAAAAGCCGTCTTATTCGAAATGTGTTTTTTTCGTAAAACCGAAACGAAAACAGCGATTGCTCAAAAAGTTTTGAAAATAATTTGCTGAAATTTTTTGTGAATGTTTTGTGTAACAGTAGAAGTGTTTTGAACTTCAGATTTATCAATCACTGTTTTACAGTCCTTTTTAATTGTCAAGTTTACAGTCCAATTAGATTTATTTAATATGATACAACAATATAATCACTGCGAATATTCGAGAAATACCCAGTATGCACTCTAAAGAATGATCTGGATTTTAAGAAACAATACATTTTCTTTGGATAAATGCATTCGAACAAAGAAGTTCAGTCCAACGCTCTGCCAACTCGGCTATCGGGACTTGTTTTGTGCGGCAATATAATCACCGCTTTTTAAGCAATTTCATGCACTCACAAAGATAGAGTGCTCTAGTTTTTGTAAAAATTAAAATATCTATTAACCTGAAAGTCATTTCAAACATGAATAACAAAGTAACACATTAAAATTGAAAAATTGAGAATTTGTTCAAAGCATTTTTGTGTACAGAGCGGGACCCGTTTATGTAACTTTTTGTATATTTCCCCCAGTTTTTTCCCCTTTTAATAATAATAATTTTTTTTTTTCTGTTTTCAATTTTACGATTTTTTCCTTAAAATGTACTAAATAAATCTAAAAATCACATAAAAATCTCCATATCTCCATTTTTTCAAAAAAAAGTTGTCGCAAGTAGTCGGATACCTTAAAACGAGCCTTAGGGAAACGGCAACCAACTTTTGTAGACCTAGACTTCGACAGTTTGTATAAAAAAATGCAAATACATATCCCTGTTTCTCAGTATGACAATTAGATCACACATTAATATTATACATCCCTATTAATAATTATACGGTATATGTGACACTTGGATCACACGTTAATATTTTTAATGAGTAAATTACATTAAAAAACTTATTAAAAATTTTAACAACAAACACAATACTTTTTTAAAAATGTATAAAGTAACTATGACATGTTGATCTACTTTAAATATTGTTTTAAGATAATATTCGTCACGTGGAATAGGGTTCCCTACTAACACCTTATTGTTCTAAGGTTGGGTCGAAAACGTTTGAAGGCAACTGTTTTATATAATTAGCTTTTAAAATTAAAATTGGAAATCTTTATTAATAAACTTACTGAATTTAAATAAAACGAAAACTTTTTACTAAGTGTGTTTGCTGTCTAAGTTGTTTTTAATGTTTTGAGAGAACTGCTTCGTATGTATAATTGCTGAGTTGTGGTTCAACTCGCCATTTTTATATGAGTAACCTACACTTCGAAAGAATGAGAAAATGCTATAGTGAGATTTCGTTACACGAATAAAAAGGATGTTCACTGTGTGGGAAGCCATGATTTGTTTTGTTAGAACTGCTGAATAGAGTTCCGTTCCCACAAAATCAAAGAGCTAAACTGGTTCTGAAATAAATGCATGTGAAAACTGAAAAAAAGAAATAAGAAAATGTTCTAACCGAATTATTATTATATTTGTTCTTTGTCTGAATAGAAAGACGAAACAACTTTGTGAGAGAAAAAAAATGAAAAACATATTTTGAGACATTAGCGATGTTTTTCAATTTTAAAATTTAACGTAGTGGTTTATGCATTAAAACATCGTGATGTTTCTGAGGGAATAAAAAACACATTTAAAACTTCTATCAAAAACAATCCATGTCGTATTATCTATAAGACCAGTTGAGCTAAAAAAGCTTAATAGTCTTAAGGTTTTAGGAATTTTCCTCCTGCTGATTGTTTTTTATCCAGTGAACTCAGTAATAAACTAAATACAAAGAAACCAAAATATTTTAGAGCCTAAGGGTTTATATAAGGAATTAATGTGATTAGATGTTAATAGTATAGAAAATGTCAAACTAACACATGAGAAATTCCAAATTTATATCCGGAAATTAAAGTTATATGGAATTATCTAAGAGACAGAGGGGGCAATTAAGATGTTTTGACAACTTTAACATGAGCATTATATAGAATGAATACAGAGAATAATCGAATAAAAAATAATCAAACAAAAAATGTTTATTTGATTAAAATTAACCGTAGTATTTTATCAATTTTTTCGAATTCTAAAATCAGTTTTAAATAATTTTCGTGATTTGACGCAATCCATTGTGTTGCGGATACTTATAATCAAGAATTTAAAGCTCTTCTATCGACTTCTCGTTCAAGTTTTATTTACATTAATAATGTATTATATTATACTAGTTGGTATACTCGTTCTTCGCACGGGTGAATTGAAAAATTAAACGTTATAGATTGTAGGATAAAGAAGTTTTTAATGAGCTAGTTTTACGTGAATTGCAAGTTAAACAAAAAAATTAAAAAAAAAAGCTTTTTGCATATCTCAGCTGAACAAAAAAACCATATTTTTGAAGCTTTAAGTCTGTAGATCTAATAACTGATAAAAAGGATTTTTTTTTATTTATAAAGCCCTGTAACTCTCTTGTGGGTCGACTTTTGAAATTACCTTCCTAAGCTGATCTCTTCTCGGCAAAAGTAACACATATTGCTACACATTTTGTGTAATAAATGCTTAAAGTACTGTAAATAATTTATATCTGGAAGTGTAAGACGTTAATATTACTTTCTGTTGTAATTATTTTATGTTCAAATTGTAATATTCGCAATAAACGCCGTTCCTTACTTTATAATGGTAATTCAACAAAAACATAGCGAAATGTTGGCGATAGAGCCAAGTTGGCATCATTTTTGACGATCATATTGGCAACTTGGCGATTGATTGAACGGTGTAAAAATTTATTTGCTGTAGCGCCACCTGGTGGGGAGCTGGAACAAAGAGGATAGCCTAAAAACCTCCATAAAATTATACATATACTTGCCAATTTTCATACTGATCGGTTGAACGGTGTTGGAGTTATGCGATTTCATATATACAACACATCCATTTTTATATGTATAGAAGATAAGTATAACATCCTTTTTCCTCTATCCGTTAATTTTAAAGTATTTATCACGTTTTTTTTATATGTAGCTAAATAATTTCGAAAAAACTGAAGAACTACATTTAATAAATCAAATAAGCACCTTAGATTGTATCGAATGTAACAGATAATCACACACACATATCTTTGAGCAGAATTAGACAAAGATATATTTATTAAAGACCTTAATTACTATTTTATACCTCTGAAACCGATCGATAAAAATAATTTGTATAGCTGTCAGATTATACAGGATAAAGATTTTAAAAAGTTACAAAAAAGTTTTGCCAAATTTCATCTACTATGGAACTCTAAGAACAACATAAACATAAATGTATGTGACATGCAGCCAAAAGCAAAACACAGTCTTCGCGCGCAGGCGCAGCTAATGAGAACCGAAACCGTGGAAACTGTTGAACTAGTGAAAGTAAAACAAAAACTTAGAAGAGAGAATTAGAGAGAGAAAGAGAACGCGAGAGGTGCGCGAGCAGGCGTTACCTTCTGAAAATGATCGTCAATCTCATCTGTAAAAACTTTTCTACCTTTTTAATTAATTTTTGTTTAATGTTAAAATAAAATAGAAGTAGACCAACATCTTGGACCCCTTGTTGTCTCCCACAAATTATGGGGGCTCGGCCGCGATCAAGGGATCGATAAACTTTCGATTTTGAACCAAAGTCTGGACAATGAACAACAGCGTCCGTGAAGGGAGACGCTCCGCCATTTTTTTCGAAAACTTCGTTCAACCTGTGTAGAGGTTTGAACTCAGCATGAAAATTCCGCCTGTGTAGAGGCGATTGAAAAAAAAAATTTCGATTTTGATCAAAATTTGGAACGTGAAAAAAAAGCCGTCCGTGGAGGAGACGCGCCGCCATTTTTCGGAAACTTCGTTCAACCTGTGTAGAGGTTGCATTCTTCATTTGAATCCAGCGTGAAAAATTCCGCCTGTGTAGAGGTTGGAACCATCGACAAAAATCCCGCCTGTGTAGAGGTTGGAACTAACTCAGTGTGAATAATCCGCCTGTGTAGAGGCCGGAACTACAATTTCAACTATATTACCTGCGAAGAGGTGAAATCAGTGGAATCGAAATTTTTCTTCATTGGATACATCGTATGTGCGAGCAACAAGGGAGCCAAAAAAAAAAAAAGGTAGGATCTTTCTGAATTTTTCTAAAATGTATAAAAACGCTCTTAAAGAGGATTTCATAAGAGTTGTTGAGAAGCTAAACGGTACTGTGGAAAGTACTGACACTATAGTTAAACTAAAGACTAAAATTGAGAACAGTAGTACATTTGAAAGTGATCCAGATTTCGTTAAAACTTTAATTCAAAACTGTATAGATGAGAGAGTATCGCAAAACGAAAGAGAGGTAACTTCAGAACAAAAAATTGAGCTCGCGAAACTTCAGTTGGCAAAATTAGAAAAAAGAAATCGAACTTCAATTAGCTATAAATAAAGCATTAAGTTTAAATCCTGCAGCTAAAGCCGAAGAAAAACAGTTCGAAACTAACATAGAAAATATGATAAAAGTATAAAAACTTTATCTCTTCCTGTTCCCACCAGATCTGAAAATTTTAATCTGTTCTTCCAATCATTAGAACGCGCATTTTTAACCAAGAACATAAATGACGAATATAAATCTGAAATTTTAATAAATCTTTGGGCGAAAGAGCTCATAACGTCTTACTGTATATTAAAGAAGAGGAATTAAATGACTATGAAAAACTAAAATCTATAGTACTCAGAGAATTCCAATTAACCCCTCGCGAGTGTTTAAACTCATTTAAAAATGCTGTAAAATCATCAGGCGAGACATACATCCAATTTGCTGCAAGATTGACGGCAAACTTCCAATATTATTGTTCGTTAAGAAAAGTTAATTCCTTTGAATCTCTATGTGATCTCATAATTTCTGATAAATTATTTGAAACTTTTTAAATAAGGAAACTGCAACTCATATTGGCATTCGAGAAGCAGAAGATTGGTTTAGGCCTATTGATTTAGCTAAAGAGTGTGATTTTTATATTTCATCTAGAAGCGGATCACATAAAGAAATTCCTATTACTTATGGATATACCCAAGACCCCTTTAAAAATAGATCACAAAACTTTAAACCAAAGATTAAAGAGAACTATCCCCAATATCTTGAAAGAGAAAATAAAAATTGCTTTATATGCGGTGATTCATCTCATTGCGCAAGAGACTGTGAGAAGCGTTTTAAACCTAAAGAATCTAATGATCACATTCATAATAAAATAAACGTGAATACTTTGAAAATCGAGAACGAAAAACAAAAATAGCGATGAATTCGCACAACAATTACAATACGTAAACATTTTTGTAGAAAATCAGCCCGTAACAGCATTGATTGATTCAGGTTGCCAGATCCCAGTTTTAAATTCCTCACTAATTAGAGTGCAAACACCTTCCGAAGAAATCATAACATTAAGCTCATGTTTTGGCGAAAAGCGAATGGTAGAAGTTAAACCCATAAATATTTCTCTTAATCAACACTCTACTAGCTTAAGTGTGAGAACGGCGATATCACCGACCTTGACCGAAGAATTTATTATACATCCCAGTGTATATTCTGAAATAAAAAAACTAGGCCACGCAAAGAGCGATGTTTTATTGAGTGAAAATGAATCCTCTTTAGGTGCTCATGCTTATGCTTATTCAAGTGCTGTTTCTTTTCCAAATGTTTCTGTTTCAAATGTGATAGAAAACTCTAGTTATGATTTGCCATATGTTAAGAACTTTAATATTAGGAATGATTTGAGTTCTCTAATTAAGGATTATAAATGTAATAAAATTAAGAGTACTAAGTTAAAAATGAATATTAAATTGAAAAATGATATTCCTGTGTGTCAGAGAGCCAGACGTTTATCTTGTTCTGAGAAATTACAGGTAAACAATCAAATTGATGATTGGTTACGACAAGGTATAAAAGAGAGTGTTTTTGATTATTGTTCTGATATAGTATTGTGTAAGAAAGCCAATGGTGCCATGAAAACGAGTTCCGTGGAATTTATCTCCCGCTCACCTAACCCTTTACCTATGAAGAGTGAACATCGACGATTTGTGTTGCTCCGGAAAATCTTTCAGCCTTGGCAGTGGAAGCGAAGGAAAAAGAGAAATCGTTTTGAACAGACGTCCAGAACTCTACAGAGGAAAATATCGATGCGTTCAACCAAAGATCAACTTGTTGAAAAAGATATTCTTATGCCGGTGAAACAATGTTTTCCTGTGGAACCTTCCGGATGTCGAAGAGATGCCTTCACATGATGGAGAAACTGTCTAGTTCAGAAAAATGATATGTTTAATCTCTATATATTTGTCGTATAGTCCTTGTCTGTTCCGTTTTTTTTGTATGTTTCAGATTCTCCTCTGGTCTCCATGGAAATACCGCTGCGGACAGCGTACGGTCAGAATGGCCGTTGTGACATGCAGCCAAAAAGCAAAATACAGTCTTCGCGCGCAGGCGCAGCTAATGAGAACCGAAACCGTGGAAACTGTTGAACTAGTGAAAGTAAAACAAAAACTTAGAAGAGAGAATTAGAGAGAGAAAGAGAACGCGAGAGGTGCGCGAGCAGGCGTTACCTTCTGAAAATGATCGTCAATCTTATCTGTAAAAACTTTTCTACCTTTTTAATTAATTTTTGTTTAATGTTAAAATAAAATAGAAGTAGACCAACGTCTTGGACCCCTTGTTGTCTCCCCACATGTATACAATGAAATAACTACGCTTTATTTCAAATGAAAATAATGCGATTTATTTCAATTTAGGCTTTATGTGTACTATATCCTTTTGTATTTTCCACAGATAAAAGAAAATTAATTTACTTAACAAAAATTCATTATCAGAATTGGTTCAAATTTAGGGTAATACGAAGGCTAAACAATATTCCTAGATTCAGTTAAAAGGGAGGGGGAATAAAAATACAAGATGTTAATTTTTAAGATCAAATTTTGATGAGCCTCCTAAAACTCAATATTTTATCATTATTGTTAATTTATGCATAACATCGATACTTATACATTTAAATTATCATGGTCCCAAACTTGTGGCCAGTGATATTTTATCAAGATAGAGGTTCGAGTCTTAGGGCTTTTAAAAACCCATCATGCAGAGAGGCTGATGCCCGTTAAATCTGTTGCAGCTCAAACAGAGACGCCTTAAAACTTCTTGAATCCTTGGGCTCCTATGAAAAAAATAGGCTTTACCAGTTACCCTTTTATCGAATTGAGTGTATATACATGAGAAGATCAACAAAAGAAATTAATAATGAAACGGGATTTCATTTGAAAATCCCCTTTCTACATTTTTAATTTTACAACATCATTAATTTTGTTTTCAAAATCAACTGTTAATAATATTTCATTTTCAATACTCACTAAGCTTAAATTATTCAAACGTGATTGAGTCATGCGATCTCTCAATTCATTTTTGACCAATTTTAGTTTTTAAAATAATCGGTCACCATTTGCGTTTGTAATAACCATCGACAAGAAAATTCTCATTAATATTTCAGTGTTTGAGAACACTATAAAGAGTATTTCATTATTCATCAATTATTACATTTCTGCAATCAGTGGCGCTCACAAGGGAGGGGTCCTGGGGGTCCGGACCCCCAAAGCCCTTGATTTTTTTTCCGATTGATTGTAATTCTAAGTACATAGTACGTAAAATTTAATTAATTACTTGTTATTAGTGATTAATTTTATTAATTAATGCTAATTATTTATTCAAAAATTAGTTTTTTACTGTGTCTTGTCCCCCAAAATCGACAAAATCAAAAGGAGCATGATACAAGAATGGTGAACTTTCGACCCCGGACACACACAACCCTGGAAAATTCCTGTGTGCGCCACTGTCTGCAATATATCCGGAATGTAAAGCCTTGATTGTATCTGCACTTGCTGACCAATGTGTTTTTGATAGGCTTTTCAATACATTTTTGTTTTTATAACTGTTGAAATTTAAAGTCAATATATCCCAATAATGGGTTGACAATGAGAAAAACATTCTAGAGATTTGAACAAAATTAAAGCAAATTGTTACATTACAGTTCCCTTCTACTGCTTGAACGCCAATTTCGAACTATATGACTGGTGGCATACAGGGACGTCTTAAGACTTCTTGAGGCCCTGGGCCCCTACACAAATATAGGCCCTACCTATGACCCTAAAATGTAAACAGTACATAACATACGCGGTCAAAAACACGCATAAACACTAACCCGAAACAAGTAAATGTGCATGACATACAATCGCACAAACCGGCCGGACCGACTGCCGCCTTTTGACTGTATGGTGATAGGCCTAAGACGACGGTTATAATTGACATATCGTCTGAAATTCTCAGTTTTTCGATGAATACAACCGGAAATAACATTTGACCGTTGAAATTATACGAATTCGTAATCATATTCAGGTTGAGTTGAGGGCGAGACGAGGCCTCCATTATGGCCGAGGCTCTGGGCCCGGGCCCAGTTGACCCCTACCTTAAGACGTCCCTGGTGTGGCCTATAGTTTGAAATTCCCAGTTGTCCGGATTTTATGTCCAGAATAACATTTGACAGTTAAAATTAGTCTAATTTGGAGAACAAGACGAGGCCACCCCTCGAAGATGAAGCCCTGGGCCCAGTTAGCCCATGCCTAAAAACGTCCCTGAGTTCTCACATTAACGCAATATGGAAGTTTAGATAGTGGAAGGCTAGTATAGTTATCGTTCTCATCAGTTAACTAAGGTTTAAAATTACGCGACCCATCGCTAGTAACTCTCGTACTCCTTTGGAATGCAGAGACAATGAAACAGTCAAATCTACATTTAAATTAAATTATATTACTAGAAACTTAATTGCTTTTTTCAAATTTGTTTATATATATATATACTTTATCTGTTCGCTATATGCACATATAGACTTTTTTTTTGTTCCTATTAAATTTAAAGGCCACTTTTTCCTACCACAAAACACAAAATTTTGCTCTAGAACTTTTTTTATTAATGCTATCTTAATCAATAAAAATACAGAATTAAAATATTTTGAATAGTTGCTTATTCATACCTTCTATCATACTTAGTATTATACATTTATTTTTTTTTCAGCCATTCTGGTTTGAATGTCAGAAACAGGGACCTTGCACAATATTTATTTTTATAATAATATCTTGGAATTCTCTCGACTTTTTATTAATAGTTTTATAATTTGGACGTAATCGAAATGTCTTCTTTGACTTTTCGAAACCATGTCAAGGTATTCAGCGATACGGATACCAATAACGGATTCTTCAGCATTGACTTAATTGTGCGAAACGGGGTTTTGAACCATAAAAGATTAATTTACCATGGTAATCACCAACCACACAAAAACAGAAGTATGATATCTACATTGATTAGTTTCACGTTGTTTGCACATTTAAAATATTTGCTTGGACCTTGACACGATTCGAGACACCGTGTGAAAAAAGGCAAGATTTTAAAGCGAAATTTGCAAGTTTTAAAATTGGAGGTCGATTATTGTAAATTGTTTATTCTTTACCCTTTTTTGATGAACCGTTGTCTCAATTTTTTTTTATTTTAATTAAATCTTCCAGAGAATTTTGTTAAATAAATTACAAAAACTATCCCACGATATTTCATTAACCCATTTTTTTCTATTTAGTTACATTATCGAAGATCTGTATGAGCAGGTTTGAATCAAAATTTTCATCTAGAGAATATGAATCTAAATTCAATTTTGTTTCTTCTTCTGTAAGCATTGATATAGGAAAAAGTTGTTTAAATTCTATCATCAAAGAATCAAATTTAGAATGGGAATCCAAAATCGATTTTGTTTTTTGTGTAATAAACTGGGTCAAATCGCTCTATTTTGTGAAACTCTCAGCCATTGTTTGCATTAAATCGAAAAGTGAAGATAAATTATAAATTTCAATTTCGTTTACATAAGTCATTCTTCTGATGCTGCCCGGTCAGTATGGTGGATATGACCCTCGGCTTGTAACCGAGTGGGTTCCAATCCCGAGTAAGGCATGGTTGTATCTTCTTCGGGAAAAGAAGTCGAACTTTCGCCTGTAATGGACTCCTGTTTAGAATGGAAAACAGCGCATCCCGTCTGTTATATGCTGGGATCATCATCTGTAATCAATGCCTATATACTTCTATTTGTATTGTATGTTTCTGTTCTTCCACTCGTATTTCATATGTATCCCGGAATAAAAACACACGACAACAAGTCATTATGATAATCAAAACTAAAACATTTTTACCTTCAAATTTATACATAATATTGTAGATAAGGGAATAAATTGTGAAAAACTACCATGAACTAGAAAACAAAGGGTACTTACGTATTATGCAATTGACCAATTTCATAAAATCAAAAGACATCGGCCGAGAGGCGGAGATATATATATACAGCCAATAGTGAAAACCATCCCCGCACCTGTTCGAACACAGCTATAATAACGCTGACAGCATTTTGTGACATTTTTTGAATTGGCGATGTCATTTTGTTCGGCGAAAGGGGTCGATGGTATAATACGCACAAAGGAAAGGAATTAAAAAGAAACCAAAATGAGTTCATTGAATAGTTATATAATCAGCATATTATTTCTTGTAGTAACAAATATTTATCAAAAATAGTGTATCATTTTAATAAAGAATAAGCAATACATGTGTTTGTTTTTTAAACAAAAAAATTGCTACCTATCGTAAAAATCTAGCAAAGAATTATTCAGGAAACCAGAAAACTTTGAAAAAATAGATTTTCCAATTTTAGTTCTAAAAAATAGTGTATATTTTTCTGATTCTAAAAATGTATAATACTTATGTTTGTTGATAAAATAGCCCTAAAATATGAAAAATAAAAGTGTAAACAAATGACCCCGCCCCTTTCGACATATATTAAATGTGTAGTTTCTCCTGTGTTTGATATATACTTGTATAAACTTCTGATTTTTTTTTCATTTGAATGAATAATAAACATATCTAAACAGGATACATGTGCATATAGTGAACAAAATATGTTTTGGTATATAATGTCTAATTTATTAAAAAATACAATTATATGTGCAAAAAGAAAATTTTCGGGAAGAAGAAAGAAGAGAAGATTTTCAAAATTTTCAGTTTTTATGATTAATTTAAAGAAATTATGCAATTAATTCATTAAAAAACTAGTTCAATACGTCTGACATGTTGCTTTGTATATATATGTGTAAAAGTTTTTGTATATTCAAGAAATATTTTTGTAAGAAATGGTTTCTTACATGAAAGTATTACAAGATCTCGAAAATTATGTTCATGTTAACTAAAACAAAGGGGGGATTTAAAATTACTTTTGTAACTCTAGGAAATGATTAAGCATGATTATTAGGCATATAAAAATAGGCAAGCAAATACTAATCAAGTGTATAAAATGCGAAAACAATAGTTTTTTTTTAGTTTCTTCACTTTTTCTTAAAAGCATATTTTTTTCCATTTAGGTACATTTTTTAAAAAAAAATTATTGCACTATATATTTCCAGATTTTTCTATACTTCTACACAAGATGTCTATGCATATAGTGAACCCAATTTTTTTTCTATTAAAATAGTGCCTAATTTTTTTGAGAATGGTTTTATGCATAAAAAAAGAAGAAAAATAAAATGTTCCAAATTTCAAAGTTTCATAATTTTTTTACAGACTCTATACTCAAGAATTAAAAAAAAATTGTTTGTGTATATTGTCGCATTTTAATGTTATTTTTAAAAAATCGACAAAAATCAGCTTTATGCATCAAACGAAGTTATTCTTTATAAAAAAAAATAGTATGAGAATATCGTAATTCTATAACGCTTCATTTAAAAGCCAATAGTACGACGTAAATTAAAACCAAATCAAACCACAACGCTGGAATCTTAATCCCCGATCTTGTATTCTTAGGTATTTTTGAAAAAGTGGGATTTTTTGTTAAATATTAGCTTAAAAGTTTTGTCCGTTTCAGTATTTAAATTATACATGTTTAGCTTGATCTTGTAACATTTGAAAAAAGATTCCCACTCTTAGTGTGTTTTACTCAGGACTTCGAACCGTAATCTTTTTCGTTCCGGTTCAACTAAAAAAAAATATATCGGTTCTGTTCCGGTTTTCGTTCCGCCAAAAATCAACGGTTTTCGGTTCAGTTAAGAATGAATAATTTTATTTTATTGTATATTCTTATTTGCACTAAAAATACAATTCTATCATAAGCAAAAAACCTAATTCTGTCAAAATTTAGAAGTTTTTATTCTTTTTTAAATTGGTACACTATGTGAAATGAAACAATTAGCCAGCATGTACGATACGAGTGGTGAGCATTGGCATTGTTATCCATTATCAAAATGGCATTTGACAACTAAGTTCATAGTTCTGGTTTGTCTATCGAAACAGTCTATACTAGGAGTGCCAAACTCTCAAAAGCTAACTTGGGCCAAATAAACAAGGTTTAAGTTTAGGTGGGTCGCAAAAGGATATCAATGTTCACACATAAAAACGCAGGCTTATTTCGAATAATACGTTGCATTAAGGATATATAAAAGAACAAGAAAAGTTAATGTTTACGTCTTGACACTTGAAATTTACGTATTTACCTAATTGTGGTATATTCAAAATAAATGTGCGCATTTTATATAATAGTAGCAAAAAAAAAAAAAAAAAGTATAATTAAAAAACCTTTAGCGAATTCTCCCTAATTCATTTTTATTTGCGTCGGTTTGTTACTTTATTATATGTTATTTTGTGCTAATATATTGGCCGGGCCGCAAAATTATTTGTTGCGGACCACATGTGGCCTGCGAGTTTGATACCCCTGGTCTATACAATCATCCGTGGATGATCGCATGTTGAGATGCGAAAAATATAACTCACACACACACAGACTAATATTTTTTTTAAAAAAACAAGTAATATAAAAAATTGTTAAGTCAATTCCTACTTAAATCAACAAAGAAAATTTTTATTTTAGCTACTTTTTATTAAATAGTTACAATTAATATAAATATGTATATACATAGGACAGAATCACAACATTAAGTGGTCATTAATTTTTATTGATTATCATTAAAGTATCGTATTGTCATCCAAAACAATCGTGTATATAAAATTTCAGTTCAACTGAATGCTTTAAAACGTGAGAAAAAAACCTTTTCCAGTTTTGACACAAGTCGCCAAAATTGTCGCTAAGTCGCCAACGTGGCTGTATTTGTAATTCTTTAAATAAATTTCTTTTTTAATTTTTTTAAATAAATTTCGGAGCAACTTTCTTTCTTTAAGAACATATGGAACACATATGTCGAGTTTTGAAATTAAACCCAGCAGGGACGGCTCTAAGATCGGATAAACCGGATCCTTGCCCAGGGGAGGGGGACAAATTTTAGGGCGGCATTTGGATCGAATTTGAGAAATATTTTTTTTTGTTACAAAAAAATTTTACATATTTTCCGAAATATTATTGGGTGGGAATTTGGTAAGTTATTTAACATATCTTATTTCCTTATTTTGTTCTCTGTATGCTTAATGCTAGTTTTCTTTTCTGTTGAAACTTGTAAGGTTTCAAGACGGGAGTACGTGTGAAATCATGAAATTTGATATGTTTACACATCTTTCACTAGAACTTTCTTCCCAGCCCGGAGCGGGGTCACAATGGACATTCCTTTCACACATACGATGTCCGGTTTCAGCTATCCAAAAGGGGACAAGGGTAATTAGAATTTTTGGTTGACAGAGAGAGCCACACGTTTTTTATTTTAGTCTTGAGTGTAGTTACTATGAGTTAAAATAAAAGCTTGTGATCCTCACCCTCAGTAGACTCTTTTTCGAAGAAATTGACCTCCTGAAATGGGCGATAATAACAGGTTACTATGTTCTTAATTTCGAATTATTTTGTCCTTTTTAAGACTGAAAATAATACATACAATTGTTATGCTGACTTTTTGTTCGCAAAAATTATTCTGGTTTTATAGGTGTGTATCTATGTGTGTGAACAATTCATCTTTTTTAATAATAATTTTTTGCTTTAGAGAAAGAGGCGGCATTTTCCATTTTTGTCCGGGGCACCAAATTTAATAGAGCCGGCCCTGAACCCAGGCGTTTGACGTGATCGTCAATGGTCAAATTGGTCAGATTAATCTCTTAGTGATCTCCCGAGCTATTATTCGGTAGTTTCTATCAATCAATGCTTTTATTTTGTCTTCATTAGCTTCAAATGACCTTGCAGAATGTGGTGAATTTTCAACATCAAAATCGCTGGATTTTGTTTACTAGTTTTGGCACACACACACTGACGTTCTGTCAAAACATCTCAAAACGCATCAAATAAATCTTTTCCTGCTTTGAACAGCGTACCGAAAACACTGCTTTCGACTTTCCATATTTGACAGAGCACCAAACAAAAACTATTACACAGAATGAAACAAACTTTTCTTCGAACGCACCTTTCTACATCATCTGTCAAAATATATAATGGCATTGGGGCTTAAGTGTGAAGTTGGCTGAGAAAAAATGCAATTACGCCCTCTGTTAAAAAAAAACGATATTACTTTCCCAACAAAACCAATACATTTATATTTTTAGAAAGATTGCCAAGTCTGAAACATTCAGAGATCTATCTTATGAAAAAACATAATAACAAGGAGCAGTGGCATGTGCAAGGAGGAGAAGGAGTTGAGGGATCCCCCTCCCCCCCAAGAGAGAAGTCTGACTAACCTTAATTACCCTTTTTAAGATAGTGTTTTCCATACCAGAATTCTCTGTTTTAAATTTGGTGGTAATTCCACTTGTAATTCATCTGTTTCCGGTCAGAGGTTTAATACAAACAAATCCTTTATTATGTCGAAGGTAAGGAATGTGCAGCGTCTTAAATGCCATATAATTTTGTCTTCTAGGAATAGTTTCAAAATACTTTAATAACTTGTTCAGATGAATGCACAAATTCATCACGAACTGCTCGTTCCAAAAGAATTCGTAATGAGGCATAACCGTTCCAACCGAGCGAGTGAAACCATTTCGAAAAGATCAGTTTATACAAAGAAGATTTTTCGCCGTTATATAGCATCTTTTTTTAAAAAAAATTCTAGGTAAAAAAAAAATTATTCTAAGGCAATCAACTACCTTGTTAGTTCCGAAGATAAACATTTTTTTTTATCATCTCGTTTTCAGTCGACTGTTAACTTTTCATAGTTTGATTTTGCAAAAAGTAAGCAATTGTATTTCGGTTGATTTCGCTGGAATCTTTGTTTAAAATCTTGCAAATACCTCTTATTTTACACACATGTAAGAAGAATGTATAATCAAGTATTTTTTTTTCTGTTAGACTGAAAAGAGCCTCAACATACACAAACATATTTTTGTGCGTGCGTGCGTAATGATTATCTATTTTAATTTTCTTGAAAGAGATTTCTTTAAATTCACGATGATCCTGAACTCCCCCAAGACATCGCGTAGTTCTTAATTCTTTTCATTTATCCTCTTCTCTAATAGGAAATATAATTTTAACTATAACTTGAAATCTTAAAAAGACGCATTTTGCGGTGAGATGATCCAGAATTGCATCAGCTACTGAATCTCACCAATCAGCCTGTTAATGTATCCGACTACGTTCGGAACCGTGATTTTAAAAAAGGATAATTTTCATGATATTTAGTGTCACTTAGATTAGAATACATGTATAAAATTGTTTTAGAGACATTTTAACAAAAAAAAATTATTTAAATACAATATTTCGGCAAAAAACTAATTTAGAATAACCTTTTTTCAAAATGTTCTCCTTTTGTGAAAAATGCTTCTATTATAATAATATTTTGCCTGTATATAGCTCAGACCTCTGTACAGAGGCTCAACTATGATTTTTGAAAAATTTACATTATTTTCAGAGTTACAACATATTGAAATAATTATCGGCGTTTTTTTCTTAAAATTTCTCCCCTCTGTTGTCGTAAAACATGGATAAACCCACTTCTAAGTTATATATTTCAAAAATTCTAGTTGAGCCTCTGTACAGAGGTCTGAGCTATATACAGGCAAAATATTATTATAATAGAAGCATTTTTCACAAAAGGAGAATATTTTGAAAATGGGTCGTTCTATGTTCATTTTTTTTGTAAAAATATTGTACTTAAATATTTTTTTATTGTAATACTATTCTTAAAACAATTTTATATGCATTTTCTAATCTAAATGACACTAGATATCATAAATATTATCCATTTATACGCTTTTGCAAAATCACGGTTTCGAACGTAGTTGGATACCTTAAAACCCAGCAATTACATGACGAAAAAAGATTCTAGAACTTTGGGTAATAAAAACATATAACATGTTTGGAATAAGAACGCTTTTGTCTGCTAGTCGTCTACGTGTTATGTTTTACTGCTGCTAGCTTTATATGTCGTGTTAAAATAAAACGTGTAACTGAAAAAGTTTCATTTTTATCCCAACTATTACCACATATCGATGAAGGAACTGCCAAAAGTTAAATTTCAACAAGCTAAGCCATTTCAACTTGAAATGCTTCCTTCAAGATAAAATTTTATGTAATTGTACACCAGTGGCACATATAGGGGGTCCTCGGGTCCGGAGCCCCCCAAAGCCCTTGATTTTTTTTCGATTGATTATGATCCAATATATTTAATACGTAACATTAAATTAAGTATTTGTTATTAATATTTAATTTTAGAATTAATGCTAATTATTCATTCAATAATTAATTTTTTACTGTTTCTTGTTTCCGAAAATCGACAAAATCAAAAGAATATGTTGGTTGGCGTATTGGAGCATGATACGAGAATTGTGAACTTTCGACCCTGGACCCCCATCCCCTTGAAAAATTCCTGTGTGCGATAATGTTCGATACACATATATTAACTACTAATAGAAATTCAAAATAAAGAAACAAACAAATTAAGCAAATTTACTCTTTTATAAATAAGAAATCGATTAGGAGAAAAGAAAAGGCAATTTTAATATGGAATCTAGCATGTCAATAGAGCTTGACCGAGCTTTCGACTGAATAGTACGGTTACCATGTAACTTTTTTTTCTTGTGACTCCCATGATGTAAGGTGTCTAACTTTTATCAATATACTGGACAGAAAAATATGAATTTATTCGTGAAAAATAGAAGACAGAGAAACAAAAACATAAACGAAATAAAAACGATAAAGATTTAAACTGAAATGGTTATAGACCCCCCACCAAAAATCAGATTGATTATAATTTTAAGTATATAATACGTACAATTTAATTAAATATTTGTTTTAATGATTAATTTTATTAATTAATACTAATTATTTATTCAATAATTAGTTTTTTACAAATCGACAAAATCAAAAGGAGCATGTTAATAGTTCGACCCTGGACACCCCCTTGGAAAATGTACTGGACACCTCATTCCATAATGAAGGAATTACAGTCGAACCTCCATATAACGAACCTCTATATTGCGAATTTTTCTATATGGCGAACTTTTTCCTAGAACCTTGAACATTTCAGGATTTTCTTCGTAAAATAACCTCTATACGAAGTGCATTTTCTATATAACGAAATTCAATTTTGTTCTCCTTTTTTTTTTTAAAGTATTTCTGAAAAAATTTCAAGTTATTCTCTCTTTAACACATTTTATGGTGGTTATAAATCTTGAACTAGTTTTATTAGATCCTAACTCGCCGAGAGCAATAGTTCTGGATGTTTCATCCAAGAAGTGCAACCCTTAAACCCCATTGTCCAGTTCACTAGAAACATCTTCGATTTCCTCTTTCATCCTCAGTGGAGTTTTCCCGTGTACCCATGTTCTAATTACAAAATAATGTATGCTTAATATTACTTGTATGCTTTAAATCAGAGGTTCCCAAACTTTTTTGTCTCATAGACCCCTTGTCATGTTTTTCGGTTTGGGGTAGACCCTTGCTTACGTAATATTGAATTTTTGCAAATTTATGAACTAAAATCGGTTTGACAGCTTATTATAAAAGATTTAAATTTCTAATTGTAGTGAAGTATCGAGTTTAAAATTTAAGAAACACATGTTAATTAATTTAAGTGAAACATAAAATAACTGTGATTATAAAAAACAAATGTTTACAATGATAGGGATGAATCTACTGTTTCAGTAACAAGTTTTCAACATTTGTCATCTATCTTGTCAGGTTTAACATTAAATTTTTCCACGGTTAGTAGTGTCCAGCCGACAACCGCGCTGAAACTCCTTCTCACTAGGAAAAGCAATTAAAAACTTTTTACAATACTCCATAATTCGAAATAAATAACAGGTATGTCTCTTTAAAGCCAAAATTGCTGACATCCGTTTCTAAACTTTACTTTAAGATCTCCGTTACTTCCTATTCCGACCAGTTCCTCTTGTAATATAACACTTTTTTTTTCAATGTGACCATAAGAATTCCTAACTTCTGTGGTAATTACCAAGCAAATACATTCTCAAACCTAGTTTCAAAATCTGAATAAAGAGAATTTAAATGTTGAACTTTGGTTAAGACGTCATTTTTCTGGCAGGTTGTCTGTGACCAGTTGAGAAACGGAAAATTCGCTGCGTCCAATATTATAATCCTTTAGCTTAATTCTGGCAAGAAATGCTGAAATGCTGGTCATTGTTTTAATAAAATTTATTCTGTCACTGCAAATTAGCCTCATTAAGTTTAGTAAATAAATTTGTTATATAAGCAAAATCTGCTTTCCATTTGACTAAATATTCTCTAAAAATTAAAATCACGATCTGGTTTAACGAGAACAACTGTCGTAGACCCCAATTACACCTCATGGACCCCCAAATTATTTTCTTGCTGTCGTTGACCCCTTGCAGGTCGTTATAGACCTTTGGGGTCTATATAGACCACTTTGGGAGTCACTCCTTTAAATTATAAAATGTCCTTAAAATTCATTCATTTTAGTATAAAATTATTTTCTTAATATTGAAAATACAGTGAATTCTTCGACATTCTTTTTTCTTTTTTTCCTTGCAGTTTTTCTTTCTTTTTTTGATGTGCAAGATAAACAAAATAGACATATATTAATTTTTAAAAAGGTGTGAATAATTACTTTTTTAATGTATAGTGTTTATGAATTTAAAATTTGTTTTATGTGGTTTATAAAGAATATTAAAAGATGAACCTCTATATAACGAATTTTCCATATAACGAACTTTTTTCCAAGATTTAGCGACTTCCGACCGTACTTTCGAAAGTAAAGACCGAAAGAGTCGTGATATATGTGTGTGTCTAAAATTCTGCAGGTGAGAAATAATAAAATTTTGATGTTAAAGATTACTTAAAATTCTCATTTAAAAAATGGATGCTACATTACCTATAAAAAAAGTAAAGTGCAGATTGCTTCGTGGGAGGGAGGGGGTTAGAACTAGTTTTGTACTTTACTAAACTTCACCCTTCTGTTTAATAATATTGAGCGAAATTTTAAGTAATATAATAGATGTACTACTTTTTTAATTATATATAATAATAGACTATTATTATATATGTGGGAGACAACAAGGGGTCCAAGACATTTGTCTTTCTTTACATTTATTTAAACTTAGCAAAAATTAATTAAAAAAGATAGCTATTCTAACAGATAGGTTTACATGATGCGATGACGGTAACGCCTGCTCGCGCACCTCTGTTTTTCTTCTCTCTCTTTACTAAAAGTTCACAAGTTTCAGTTTTAGTTTCACTTAGCTGCACCTGCGCGCGAAGATAGCGTGGTTTTCTCGAGAACGATTGGATTTCCTGGATGCCACAACCGGCCAACCTCACTGTACGCTGTCCGCAGCGGTACGTATTCCTTTTTTCCTTTCCATGGATACCAGAGGAGAATCTGAAACATACAAAAAAGACGGAACAGACAAGGACTATACGACAAATACACAAAGATTTAACATATCATAATTCTGCTGAACTAGACAGTTTCTCCATCATGTGAAGGCACCTCTTCGACATCCGGAAGGTTCAATAGGAAAACATTTATGTTGCTATCTTGGTTTTTATCAGATCCATCAGGCATAAGAACGCCTTTTTTAATAAGCTCTTCTTTGCTTGAACGCATCGATATTTTCCTCTCTAGAGTTCTGGACGTCTGTTCAAAACGATCTCTCTTTTTCCTCCGTTTCCACTGCCAGGGCTGGAAGATTTTTCGGAGCATTTCAAACCGTCTATGTTTACTCTTCATAGGTGAACAATAATCAAAAACACTCTCTTTTATAATACCTTGTTGTAACCAATCATCAATTTGATCGTTTACCTGTAATTTCTCAGAACAAGATAAACGTCTGGCTCTCTGACACACAGGAATATCATTTTTCAAGTTAATACACATTTTTAACTTAGTACTCTTAATTTTATTACATTTATAATCCTTAATTAGAGAACTCAAATCATTTCTAGTATTAAAGTTTTTAACATGTGACAAATCATAACTAGAGTTTTCTATCACATTTGAAACATAAAAAATAGAATTAGAATGAGCACCCAAAGAGGATCCACTTTCACTCAATAAAACATCGCTCTTTGCGTGGCCTAGTTTCTTTATTTCAGCATATATACTGGGATGTATAATAAATTCTTCGGTCAAGGTCGGTGATATTGCCGTTCGAACATTTAGACCGGGAGAGTGTTGATTAAGAAAAAGATTTATGGGTTTAACTTCTACCATACGCTTTTCGCCAAAACATGAGCTTAATGTTATCCTCTCTTCGGAAGGTTTGTTCACTCTAATTAGTGAGGAATTTAGAACTGGGATCTGGCAACCTGAATCAATCAAGGCTGTTACGGGCTGATTTTCCACAAAAACGTTTACATATTGAAGCTGTGCGAACTCATCGTTTTGTTTTTCGCTCTCGGCTTTCAAAGTATTCGCATTTTTTCTATTATGGATGTGGCTGTTAGATTCTTTAAGCTTAAAACGCTTCTCACAGTCTCTTGCGTAATGAGATGAATCACCGCATATATAGCAATTTTTATTTTGTCTTTCAAGATTTTGAGGATAGTTATCTTTACGTGATCCGCTTCTAGATGAAATATAAATATCACACTCTTTAGCTAAATCAATAGGCCTAAACCAATCTTCTGCTTCTCGAATGCCAATATGAGTTGTGGTGTCCTTATTTAAAGTTTCAAATAATTTATCAGAAATTAAAAGATCACATAGAGATTCAAAGGAATTAACTTTTCTTAACGAACAATAATATTGGAAGTTTGCCGTCAATCTTGCAGCAAATTGGATGTATGTCGCGCCTGATGATTTTACAGCATTTTTAAATGAGTTTAAACACTCGCGAGGGGGGTTAATTGAAATTCTCTTACTATAGATTTTAGTTTTTCATAGTCATTTAATTCCTCCTTTTAATATACAGTAAGACATTATGAGCTCTTTCGCCCAGAAGATTTATTAAAATTTCAGATTTATATTCGTCATTTATTTTCTTGGTTAAAAATGCGCGTTCTAATGATTGGAAGAACAGATTAAAATTTTCAGATCTGGTGGGAACAGGAAGAGATAAAGTTTTAATGCTTTTGATCATATTTTCTATGTTTGTTTCGAACTGTTTCTCTTCGACTTTAGCTGCGGGATTTAAACTTAATGCTTCATTTTTAGCCGTTTGAAGTTCGATTTCTTTTTCTAACTGAGCTAACTGAAGTTTAGCGAGCTCAATTTTCTGTTTTTCTAAATCCCTTTCGTTTCGCGATACCCTCTCATCTATACAGTTTTTAATTAAAGTTTTAACGAAATCTGGATCACTTTCAAATGTACTACTGTTCTCAATTTTAGTCTTTAGTTTAGCTATGGTGTCCGTACTCTCCACAGTACCGTCTAGATCCTCAACAACTCTTATGAGATCCTCTTTAAGAGCGTTTTTATACATTTTAGAAAAAATATGGAAAGATCTTACCTTTTTTTTCTAGCTCCCTTGTTGCTCGCACGTACGATGTATCCAATAATTGAAGAAAAACGTTGATTCCACTGATCTCACCTCTTCGCAGGTAATATAGTTCTTGTAATTATTGACAGGACACCTCTTCGCAGGTGTTTAGTCAGTGGTTCCAACCTCTACACAGGCGGAACGAAGTTTAAAAATTCAACCTCTACACAGGTTGAGCGAAGTTTAAAAATTCAACCTCTACACAGGTTGAACGAAGTTTCCAAAAATGGCGGCGCGTCTCCTCCACGGACGGCTTTTATTCACGTTTTAAACTTTGATCAAAATCGAAATTTTTTCGATCCCGGCCTCTACACAGGCGGAGTATTCATGCTGAGTTCAAACGAAAAAATTCAACCTCTACACAGGTTGAACGAAGTTTCCAAAAAATGGCGGCGCGTCTCCTTCACGGACGCTGCTTTAGTTCACTGTCCAAACTTTGTTCAAATCGAAATTTTATCGATCCCGGCCGAGCCCCCATAATTTGTGGGAGACAACAAGGGGTCCAAGACGTTTGTCTTTCTTCACATTTATTTTAAAATTAGCAAAAATTAATTAAAAAAGATAGCTATTCTAACAGATAGGTTTACATGATGCGATGACGGTAACGCCTGCTCGCGCACCTCTGTTTCTCTTCTCTCTCTTTACTAAAAGTTCACAAGTTTCAGTTTAAGTTTCACTTAGCTGCGCCTGCGCGCGAAGATTGCGTGGTTTTCTCGAGAACGATTGGATTTCCTGGATGCCACATATATAATTAAAAAAGGTTACATTCTAAAAAAAACATTCGAGAATCAGCTTAGATCAATCAAAGATCAATAAACCGGTATTACCAAATTGAATGATCTAAACTCAAAGCCTTAAAAAAAAGGTCTACTTTTAGAAAATTTGTTAATTCTAATAGATTACAGGGGGAAAAAATGATAAACTATATTCGGTAAAAATGAATTTATATATTTCATGTTAAGAATATTTTTATAATTTTATGTTCACATAAGAACTATTAAACTAATAACACATAAATTTCAATTATTATTTTCAAGAACCAAAATATCACCATCTGTGATTTGAAAAGGAAATTTTTTAAAAAGAATAGAATTTTTTAAAAACCAGTGAATGATTATGTTAAATTTATATAAAAGTTTTAAAAAATGGAAACGCAACAAAGATATTCAAAGTTTGTTTAATATTTCATAATATTTTTTAAGTTTGCTTAAGTGTCATTCAAATGCACCTTAAATTATATATCCTATACTTTTAGTACTAAAAACTTTTAACACTGCACTTTTTTTAAGAAGAGCTCTTTTTTACATTGCTTTGTTTCTGACAATTTTGGAAAAAATGGTCTTGCCCTTAAAAGTTAAATATAGTTAAAAGTTAATTAAAATCCTTTTAAAAGTTAAATATAGGATAAAGAGAAATACTCATAGTGTATGTAATGAACCGCGCAAAATTCGGCGTACAACGCACACCTAAACGTTCAAGCTACCTTTTTTAATTTTTAGGTATATTGGCCGTGTAACAAGCACCCCCTTTTGTACGAAGAAACCTAAAATGTATGTATGAAATGATAGTATGCTTTGAAGTCATTTATTCGAGGTATTATCGCAGACTTTTGAAAAAAGTATAATACTTCTAGAACTACAACTCTTTAAGCTCATTAGAGATATGCCATTTCTTTTAAATAAACAGTACATATTTCGATTTATGTAACAATAGAAGTCAAATTTTTTTGCGACGCTCATCTCTCTCTCTCTCTTTTTTATTTTTGAAACCAGCATTTTTATACCCGGCGTATAACGCACACCCGTAAATTTCGATCCCATTTTTTGTTTTCAAAAAGGACGTGTTAGACGCGGGATTTTACGGTATTTAAAGTGTAATAAAAGATACAATTCGTTATATTACACGATATTCCTTTTTCCAATTTTGCTCGTAATTTGTGCGAAATGTGCTTTTTACTACTTTCATAGAATTATATCCTTGTCTCAATTCTGAGTTTTAGCCTTTAAAAGTGACAC
This sequence comes from Trichonephila clavipes, assembly GCA_019973935.1. Classification (NCBI taxonomy): domain Eukaryota; kingdom Metazoa; phylum Arthropoda; class Arachnida; order Araneae; family Nephilidae; genus Trichonephila; species Trichonephila clavipes. Next base: position 47,643 of record BMAU01019275.1, read on the forward strand.
TTTCAAACTAATGTACTTGGCATTACGAGTGTATACCTCCTAAATCTACGATCTTTCTAATAACATTATTTACGCGAATATGATTGCCACGAGAATAAGTTACAAATTACATTAACACTTAGCATCAATTAGACACAGAAAGTTTTTTTATGATTCAGCAGTACTTCCTGTCCTTGACTACGTACTTGCCCCTTAGCAACGAAAGTGAAATTGATTTATGAGATTTATGAGAGTTCTGTACATACATTTTCAACCAGTGCGCCACAACATTCTGAGGTGCTGTACTTCATCGCAAATGTGTGCCGTAAAAATTGTTCTATTTGTCTAATTTGTTCTATTTATAATTATACACAGAAGATCCTCGTTCCTAACTTCAGGACTGTCGGAATGTTCCTTCAGGTCTCCTCGGGCATTATTCTTTCTAAACTTTTTCTTTAAGAATGATTTGCATTTAAGAGTGGTATGTCCTTGACGTAATTTAATATGACGCGAGAAGACGTATTGGTTGCAGACTGATGTATCCATTTTTTTACTCATTTTTACGTTGATGGTCATCATTTCTTCGGTCAAACTGCATTTGCACTATTAAATATGTACGTCTTGGCTTATGGTCTTTACAAATAAGCCATGGTATATCCATTTTTTTACGTCGGAAATTTATAAAATAAAACAATAAAATCAAAAATTTGAGGGTGGTTTTTTAGAAGTATAGAACATAAAACAACGATGTATTTCTTCATGAATTTTTTATTCGAAAGATAATCTTGTGGCATTTACATTTTAAATAGGATTTCTGGCATAGGACTACGTCGGATGAGTCCAATCTGGACGTATTTTCGATGACTTTTCCAACATTTGTGGCCGTATATCGGCAATAACGGCGAATGTTGTCTTCCAAATGGTCAAGCGTCTGTGGTTTATCCGCATAGACCAATAACTTTACATAGCCCCACAGAAAATAGTCAGCGGTGTTAAATCACAAGGCCAATTCACAGGTCCAAAACGTGAAATTAGGCGGTCACCAAACGTGTCTTTCAATAAATCGATTGTGGCACGAGCTGTGTGACATGTTGCACCGTCTTGTTGGAACCCCAGCTCCTGGACATCATGATTGTTCAATTCAGGAATGAAAAGTTAGTAATCATGGCTCTATACCGATCACCATTGACTGCAACGTTGTGGCCTTCATCGTTTTTGAAAAGGATTCCACCAGCCCATAAAGCGCACCAAACAGTCAGTCTTTCTGGATGTAACGGTGTTTCGACATACATTTGTGGATTAAATCCAAATGCGCCAGTTTTGTTTGTTGACGTAGCCATTCAAAGTGCACTTCATCAATAAACAAAATTCGCTTATGAAAATCGACCGTTATTTTCGAAATAAAATTGCACAATTTAAAGCGTTGTTTGAGTCTATTCATGATGAATTGCCAAATTGAGAATAAATCATTTGACAGCTGTTAAATCGGTCGCCATCTTGAAAGTAATGCCAACTTAAAACTCCTAAAAAACACTCTGTATTTCAACATTGATACATTTATGCTTATTGAATTAAAACTCCTATCTATTCCTTCAACACGGGAAACTCAAACAGGAATGTGAAATGTACCGTAAAATCCGGCTTATAACGTGCACCTATATTTTCAAGCTGCAATTTTTAATTTTTGGATATATTCGCCATATAACGCCCCCCCCTTTTTTTTTTAACAAAGAAAACTGAAATGTACGAATGCAATGCGCTTAGGTTTTGAAGTCATGTATTCGAAGTATTATCCCAGGCTTTTGAAAAAATTATATACTTTTCGAATTACAACCCATTAAGTTTATAAGGAATGTCATTTCGTTTAAATAAACAGTATTTCGATATATGTAGAAAAATAATTTTTTTATGCTCATCGCTTTTTTTTTCATCTTTAAAGCTGTCATTTTTATACCGGTCGTATAACATTCACTGGTAAATTTCGATTGAATTTTTTTGAGTTAAAAGTGCGCGTTATACGCCGGATTTTAAAGTAATTTTATATCTTTTGGGTTTATTTATTTTAAGCTAAAGAAATAATCCCTTATTGAGAAGGCAACACATATTTTAAAACTGTCCATTTACAGCTCATAAAATAATAAAGTTTGCCTACTCGCTCAAAATTTGTAAGTGTTTCTGTAATAAATCATGCGGGGGGGGGATATAAATACCAAAATTTCAGCTTTCCAGTACAATAAATTTTCAACTCTTCATACCATAAAATGTTCGCTAAATACGCTTTATTCCCACACTAATTGTTCATGAAACACAACTAAAATATTAAAGTTGGAAATATATTATCAATAAAAAAAAATCGAAACATATGATATGTAATGCCCATTATGAATTTACCTTAAGATATCCGACTACGTTCGGAACCGCTATTTTGCAAAAACGTATAAATGGATAATACTTATGATATTTAGTGTCACTTAGATTAGAAAATGTATATAAAATTATTTTAAGAATAGTATTACAATAAAAAATTATTTAAGTACAATTTTTTGACAAAAAATGAACTTAGATTGACAAATATTCAAAATATTCTCCTTTTGAGAAAAATGCATCTATTATAATAATATTTTGCCTGTATATAGCTCAGACCTCTGTACAGAAGCTCAACTAGAATTTTTGAAATATATAACTTAGAAGTGGGTTTATCCATGTTTTACGACAACAGAGGGGAGAAATTTTAAGAAAAAAACGCCGATAATTATTTCAATATGTTGTAACTCTTAAAATAATATGAATTTTTCAAAAATCATAGTTGAGCCTCTGTACAGAGGTCTGAGCTATATACAGGCAAAATATTATTATAATAGAAGCATTTTTCACAAAAGCAGAACATTTTGAAAAAAGATTATTCTAAGTTAATTTTTTGCCGAAATACTGTATTGAAATAATTTTTTTGTCAAAATGTCCTTAAAACAGTTTTATATATGTATTCTAATCTAAGTGACACTAAATATCATGAAAATTATCCATTTATGCACTTTTTTTAAAATCACAGTTCCGAACGTAGTCTGATACCTTAATCAAAATGTATGTGCGAAAAACAAAAACGAAAAAGAAAAATTATTGGGAAGGAACGAAAGACAGCACAACACATTAGAATGTAACTTTTTAGAAGGAAATAGGTATTACAGAAACACTTTCACGTTGAGTGAATTAAAACAATTGGTAATTAATGTATAGAAAAAGTTCAATTATGTAAAGGGATTTGTGCTCTATGGTCATAAAATGATTCTTATTTCAGTTGCTAGAAACGTAAGCTTTGATTTTATGAATCATATTTAATTACCTTCTTACATAGTTTGCTTTTTTAAGGGATTCAAATTTAATTACTACAGTTGATAAATTTCAAGGCAAAATCTAGTACAATCGAACCAGGTCAAAACTGAAAATGACTATTCGGATGTTGGCCAAACCGTGAACAAAAAACTGTGGCCATGCTGGAATGTATGATTCCTAGTTTTTAAAAATTATAGATTCAATAGATTAGTCAAATTAATTGATTAGTGATGGTCTGAAAACACTTTTCAAATTAAAAAACTTACGAATAATTTTAAGGGACAAAATAAATTCAAAGATTTTAAGTATTGAAATTAAAGCTTTTTGACTGTGATAAAATCCATTCTTTACCTAGTTTATTCTCAGAGTCCCTTTTTAGTAAACTTCCCTTCATCGTGGATTATTATTATTTTACTTAAGCTAAGTATAATAATTTTATTGCCTTACGGAAAGTTAAGAAATTAAAATTACCTTTAGGTGTGAAGGAAATATGCGGAAGTGTATTGTTCTTAAGAAATTCTGAACGAATTTATTTATATAGATTTTTTTAAGAAAAGTTTGAAGCTTTAATTGTGTCTTTGTGATTTTTCCCAATTGCTTCTCTGCAACTCAAATTGGTTGTTTATTTGATAATCAAGAAATAAAAAAACGTAGAGAAACAAACGCCCAGTCGTTTTAGTAAACTTTTAAAATAGATGAACTACCGGATTTTCCAGTATCCTGTTAAAATCAAGCAACAATAATAGTAATAATAAACATTTAATTGCGTAATTTCCTTTATAAATTCAGAAACTGTTTATTAAGCCCTAAGTAAAACTAAACATATCTAAACCAGAAAAAAATTTATTAGTGTATTTTTATTAATTCTAATTATTTATAGCCTGAAAACTTCCTTTTATTAAAGTGCTTTTTATTTTGCTTTCTAACATTTATTACAATGAATATGTATTTTTAAACGTTTCTCAAATATTTCAGATTTTTATTATACTAAATAACTATACGTAATGGATTTTATTATTTTTAATGTGTGTGTGTGTGATTCCTTGTTTACCATTTCCCAGGGACAGTTCACTGTATGTTACACGCAAAGCTTACCATTCAGAAAAAAGTTTATAATTCTATTAAAAAGTATTCAGAACGGAAAATGTGGAATTATATTGATTTAGGATGCTTAAAAGATATTCTTAATCAATTAAAACAGAATTTGCAAAAAATGTTACCAGAAGTTTAAAATATTTTAAATGTTTTATTTTCTTTTGGTTACAACACACATTTTTCACTTATTGCTCAGTATTTTTATAAATTCAATACCGCTTTTAAGTGTATGTCTTATTTTTAATGTGGCTCTTATCCTTACCTTGTATTAAATAATTGAAATTTCTTTTTGTAATGTCGTCTGTTATAATTTAAATTTTAAATCACCATATTTATGTTATCATAGTTTATTATTATTAATTACTCGATAAAAATACATAATTCTTTGTGTTCTTGGTATATTCTCTTATCTCTCTCACTTCTAAACGTATACATAATTATAATTTTTATTTCCTTATATAAAATAAATATATTTGTATAATTACACTGGTGTAGCTACTCTTGGCCTGCATTAAAATTTCTTGGACGTCCTTTTTTGGGGCCCCATAACATATTACGATTTTTTAGCTTACTTATTTTGATCCCGTGTAACTTGGAGCTCCGTATCATTAATACGGCGAGCCCGAGTGTAATTAAATTAATAATAACGAGATAACGTTCGAAAGAATATTCTTAAAGTAATCAGATGAAAAAAATAATTTTTTTGACTTAATTTTAATTTAAGAAATTATTTTAAAATTATAAAGATATATTTAATTCCATAGTGAAAAGATAAAACTAATAAAAAAGTATAAGTCCTTTATGGCTCAAAAAATTCAATATCCATCTTTTTACAAGTTCATTCGATATAATCAAACTACTTGTTGTGAGATCTGAGCAATTCGAATTACAATCTGTGCAGTTATGTCTATTTAAAAGATGATTACATATAGGACATGAAAAATCAACACAAAATATATCCTAAAGAGAAATAGAAATTATGATTCACAATTACTTTGATCTAGTCTTATGTATAAAGTCTGATTTCGATGTTATATTTGAATGTTATTTGCTCCTACTATTAAGGTGACCAACCGTCCTCCTTTAGTTGTCCTTCCTCGAAAAGTGTCCTCCTTTTATAGATTCTGTCCTTCCTCGAATAGTGTCCTCCTACTTGTCCTCCTTTTCAATATTTTAAAAAATTCATCTATTAATCTCAATTCAGAGATGAACCAAACATGTGCTTCCAGTACAACGAAGAACGGTCTGAAACAAATAGCGCAGGAAATAACAGCTTTCAACTGTATTTTTTTACTTCATCGAAGTAAATTGGACAGACAGCGGCGCACACAAGGGGGGTTTCCTAGGGGTCCGGACACCCCCTATAACCCTTGATTTTTTTTTTCCGATTGGTTATAATCCTATGTATATATTACGTAAAATTGAATCATGTATTTGTTATTGATAATTAATTTTATTAATTAATGCTAATTATTTATTCAATAATTAATATTGTATTGTTTTTGCTCCCGAAAATCAACAAAATCAAAAGAATATGTAGGGCGGCGTATTGGAGTATGATACCAAAATGATGGACTTTCGACCCCTGACCCCTCCCTTGAAAGATTTTTGTGTGCGCTACTGTGAACAGATATAGAAAATTGTGTTGAGTTTCTATCGAAAGAAATGACCGATATTAAAATCGATGCAATTGTCTGTTTGAAAAAATTATAAGACTAAATGTGTATATAAATTTTAATAAAATGGAACAATTGGAAAATCAGCATGCTGAAATTGACAAAAGATGAGTAGAAATACTTAATCATTTCCAAAATGAACACTTTCCTTATCATAATTTAGTTATTCTTGTTGAATTTACGTTATGCTGCTCTGGAACTAATGCAGAAGTTGAAAAAGTTTTTTCAGTTGAAAATGATTTTTGGAAACGTGAGTTGATATTTTAGCTTCAATGCTTACCTTAAAATTCAGTATGAAGGATATTGTTTTGCTCCGAAATTTCCAATGTGTTAGAAAATAATGTATTGGCAAACAATCATTCAATGGGAAAATACTCGTTTAAGTAAATAATTAAAATGAATGCAAGTGCATTTTATTTGAATTAATAGAATGTTTCATGCATTTACGTTGTAACTTGTTCTTAAATTTTTCGCGCGCGTCCTCCTTTTCACTGTAAAAAAACTGGTCGTCTTACTATTATTTGGTGAAAGCTTTTCAACTATTCAAAAATGATGAATAGCCATGAAAAGAAGACTTCCATTCAAGATTTCAGATAATACAAATATTGACAATATATTCGTATCCTTTTTTAAATACAAAACGTTCATCTCTGAATGACTGTGTAATTAACAAAAATTAATTGTTAAAAGAATATTTCTAAGTCTGGATCCTATAAAAGATTCAAACGATAGTAAAAAAAATATTAAAGAAGGAATAGCACACGTGCATTCTAGAAAATACATTCGAAATTATCCGCATATTTCTGTTAAGGTACAATAGTCTATCATCTATACACCGAACAAACATTTTTAACAAAATAGATGCACTTACTTCGAATACAATGATAACAAAAAATTTGTGTAAAATTCAATTACATTAAGTAGATAAGAGTTACTGGAAGGCAGACAATGCGTCTTCTAATGTACTTTCTTGCATTTCTAAGAAACAAGATTTGTTATCTGTTGCAAACTAACAGCATGAGATGGACCAAATGCATTTCTTTTGTGCAGAATCCTCTGTGGATTAAGCTGTCGGTTCATTTGGGTCAACCACAGATAATCAGGCACTTTTTGAAGGTGTTTAAAAGGATGGCATTTTCCCCTACCGCTGGCGATAAAGGAACAATGTCTTTGAACTAAGATTTCGGCGCCAGTTTTAACGACAGGTTCTGTCCTGCCCAATCTTGTTCCCTTCCAGCATGTTAAAATTCAGTGTATGGTAACCTTAAGCCATTTACTGCCTTGCAGTAGGTTTAAAAGGACAACATAAGCATGGTAATGAAAAAAAATTCATGAGTATATTAGGGTTTGCAGTCCCAGGATCCCGGTGTTTCTTCAAATCTCGAAATTCTGGGATTGAAATAACTAATCCCGGGATTTAATTTTTGTCTAAATTTTATTTTGTAATTTTTTTCTCATCAGAATCTTCTAAGAATTTAATTCTTAGAAAATTTATATATTTTTTTAATGAAAATGTACATGGATTTTTTTGTGTGTGCATGCAGTTATTTTTTCCGTATTGATAAATATAATGAAAAAAATAATCGAACGGAACAATTTTAAACCCTGAGTACTAGACTACTAGATGCATTTTAATTTTTTTGTATTTGATATTCAGTTTACAATGGTCTAAATTCAAAGACAAGCGGTGCCAGGTCTGAATCACGAGATGTACTGGCCAGCATTTATTTGCACGTGCAAATAAATGTTTGCCAGTAAATTAATAGTGGACCTGCTTAAAAGACTTGACGCTTCAAATCCCACTGCATTGCCAACAGCTCATGCAACTGGATTTTCTATTTCAAATGAGGCAGCACTTGAAATTGATTCACATTCTGAGTCAATAATTGAATTAATTTGTACACAAAAAACATTAAGTGTAGCAAAAGGACTAGATAAAATTATCAAAGAGGGATATGTTAAGGTGACCATTTTTTTTTTACAATGAAAAAAGGGGACGAAAAATTTAAGAAAAAATTACAACTTAAATATATGAAACGTTTTATTAATTCAAACAAAAATACGCTAATTAAGCTTACATTCTTTTTAATTTTTATCTTAAACGAGTATTTTTCCATTGAATGAATTTTTTTTTTGTCAACATATTATTTTTTAATATATAGGAAAGTTGGGTGAAAAAATGTCCTTCGTAGTGTATTTTAGGGTAAGCACTCTGTAGCTAAAATATTAACATTCAATTTTGATTTTTCACTAGTCACTTTACAAAAATCATTACCAACAGACAAAAACTCTTTCAAATGCTGCATTAGTTCCAGAGCAGCACAAAGTAAATTCAACAAGAATAATTAAATTTTCATATGGAATGTGTTCATTTTTGAAATGGTTTAAGTAATTTCACTCATCTTTTACCAATTTCTCAGCATGTTGATTTTCCAATTGTTTTAATTTATTATAATTTAACTATACTTTCAGTCTTCTTTCTACTTCAAACAGACAATTGTCGTTGATTTTAATATCAAGCATTTCTTTCGATAAAGACTCAACGTAATTTTCTATATCTGCCCAATTTACTTGCGACAAAGTCAAAAAATACCATTGAAAACTGTTATCTCCTGTTATATTTGTTTCAGACCATTCAACATTTTGGAAACATGTTTGGTTCATCTCTGAATACAGAGATTAACAGATCAGTTTTAAAACATTGAAAAGGAGGACAAAACTAAGGGCACTTTTCGAGGAAGGACAGAACCTATAAAAGGAGGATAGTTGGTCACCTTAGATATGTGCACCAATGCAGCCTATTAGATTTGAGGCACAGTCATTCAAAAAGAAATGTCTCTTTTTGAAAATGGAGGGAGACGTGGTGACTACCTGGAAAGAACATACTCCTATTTAATGACGATAAAGACCTCTAGTGTAGATTCTGAATGAACGTTTTCTTCGGCAGGACAGTTTGTAATAAAAGTAAAAAGCCGTTTAAACGACGAAACGCTGGACGAGCTGTGTTTTTTCAAAAGCTTATTTACAGAATCACAAGTAATAAAGGATTTTTTAAAATTTCTTAATGTACTATTGTTTTCATTTGTTTTTTTATGATGAATTAAGTTTTGTTTTGATTTGTTTCAATAGAAAATAATAATAAACAAATTTTTTAACTATGTTTTTGGATTTATTACGTAATTTCAACTATGCTAATGTGTAAGAATTTTTCATAAATAGTCAAATCCTAATCCCGGGATTGAAAACACAACACGGGATTGAAAACCCTAGTGTATATCCAACTTTTCAACAGAAGATTTTGGATTATCGTTTGTACCAAGTAAGACGTTTTGATTAACGTTTGACAGAATCAAAACACACACGTCTCAAGTAACGTTTTCAAACACATGCAATTTTATGCATCGTAGATCCTTAATAGGAATTCGGATCCGACTAAAAATAGTTTAAGCAAATAGATTAGTATGCTGTTGATGATTTATACACATTTTTTTTTTTTTTTTTTTTTTTTTTGCATTTTAGTCAGCTTTTTTAAGTTTCTAAACCTGTCGACATGAGTGAAGAAAACGTGCACTGTATGTTGTTTGAGTTCCAAAAAGGGAATAACGCGATGAAGGGAAAAAGAAACTTGAGCGACGTGTTTGGAGAAGTAGTAACAGCTCGAACATGCCAAAGATGGCTTGTGAAATTTTGCTTGGGTGGTTTTTCTTTGAAAGATGAACCCATATCAGGAAGACCATCAGATGTCATTGCCGAAATGCTACGCAGTATGATCAGGAGAAATCCGACGTTAACTGCTACAGAAGTGAGATTCAAGCTTGGAATTCATCAGACTACTACTTTCTATTACATTAAAAGGTTTGGTTTCGAAACCAAAGCTTTTGTTTGGGCGCTACGTGAATCAAGCGAATGAAATTTAATGGACAGTATTTTAATGCACTCTTCAAATCTTGCTCTTCACAAAAGGGAACCGTTTTTGGATTCCTTGGGGATTGGAGATGAAAAGTGGGTAGTGTGCAAAGACGTGGTTAGAAAAAGTATATGTTTACAAAGGGGAGACTCCCCCATCCACATCCAAAGCTGGTGTGCATCAAAAGAACGTTATGTTGCGTTGTTGAACAATCAGGAAGGGTATCGTGCACTATGAGTTGTTGAAAGAAAATGAAACGGTCGCTACTGTTCCCAATTTGATGTTCTAAATCAGAGGTTCTCAAACTTTTTTTGTCTCATAGACCACTTGCCATGTTTTTCGGTATAGGGTAGACCCCTGCTTAATTAATATTGAATTTTTGCAAATTTTTAACTTAAATGTCTTTTTGATACCTAGTACTCCTACTACTATTTTAAATGAATTAAATTTATAACTAATGAAGTATAGAGTTAAAAGTTTAAAAAGCATATGTTAATTAATTAAATAAAAAGTTAATTAACATATAAAATAACTGTTAAATAAAATAACTAAACTACACACAATTGATTTTAATGGGAGGGATGAAGCTGGCGCTACAAGAACAAATTTTCAACATTTAGTATCAATCTTGTCAGGTTTAACCTTAAATCTCCTCTGTTAGGAGTGTCCAGTTTCTTTTTTTGTTTTGGAGGTTGGCAACTACGTTGGAACTTCTTCTTATTAGGAAAAATAATTAAAAACTTCCTTACGATATTCCATAATTCGGGTAAAATAACAGGTTTGCCTTTTTGAAGCCAAAATTGCTGGCATCCGTTTCTAAACTTTAAAATCTTCATTGGTGCATATCACGATCAGTTCCTGTTGTCAAGTGACATTTTTTTTCTTTCAATATGGCCATATAAGTTCATTGCCTACAGTGATGTTACCATAGTGAAAGCATTCCCAAACCTGATTTCAAAATCTGAATAAAAGGCAGTTAAATGTTGAACATGGGTTAAAACGTTCTGACAGGTTGTCTGCGTTAATTTGAGAAAATTCCGGACCTCCAGTATTATATTTCTTTAGTTTAACTCTGGAGAGAAACGCTGAAATGGTTCCTGTTTTTAAAAAATTTATGCTGTCACATTGTACGGGCAAATTAATCTGCTAAATAAGTATAGAATTTGGTTTCCACTCGATTAAATTTTCTTTTTAAATTAAAGTCACGGTCTAGTTTAATGAGAGGCAATATCACATTGTCCCCCACTTACACCTCATTGACCCCCAAATTATTTTTTGCTGACGTGGACCCCTTGCAGGTCGTCATAGACTCCTGGGGTCTATATAGACCACTTTGGTAATCACTGTTCTAATTAAAGAAATTCAATATAAACGTCAATCTTTGGACTACAGAAAGGATGTGAACCTTCATCACGACAACGCTAGACCACACACGGCAAGAAACACCGCATACAAAATTGCAGAGTTGGGTTGGGAAACTTGACCTCCGCCAGCATATACTCTTGATATTGTACCATCTTCTCAAGTCGCGGCTAAACATTCTTGATGGAAATAAATGTATACATTATAAGAGTGTCCAAATGGTATTTGAAGAATACTTTGTCTCCAAAACAAAGGACTTCCGTTCCAGGGTGTAGACAAACTGCTAGAACGCTGGCAGACGCAGTTGTAACAAATGACATTATATTTTGGATTAAATTTTAAATAAAAAGTGAAAAAATTGTTTTGTTTTTTCTTTAGAAAAAAATAACAGACCTTTTCCCAAACGCCCAACAAATATTTTCTACTCCTGTACTTTTAGAACAATTATAATAGTATTGCTCATAGACATTTTCAATATTCTGAGAAACAGATAGAATAAATTATAACAAATGCTTAATAAAAAACAAATTGAAGAGTAAATGGAAATTCTGAGTTTTAATTTACGACAAATAACTTTAAAAAAGCAATTGATGGCGATATGTCAAATGGTAATGTAAACAAGTCTTCATCGTAAAGGAAGACCGATCATTTTCCACGGTTCATCGAACAAAACGGTTTTCAGAAGAAAAATAAACCAAAGAAAACTCCTTAAGTTTTTTCAAAAAGAGTATTTAGACAACTGGAGTTGATACCAAAACAATCTTCAAATTGTTTTTCTAAATTTTATGCTAAGGATCCATATATGTGTTTTGATTGAGTATATTTATGATAAATATTCCTTTGTAAATATATCTGGATTAAGTGTTGCGGAACCACTAGTATATCGAGAAAATTCTTGAATAACTAATTCATTGTTGATGTTGGAAAGTAAACTTCAAAATTTATTATTTATACAAATTTGTTTTTTAATCATATAAATATCTTATTCTGAGAATAAATTTATACAGTATACACGAAAAAAAGAAACTCATAAAAAGAATATACGTAGTGAAAAATTAAAAGCACACGATGAATTTCTGATTCAAGAGAGAAATTGAATTATTTTGAATATTTTATTTAATCAAAAGTCCAATTCTCGTGTGTAATGTAGATTTTATTAGTTTAAAAACAATTTTTTTTTCTTTTAAAAAACAAATAGTACACATAAACGGAAGATTTAAAAATTATAGTTAAAAAGTTTATAATAAAAATTATAGTTAAGTTATGGTTATATGAAATAAAATCATAACCATACAAGTAGGCATATATAATACAATCTTCATCTTCAAATAAAAATAATTAATTTCTATCTTCATACAAATTTTACGATATTTAAAATACAACGTTATTAATCATGTGCGTTTTTAATATCTACAATTGTATCATGAATTAAATTATTGTAATTAAAGGCAGCTGGTTCGAGTCTTGAAATCATCGAGGACCTGCCGTGTAGAGGAACTAATACGCGTTTAATATGTCGTGGTTCAAAGTCTTCTCGTTGAGAAAGGGAGGGGGGGAATCGATCCAGGTGGCATCTTCGTCACTTGACCACGGTTCAAAATTACAAAATCCGGCGCCACCAGCTCTCGTGTCCATAAAGACTCATTCATTGTAATTAAAGTGAAGCTATTCGTCCGTTTACTATTCTGTTAGTACTCTGAAACTCAAACTCAGTGGCGCAATAGCCATAAGGACCAGGGCCTACTGTGCCCATCCCAGTATACGTGACCGTTGGGCGGTGAGGTGCATGAGCAGATGTCACGATCAGGTGGTCAGTCTGAAGCGAGCCCCCCAGTGTTTAAGTCCCCAAGCAAGCTTGTGTGTGTGTGTGTGGTACTCATTTATAGACCCACTGCAGTAGGGATGAAAGGTTGAGTCCACCTTGCCCAGCCCGGGAATAGAGCCTAGACCTGTGGCGTAGAAGCGCTATACGCTACCACTCGACCACCGGGCCCGCTGTTAGTAAAAGTTCTACATATTAAGTATTGTGGCGAATGTTGTTCCAGGACCAGAAGCGAATGGTGTTGCTGCCTGAGGAAGTGGGAGAGAAGGGTTTCCTAGAATCCCGTTCCCCTACATTCCGGATAGACTCGTCTGGAAAGGGCATGCGGAGGACCGGTTTTGAGGGTCCCGACTGGAGGCAGAAGGCATAAATGTGCTCTGGATGTAAGATTGTTTTTAGAATGTTCTGTAAATAAATTGTACATATTTATATCTCTAGCCTGGCTGTGAGTTTTCGTACTCAATGCGTCACAGTATGAAATAGTAAAAAGAACTTCTTAACCCGGAAGAAGGCGCGCACACTATACTAACGTTAGTGGTCACGCGGGGTGACTGAGTCACCCCAAATCCATTTTTTTAATAATTATTTTTATTATACACGATAAAATTTGAACTTTATTTATCAAGATATTCCTCTTCAAATGTGATACATTCAGAGAGCCCAGCGTTCTTCTAATTTTTTAATACCTTTTTCGTAGAACGGTTTGTCTTTGTTCTCAAAATGTGCTTCAACTTCGGCAATCACTTCTTCATTTGAGTCAAACCTCTTCCCCTGCAGCATTCTTTTAAGGTCTGAAAACAGTCAGTAGTCTCAGGAAGCTAGTTCTTGACTGTACGGCAGGCTATTCGAAGCGAAATTCGTTCAATTTGACTATGATTTGCATGGACTTGTGGTACGGAGCACCGTCTTAGTGAAACAGCACTTTTTTCTTTTACATTTAAATACATTTTTTCTTTATTTTTTTCGTTCAGTTGATCCAATAACACCATCAGGGGCGTAACGGAGAACACTTGCCCCCCCCCTGCAAAGTCAGGTTTTGGGCCCCAAGTTGGATTTTACAAAGAGTAGGTACTTGGCAATAGTCAAGCTGTGGGCTCTCTAGAGCCCTGGGCCCCCCGCGATGCGGGGGTGTACGTTACGCCACTGAACACCATGTAATATTCACTATTAATTTTTCCGCGTTTCTCTAAGGTAGTCAATAAACAAAATTCCATGTGCATCCCAAAACACGGATGTCATAACCTTGCCAGCTGACGTTTGAGTTTTGGGTCGCTTTGAAAGACTTTCACCGGCTGCTGTCCACTCAGCTGACGATCTTTTTGATTCAGGCGGTAATAATGGATCTATGTTTCATCCATTGTCAAATATCTGCGTAAAAGTTCCTGTTTATTTCGCTTAAGCAGCTCCAAATTATGTCCTGAATCACCGATGCGTTGTTTTTGATCGAAAGGAGCAAACGCGGCACCTAATTTGAACACAGCTTTCTCGTTGACAAATGATCAAGCAGAACAGTGACTATCCTGCCTTATGATACCTTTAAATCTCTCTCTCATCTCCTATCTCACGCACTTCAATTTACAATCGGCTAAAACGATTTTATGGACTTTTTTTGATATTTTCTGTAACAACAGCAAAATATGGGTGGCCAGAACGTTCAAACGTTCGTGTCGCCCAAATTGTCCCCAAAGTCGTTTGTGTCTTTGCAACCACGTTTTAAGTCGGCATACCACCTCTTAACCGCGATGGAGCAGAGTCCGAATAACACCTATCAAGCCTTTGTTTTGCTTGAACAGTGTTTTTTTCCCCACCAAAAAGCAATGTTTAATTAACACACGACATTCTTTTTCATCATTGGTTTCTAAAACAAAAGTTGCTTCAGTAAAACCACTCTAACTTTCCAACTAAACAAGATGTTATCACAAAATTTAGACACGTGCCGTTTGAAAGTTAGTACTACTAAGTTAGACTTAGGAAAGTTAGAAGGTAGCAACATCTATATGTTAGGCTCGGGATTTACTGAGTGATGTGTTAAAATGGATTCCTCAACGCCTCATTTCAAAACCCCATAAAGGATATTAGCGACGGCCCTCGTAATTTTGAACCTCGATCAGGAGACGAGGATGATATCTGAGCCCGGCAACTCTTCTCCAAACTTCCATAACCACGTCAACGTGAAGATTTTGAGCTGAGATACACTTACCGTACATCAGTCAGTCTACATGAAGGGTTTTTAGTGTAGAATGAGGACTGAAACCCATAACTTGACAGAAATTATGTTGACCACGAGTAATTACCCATACCTACATGGCTACCGCGGCCACAACAAACGTCTCAAAGTTTCTTGATAATTCAAAAGGTACATAAATACTGTAAAAATTATTGACGAAACTGAGGGGACTGAAATATTTTTTCGTGTTAAAGGATATTGCACACACAACGCCCCCCCCATATGCTTAACAAAATTCATTTAACCTCCTTCACCGTCTTGCCTACCAAAGAGTGTGGGAGGAGTAAAAGCAGAACCAGACACTTCCATTATAACAATTATTTATTTTACTCATGCACGCTAATCGACAACAGTTTAACCTTTAAGTGAATGTCCTAGGAGTGATAGGGAGAAAGCAATAAAGAGACTAAGCGAACAAGCGCAAGTAACCAATTTAACTTAACCTAATCCATCGTTGACTACAAATCCCCAATTCACTAATTTAATACATTGGCAAACATCGCTCTTAAACTTAATCTACGAAAATAAACTTTATTCTATCTCACCTTCGTGGTGACTGTAACAGCTTTTCAACTCCTTCTTCCTACAATTACAAAATTCTGACTTTATATAGTCGAACTAATCTACATATCAAGGTTTCTTCTTGAGAGGGATGGATATGAATTGAACGCGAATGCTAGCCCAAAGATACCCCAAGAGGATTAGTGTGAAGATCGCATAAAGATCCGTCACAAACCAGAGACATTTTTTTTTCATAGATATGTATATTTGCGTATACTGAATAAAAATCAACGAAACAAAAACATTTACAAGAACTTAATAAAATTTAATACAAAATTTTCAATGGGAGCATTCTAAGACCTCGCTTGTTTGAACGAGACAAGTAAAGCCATCTCTAAGTCGTTGTGCGTGGTCAACCTCATCCGTTTTCGCTCGGACTCAAATTTACTCCGTTCAAGCAATTCCGACATTTGCTCAATTTTTTAAAATTATTGTTGATAATGTAGATTTTGCGATATCAAAATCTTAATAGATTTCCGTTTCCATCTTCTGTTTTTGATCAACAGCTTTAAGAAGCTCCATATTCATTTTAAGCGAGATAGCAGTTTGCTTTCTCCCTGCGCTCTTTGCCATTGTGCTGGCAAAAAAATTCTTTTAAAATAGAAAATAATAATAATGTGAACCAAATACTTGCTGGTTTTTACTCACACTGCAATGTAGTCGCCACCGAATTCCAAAGCCAATTGATCGTGATCGACGTAATGCCCACCCCAGGTTTAAGGGGTTGACTGTCTAGTCGCCTAAGGACCCCTTGCGGGCCACTTTAGAAAAACATTATAATCTCGAAGGCCGCATCTTTATATTAGATTTGGACCCATTACAAATATTTGTTGGCGTGAAAATTTAAAACTGAATGAATTATTATTATTGATTTTCCTTACTTTTCATGTGTACAAACATAGATAATTTAATAATAATTATGCAATGATCAAATATGCCAGCTCTAGTAATAAGCAGCGCGATATAAAGTTACAGGAATCAAGCGGGATGCTGCGGGGGATCGCTGCAATTCAGTATTGATCACTTTTAAGTATATATAAAAACAGAATCAAGGTAATAAAATAAAAACAGTTATGGGACATATTTGTTACAAAACACTACACTAAAAACAAAAAATATTGCACAAAATAATAGTAGTTTGTAAAGTTCTAAGTAACTTCGCGGGCCGTGGCTTGGCCACCCCTGTACTAATCCCTTACTTGCAGGCTTACCCGTTTCCAAAAATGAGATAAAGTCGAATGTCTACCCTCAAAGTTTACGAATGTAAGAGATCTTCATGCAGAAAAGTTAAATTAAAGTTGGTTTTAATGTTTGTAATATAGTGAATGTACTTTGAAGTTTTTTTAGAAGTTGCTCAAAAATAATTCTTAAAAGTTCCAAAAATTACAAAAAGACGAAGACAGGAAGAGTTTAAAAAAAAATATTTGAAGACTGTATATCCGGGGTGGGCATTACATCGATCGCGATCAACCGGTGGACCGTCAAGACATTTTGGGGTGACCGCCTAAAGATTTTAGTAGTTAGTAATTCGGAAAATATTCAAGATTGGCTGACAGTGCGCAGACAAATTCTTTTACTGACTATAATAACGAAAACTAACTTCAGATAAAAATGTTTTATTTTTTAATGTACTTTGAATTGTTTGATAATAAATGCATCATATGATATTTTATTTGTGGCTATTACTATTATGTTTGTATCTTGCATTTTGCCTTAAACGAAGTTTTAAAAATGTTGTAACAAAAGGTAAGTAAAGGGTGTTTTTTTAGAGGTATAGAACTTTAAATTGCAATAAAACAACGATGTATTATTCGATTGACATGAATTTTTTTATTCGAAAGATAATATTATGGCATTACATTTTAAATAGGATTTCTGGCATATGACTGCCACGGCTGGCTCGGATGTAGTCCAATCTGGACGTCCATTTTCGATGACTTTTTCCAACATTTGTGGCCGTATATCGGCAATAACACGACGAATGTTGTCTTCCAAATGGTCAAGCGTCTGTGGTTTATCCGCATAGACCAATGACTTTACATAGCCCCACAGAAAATAGTCTAGCGGTGTTAAATCACAAGATCTTGGAGGCCAATTCACAGGTCCAAAACGTGAAATCAGGCGGTCACCAAACGTGTCTTTCAATAAATCGATTGCGGCACGAGCTGTGTGACATGTTGCGCCGTCTTGTTGGAACCACAGTTCCTGGACATCATGATTGTTCAATTCAGGAATGAAAAAGTTAGTAATCATGGCTCTATACCGATCACCATTGACTGTAACGTTGTGGCCTTCATCGTTTTTGAAGAAGGATTCCACCAGCCCATAAAGCGCACCAAACAGTCAGTTTTTCTGGATGTAACGGTGTTTCGACATACACTTGTGGATTAGCTTCACTCCAAATGCGGCAGTTTTGTTTGTTGACGTAGCCATTCAACCAGAAGTGCGCTTCATCGCTAAACAAAATTCGCTTATGAAAATCGGGAACAACGGCAATCTTGTTTTGGGCCCATTCGACGAATCTACGCCTTGCTTGATCATATTTAAAATGTAATGCCACAAGATTATCTTTCGAATAAAAAATATTCATGTCAATCGAATAATACATCGTTGTTTTATTGCAATTTAAAGTTCTATACCTCTAAAAAAACACCCTATATAAAATACTCATTACTCTGCAATAATAACGCTTTATAATAATAATAAACTCTTTTATATAACAATATAACAGTGGCGTACCCAAGAAGAGTTGGGGTTCAACCCTCCCTATAAACCAAGAATTTTTGAATTTATTCCATAGAGATGACCTTTTGGAGCTTTCGTTTACACGTTTTTTAGAATGTCCCCCCCCATAAGAGGTCTGCTAGTGAACGCCATTACAAAATTATAACTCAATAATAATAGTAACTTTTTTGAACTGACAAAATGGGTCGATTGTATAGCACGTAACATATAACTACCGGGAGAAAGAGATACGGTGTATTTATCTTACTGACAACACATATGGTATGTTAGATAGTCAGATGGCACAGAGAAAATCGGATTATATGCATTTTTTAAATCAGATTAAAATTCAACATATCCGCAATATTGTATTGATTGAAGAAATTGTTATGCATACAGCTAACTAAAAATGAAATCAGCTCAACGTATCTTGCGAAATTTGCTGCAGATTTTAGAGATAAATGTGAAATTCCTCAAAGTTTTAGAAACTCGAGAAAATCCAAATT
This sequence comes from Trichonephila clavipes, assembly GCA_019973935.1. NCBI lineage: Eukaryota > Metazoa > Arthropoda > Arachnida > Araneae > Nephilidae > Trichonephila > Trichonephila clavipes. Next base: position 66,832 of record BMAU01019275.1, read on the forward strand.
TTATTTTTATAAAAGTCTTTTTGCATTTGCGCGTTTCATTTGCTATTTAAATGTACATACATATAACTATCGGGAGAAAGAGATATGGTGCATTTATCTTACTGACAACACATATGGTATGTTAGATAGTCAGATGGCACAGAGAAAATCGGATTATATGCATTTTTTAAATCAGATTAAAATTCAACATATCCGCAATATTGTATTGATTGAAGAAATTGCTATGCGTACAGCTAACTAAACATGAAATCAGCTCAAAGTATCTTGCGAAATTTGCTGCAGATTTTAGAGATAAATGTGAAATTCCTCAAAGTTTTAGAGACTCGAGAAAATCCAAATTTTATTTTTATAAAAGTCTTTTTGCATTTGCGCGTTTCATTTGCTATTTAAATGTAAAAATCTAACTCATAAATTTTCAAAATTGGTAAATGATAACTAAGAATTTAAATTTTTGTGCTTATTTTCACTATAACTTTTTGATTATTTTCTTACGTTAATTTGTATTGAAATATTTATTATTTTTTTTAAGCAATAAGGTGTGTATAGAAAACATTTAAAATAAATATTTAGGTGTCCTAATTTTTTTTAATACTGAACGCGTAAAAACTACACGAACAGTATTTTTAAAAGGTTAATTCAAAGTTGAGCATAAAAAGGCTTTTTTGGGGTTTAAAGGTTTCGAATAAACACACATTTAATAAGTAATATAAAAAAATTAAGTCAATTCCTTTGATCAACAAAGAAACATTTAATTTAAGTTATTTTTTATTAGATAATTACAATTTCTATAAATATGTATATCCATGACAGAATCACAATATTAAGTGGCAAAATAGAAAGCGAATTTCCTTTCGATATACGATGTTGGACTAAATTATTTTAGTTTGTTTTTATTCATCCATTCATAAATCACATCCTCAGAAATTAGGCCATCCCAGATAGGATTCGAACTCACAACCTTTGGATTATAAGTCCAAAGAGCTATCCATTGCGCTACAGTGACACAACGAGCCATTTTCCTTTTTATGTATGGTGTTGGACTATAACTTTTGTTTGCTACTATTTATTCATTATTTAAATTTAATTAATGAATTAACGTTTGAAAAAACTGTATTAGCATAAGTGTCATTCCCCTACAAGTTTAAAAAAAAATATTTGAACTTGAGTGGATGAATAAAAAGTATTTTATTAACGATTGAAAAATTTGAACAAGATATATATATCTAATATATAAATAAATACACATAGGGAGAGTGTGAACTGATAGCAGGAATTGAAAAAAAAAAGAACTTCTGAAAAGGGGACATCAATAAAAAACACATAAAACTTGTAATTTCTTACTGATATAAAGAAAGACTATTGTAAGTTACACGAACCCACTTTATTATGGGGGGGGAGGGGAGATAAAAGAGATTTCTCTTTAGATACATAATATCCAGTGCAATGAATACTACTGAGTAACACTGATTGATGGATACAGCGAGAAAAAAACATGATTTGTTACTAAATTTATAACAGACAAAAAGTGTGCTCACTAAATCATCAAACTTTCAGCACTGTTATCTTTAACATGCCCTTGAGCAATCAGGTAGAACTGCGGAACAAACCGACAAACATACTACGTTGGATGCACTAACATAGTAGTTTGCTTTCTTTAAAGGTTTATAAATCTTATTACTTTCTCTTTGATCAGAATAGATTAAAAACCAGGTGAAGTAATAAAAAACAGAGCTAAAAAACATCAGAGCTAGTGACCCAGAAACAATGAATAGGAAATGAGTCTTTAATTGAAAAATTACTTTTCTATATACAAATTTTATGATTTAGGGCACGAGGCAATTCTAATAATTCTTTTTTATGTGCATTCTCAAAATCATAATATATTACTCGAGGCAATGGAAATATTTTCTTTACGAGCTTTTATCTTCAGATACTCAATCACCCGTTGGTAAAAACGTTGGTAAAAAAAAATCAAAAATATTTTATTGGTTTATGGGAATGGTTTTACAAGTGAAGTAAGTTGTCTGGAATGTTCTACAAAATGGAAATTAAATTCAGAATTTAAGTTTTGTTGAAAAGAAACTTAACTGAGTTCTTTCAGTGGCTGAGTCCTGATAAAATATACATTAATACCCACCAGTAACTGAAACTTCAATGGCGCAACAGCTCATGAAGGCCAGGGCATACTGTGCCCATAGGGCGCAGCGGTGCATGAGCAGATATCCCGATCAGGTGGTCAGTCTGAAGCAAGATCCCCAGTGTTTAAGTCCCCAAGAAAGCTGGGTACTCATTTATCGATCCACTGCAGTTTGGATTAAAGGCTGCCCGACCCGTGGATAGAACCCGGACCTGTGGTGTGGAAACGCTTAATACCTACCAGTGGCGCACACAAAATTTTTTCAAGGGGATGGGAGGGGGATCCAATGTCGTCAGTCCATCATTCTCGTATGATACCCCAATATTCCGCCAAATATATCCTTTTGATTTTATCTATTGTCGAGAACACAAAAACAGTAAAAATTAAATTATTGAATAAATAATCAGCATTAATTAACAAAATTAATTATTAACAACAATACTAAATTAAATTTTCGTAATATATACAAAGGATCATAATCAATCGAAAAACAAACAAACAAGGGCTATGGACCGGACCCGTTGCCCCCCCCTTGTGTACACCACAAGAACCCACCAATAAGGGGCACCCACCAGACGAGACATTTTGTCCCGTAAATAGAGCATTCCAGAAAGTGCATACGGAGAAAATGCAATTTTAGAAATTCTGGTTGTATCAAGCCTTAAATAAATTACAAATGAGTACCTAAGTCACATATGTTTATATGGATTTGAAGTTAATGAAAAATTTAAACTCTTATTTTAAAAGATATATGAAATATGTTGTATATGAAATGAGCAATAGAATTGTGCATTTGCAGAAATTTATTGAAAATGATCTACTACACGGGTGAAAGCCTGTAGTACAAGTATTTTTTTCCACTGGTCTTAAATCCTCCACTGTCACCAACAGTTACGAATTTTCGAAACTGAGAGATGTACATATTTTTAGGCACCTATACAGTTTTCCATGTTACGTAGCTTTTCTTCGTCTTCCTGATTGCTTTCAAAGCCATTTCTATTAAATCTTATATCAAATACAGTCGAAATAAAGGATTTTATTTCATCATCGGTGTCTTCATTACACGAGCTGTCAATGATTTCTTAATATTTTTGAATTCATTTGAAGTCTGCCATTGATTTTTATTAGTTCCAATTCATTTTGCCAGTTGTATTTTCTTATTACGATATTCTATTTCAAAACTGGCTTTCTTTAAACAGTGCTGAACATAACTAATATGCATCTAGCAGCCTTTGTTATCCACCAAATTGCATTCAAACACTGACACATTTTACAAGTGGATCACTGTACATTACATAGAATATTAAACAAAAATTAATGACATATAGAGTAATGAAATAATGAAATGAAACAGAGGATTTCACGATAAGAAATACAGAACATAGCGCCAGAGCACGTCTTGATGCTGTAACGTTTGAAAGAATAACGGTAGCGTATTCTTGGTGAATTAAAATATGGAATTTATTACGTCACAACTATTGAAAATTATTTACAAAATGATACATTAAAGTTATTAAAATTAATTAGATTGTTAGAGTCCACTATTTTGTGAGAGGAGGTTTCGTTGGTTACCGCTCCCGTGCAAGTTCAAAGCATCTCTCCTCTCTCATCTTCCGGTCGGGTCGCTAGATCCCTCGGGGGTCAAACAGGGGTTGCGCTGGATCGGAAATTGCACGTGTGGGCGTCGAATCTACAAAGAAACCGACACCAGATGTTGTTGTTGTTTTCGAAACGTGACGTTACAGCTCTCGCTCTCTTTTATGGAACTTTTCCGTTGAGAAAAGTTTAATGGGATGACGATGAGACAACTGACAGATTACCGACACATCCCTTCATCAAGCACCACTATATTTCTGAGCTGCAATTTTAATTACTAAAGAAAACGCTGAACTAAATTTGGAATTACTTATTTCTAGTGAGTGAGTGTTCTTGCTAGGGAACTTACACAAATCTATATCACGAAATAGCAATGTAATCAATGTAAGAAAACATACAATACATTAAATAAAAATACAAACACTCTATCACAATGCCTAGTATCAATTATACTAACATGGTATATCAAATGCTAGTGTAAGACCTTGCACATAAAATATTCTTCGCCACAATACTTAAATAAAATTATACTAACGACATGTTGATATGATATGCGAAGTGTACAACCTTACACACAAAATATTTTTCACAATATGTCTCTTGCGTAACCTAAATACTCATGTATATTTTAAAACCCTGTACACAAAATTAAGCATATTAATACATTTGCTTTTCATGGCTTTATCTTTTGACACGCATCGCCATTCGATATGATATACAGTACTAGTAAATAAATAAAATTTAATACAATTATTAACCTTTAACTAAAAAAAAACATAAGCATCAATTATTATTCATGAGCAAGAGAACATTATTAACAATCCCTAATTATCTATCACCGATCTGCTGAGACTATCTGCATTTTTGTGACTTTTACCCGACCGATGTACAATTCTAAAATTATATGGTTGCAAAGCCAAAGCCCATCGCATCAATCTAGGGTTAGAACTAACATTTCTATTCAACCACACCAACGGGTTGTGATCGGTCATAACTAAAAATGAATTTCCATCTAAGTAATAATGTAACCTTTTAATTGCGAAAACAATACTAGCACATTCCTTCTCCGTCGTACAATAACGCTTCTCTACCTCTGAAAATTTCTTACTCAGGTAAAGGATTGGATGCTCCTCACCTTGTTCAGTTAATTGGGTTAAAACTGCTCCCATACCTGCGTTCGAAGCGTCCGTCTGAACAATGAATTCTCGTTCAAAATTTGGCGCGTACAAGACGGGCTTATCAATTAGTTTCCCTTTTAGTTCTCGAAATGCGTTTTCACACTCGGTCGTCCACTTAATTTCTCCCTTCTTTGCTCTTCCCTTCAACGCATCCGTCAACGGAGCAGCAATTACCGAGAACAGATTTATATATTTTTGGTAATAACCCGCTATACCTAAGAAAGCACGTATTTGGGTTTTCGTGCGAGGGGTAGGGAACTCTAGAACAGCCTGAACTTTGATCTCGGAAGGAGTGCGAAAACCCTGACCCACAATGTGACCCAAAAATTTGACATTTTGTTGCGCAAACTTACACTTTGAAGGTTTATCGTTAACTTAGCTCTCTTTATTCTCTGCAGAACCGTTTCCATATGTTTAATATGCGACTCCCAAGTATCTGAGAAAATTGCGATATCGTCTAGATACGGGACAACGAAATCCTCTAGTCCGTTAAGTAATTCAGCCATGAGTTTACTAAAGAAATATGGAGCATTCTTTAATCCGAAACTCATCCTTAGGGGTCGGTATGTACCAAAGCTAGTACAGAAGGCTGCGTATCGCTGTGCTGTTTTACTCAAAGGTATTTGCCAATATCCTTTAGATAAGTCAAAGACGGTAATAAATTTAGCCGCCGATACTTTTCTACGCGTTCTTCGATATTCGGAAGAGGAAAATATTCCGTTCTAATGATCCCGTTTAATTTCCTGTAATCTATACATGGACGAGGTTCTTTCCCAGCTATCTCAACTAAAATCATAGGAGACATGTAATCCGATTCTCCTACCTCAATGATTCCTAATTTTAACATTCGGTTAATTTCGTTTTTAAGATTTCATTTTGTCGGTGCGACATTCGATAGGGCTTCGTCCTAACTGGTTGATCGCTAACTAACTGGATTTCGTGTTCAACCAGATTAGTTAAACCGGGATTGTTTGAAAAACATTTAGAGTATTTATTTAATAATTCGCGCAGTCGATCCATTTGTTTGTCGTGAAGGTGTTTGTTCAACTCGCTAGCCTGGATTACGTCCTCGAAATCATAAATGAGAGAATTGTTTTCTAAGTATGGGATTTCTAACTCCTGGTCTGCGAGAGAGTTTTTGTTTCATCATTAATAATTACGTTAACGTGTTCTGGCCTTTTGTAATATGGTTTTAGCATATTTATATGATAGATTTGAGATGTTTCGCGTCTGCCGGGGATTTCGACTAAATAGTTCGTTTCCGAAATTTTATTTAAAATTGTCCCAGGACCTATCCACTGCACTGCTAATTTATTTGCTCTGGATGTAGCTAACACTAGGACTAAATCTCCATCCTTAAATTCACGTTTTACTGCGTTTTTGTCATACCAAGTTTTCCGCTTAACTTGCATTTCCTCCATTTTATTTATAGCTACTTCTTGACATCTTTTAATCTATTTATTAACTTAAACATATATTCAGTGACGAGATCACCCTCTTCTTCCGGTTCCATCCAATGTTCCATTACTAACGTCTCTGGGGTTCGCAAATTTTTCCCATACACCAACTCTGACGGTGTATACCCTGTACTTTCGTGCGATACAGTTCGTAACGCTAAAAGAATTGACGGAAGATGTTTGTCCCATTCGGAGCCTGCATCTAAACATAAGACTCGTAAGAGTCGTTTCAACGTTCGATGAAATCGCTCAATAGGGTTACTCTGTGGATGATACACAGAACTATGCCTGACAAGTATTCCGAACCTTTCAAAAACTCGGTAGTCAGAGCACTAGTAAAGAAGTACCCTGGTCACATTGTATTTCACGGGGAAACCCCATCCGACTAAAGATGTTTAACAGCGCATCTGTGACACTAACGGAACTAATATCAGACACCGGAATAGCTTCAGGGAATTTTGAAGACATGCAAATGGCCGTGATAAGATATCGATTCCCTTTAGATGTGATCGGGAGAGGCCCACATGCATCAATATTTAGCTTAGTAAAAACCTCCTGAATAACAGGGACCAATTTTAGTGGAGCTTTCTTTTTATCATTGGGCTTCCCAGCCCTCTGACACTGATCGCAAGTTTTTACAAACTGTTCCATATCTCTATAGCAATTCGGCCAATAGAAATATCGGTTTAATTTGTCTTTGGATTTCGTAATTCCCAGGTGTGCAGATGTTCCCTCATGACACAATGATTTAATAGGGTCGCGCAACCCTTCCGGCACTACTATTAACTTCACCACGTTACCTAACTTATCTTCACGATTTTTGACCAATAATTCCTTCTCTAGCGAATAAACCTGATTGGTAACCTGCACTTGACTGGCTGCCTGTTCGTATAAGGGTTTAATCTCCTCGCTATTTTTGAGCATTGATTAAATTTTCTCGCGTAACCCTTAGCAGCGCTAATTCCGGAACATATTCCTGGAGTGCAGGTATTAAAATTTCGTCCTCTGCATCCGAAGAAACAATTATAACCTCATCTTCCCCTTTTTTAGCATCACCACTATCTATTCCCTTTCTTCTCTAGCCGCTTTGACTTGAGACCTTGTTTGGACAGCATTCAATATTTCGACTGGCAGGAAATTATAGCCTAAATTTCCTTTTATTAGCTCGGCCGTTTTATTTCCAAGCAAATATCGACCGTGTTGATTTAAGTGATTTCCACAAACCGCTGCCTTAGTCTGCACCGTTCCAAAATTTCCGGAAATTTCCACGACCGCCAAAGGTAAACAAACTAATTCTGGGCTTAACGGTTGTTTTACCCAAACATTTTCACCAGAGAAAGAAGAAGGATTTATGTATTTTGCACATACTAAATCTATTGTCGCTCCCGTATCTCTAAGAATGTCTATCTCGTGACCATTCACAGAGCCCTTTGTTGTATATGAATTAAGAAAATCCGGGTTTTCATTTCCTTCAATATTATTGAGAGTTTCCGTCGTTTTGTTTTTTATTAATTTAGGGCAACCGGCTTTTATATGTCCAGGCATATTGCAATGATAACATCTTTGTATCACGCGTTTTTCAAAAGTTCTCTCTCTAGTACTCTCCGAACAGAAGCTCTAATCTGGGGGAAGTTTTCCCAAATCTATTTTCTTTTTCCTTGATCCCTGAGTATGTCAAAATTTTATCATTTCTGCCCCACCTATCCATGGGTTTCGAATTTACCTTTCGGACGTCCTCATAATTATCAAAGAGTTCTGCTATTTGAGTAGCTGATTTAAGGTTTGCCCAATTATCTAAAAAAATGATCTTTCATACTAGCATTGGCGCGTTTTTAATTGATCTACCACCATTAGATCTTTAAGATCTTGAAAGGTATTTACTTCTAAGCCAATCAGCCACTCATCTAGATAATTCGTAATTTCAAAAGTGAAATCCTTCCAGGTGCTATCGGATTTTTTCTGGTGTTGGACAAATTTTTGCCGAAAGACCTCCGGACTTAACTTGAATCTTTTAAGTAATAATTTCTTTACATAATCGTAATTTTCGGCTTGTTCCTCCGGTTCGCGAGCAATAAATTGCACGATCTCTAGGGGTAACAAACCCAATAATTGCCCCACCCACTCTTTCTTTTCTATTGACGCCCTTTTAGCCTGGCGTTCAAAGATCACTAGATATAAACTAATATCTGACTGCTTAGGATCGAAATCTGGGATCAATTTTTTAAGTTTAAATTAGAGGTTACAGAACATGCATTTGTAGAATCGTTTGATTCATCGTTTACCCTAAATCCGGATTCTATTTTAAACCTTTCTAAATCAAATTTCAGCTGTAATTCTTTCTCTTTTAATGCCTGCTCCCTTACTAACTCCTCCAATCTCATTTTTTCAGCCCTTTCTAACTCTTCCAATCTTTTTCCGTTTGCAATGATAGTCTCATACAGATTTTTAACAAATTCCTCTTCATAACCTTCACTGTTAGTGATTGCAATTTTTATGCTAGGGACAGTCATATTTAAAGTGGCATTTATTCCTAATTCCTCAGCAAGTTGCAACATGTCTTGCTTTTCCCTTTACCAAGGAAAGCCATTTTTTAAACAATATCAAATAAATGTCACGCTAAATTTTGCACTATTGTTACTATTCTCTATTAATACAATAACACTGGTCCCATGCATACACAGAAATACACAAAGAAAAACTTAACACTAAAAATAATCAAAATCATTCAAGAGACTTAAAACACAATAAATCTTAAGCTAAAATTGCACACAATGCTTGAAATACAATTACAATTCTCTAGAAACAAAATAACACTGTTCCCATGCAAGAAAAAACACTAAGTATTTCAAAATTTCTAAAGAACACTTTAACCAAAATTCCTAATACAATATGCAGTTTGCAACTCAAAAATATAACAGTACTCACCCATTTGAAGTACTCAGCTTGCTGTCAGAAGCAAATTATGTGCACTAGTGGTACGGCTTCCGAAAATCGCTTTTCCTTCGGACACTCTCGCCGTTAACACTGTAGATGTAGATCAGTTTGATCTTCTATGAGCAGGACGCTCCCTTTCTCCGAAGCTGAATTTACTTGCAGCACGGCTTCCGAAAATCGCTTTCCTTCGGACACTAGCCGTTAACACTATAGATCAGTTTGATCTTTGAGCAGGACGCTCTTTTTCCTCCGAAGCTGAATTTACTTGCAGCACGGCTTCCGAAAATCGCTTTCCTTCGGACACTAGCCGTTAACACTATAGATCAGTTTGATCTTTTATGAGCAGGACGCTCTCTTTCTCCGAAGCTGAATTTACTTGCAGCACGGCTTCCGAAGATCTCTTTTTCTCCCTGCGTTGCGGTCCGTCCGTAAAAATCCAAAATTTTCCTCCTCTCACGGGTCCTGAATGCTAACCTTTTATCCCAAAGCGCTGCCACCAAATCTCTAAGCTGTAACGTTTGAAAGAATAACGGTAGCGTATTCTTGGTGAATTAAAATATGGAATTTATTACGTCACAACTATTGAAAATTATTTACAAAATGATACATTACAGTTATTAAAATTAATTAGATTGTTAGAGTCCACTATTTTGTGAGAGGAGGTTTCGTTGGTTACCGCTCCCGTGCAAGTTCAAAGCATCTCTCCTCTCTCATCTTCCGGTCGGGTCGCTAGATCCCTCGGGGTCAAACAGGGGTTGCGCTGGATCGGAAATTGCACGTGTGGGCGTCGAATCTACAAAGAAACCGACACCAGATGTTGTTGTTGTTTTCGAAACGTGACGTTACAATGCCTATGATGAATATCTTCAATATGTTCAACATGGAAATAATATCGCCAGTGTATTATCAGTTTTAAATTGCTGAATGATTGATTAGAAAATTATACGAATACTTTTGAATATGAAAACCTGCTGGACATCCTATATATTTAAATAGGATGAGGATAATTTATATGAAAATTGAATCACTGGGGGGACCAAAATAACATTGGCAATTTATTGCTATTTCTAAACAAGAAAAAAGATAAATTACATTTCTTTCTAATTACAACTTATGTTTTATTCCAGAGTTTTCTAAGTTATTGAAATTGCACAATATTCATTACTTATTTAGTATTAAAAATAAGAAAATAAATCGCTGTGACGTTACATTAAAGATACATCAAAGTTGGAAAAAATAACTTCCATATTCACTCACAGGATCTCAAAATTACCGATATAAAATAATTCCACGCATGCTTCGTCACATAGCTTATGCTCTTATTAAGAAAACAATAAAGAATAAACATTACACCTAAATAATAAAAAAAAAAATATTGTTGATGAAGAATGCAATAGAAAATATATGTGTCAACAACAAAATGATAATCGTTTGACGGATTAGAAGCAAAATAATTCTTTATCATATCAATTTTTAGTGAACTTTTTATTTCGCTATTTGTTCATAAAGAAAGAAGAAAACAAATACAACACATAATTGTTGTAAATTTCCATTTCGAATTTTTATAATAATTATTTTAGTGTTCTACAAGCAATAGATCTTATAATAATTTCTTTTTTGATTTATGAAAAGAAAGAACATACATCACAAACCAAAAATAAAAATTTTTGGAATTCATTAGAAAGTTAAATATATATACAAGTGTTATTCAATCATAAATTAAACTCTGTTTCACTGTTCAATATTATTTATATTAATCTATATTATTAATTTTTATCAGTCGATATGCGTCATTATATTATTCCAGGCCATTGTTAGGACAAGATTTACAGAGAATTACAGGGAGGAATTTTCAAAATATCTGAATATTCCACAAATCTCCCTTTCTCCTCAAAAAAAAATTTCCGAAGGGGATATAAAGTACAAATAATGTCCCATATGACTGTGAAATGGAAAACGAAAATAACTGCATTTGGCTAAATTAGCTGTCTCCCCTTCCCCCCGATCAGTAATCCTAAGCTGTTTCGAAAGAAAAAGAAGATATTTGATAGACAGCCTGTTCGACCAATGGTGAACAAGATCATGACGTCACGAGATGGGCGTGTCAACGAACGCAGGGTGCCATCGGCATCGGCAGAAAGCAACTTATGTTTGACGTGTGTTGATAGTTTTCTCTGTGTGGAGCGGAATATGGCGATGGACTGTAAGGAATGTATACAAATATCCATTGTGCTCATCCTAGTTTTAACCTGCTGCAGCCCCATAGCAAGCAAACAAGGTAAGACACCTGCTTATATTTCGTAAAAATGACGATCTAGTTAAGTCCGAGAGCCCTTACTTTAGCTGTTGTTCTTGGTAATGGCCGTAGTAGAGTTCACTGTGCTTTGCTCGGCGTCTTGCAGTTCCGAGGCGCACTCTATCTGTCAGAATCGCAAGCTTTTCTTTTAATACAGGTACTGCAAGAACAATTTTAAAAACTATTAAAACCATCCCAGTAACTGTATATTCAATTTCATTGATTGCTCACGAAAATACTTAAAAGACGAGTTTGTTATCCGGTTGTTTTGGTTTGGCTTTCGGAATGTGTACCTGCTATACTTACCTTGCGGCATTTGACGACCTGCTGTTATAATGAATATTTACTATTATATAGAGTTCTTAGTTCAGTTGAAGTTGTTTTAATAATTATATGGTATTAGTTAATATTAGTTATAAGGGGTATTAAATCTCAACAAATGAGCAAAATTTTATTGCAACACAGCACATGTTTTTATCCTAAATCACAGTATGAACTTCTATGAACTAATATCCGTTGTCTTAAATTGTTTGTTCAATAAAACTCAAGTTTTATTTATTTAATACTGCCAAAAAAAAGGCGACGAAAGAAATACAAAAGTTGTTACTTCATTTAATGTTTATGTTTACATTTCAGAATGCTTTGCAAAGATCTTAAAAAACGCCATAAAAACTTTACTGAGGTACACACAAAACTTATAAATATAGAGAATATTATCACACCTGGAATTTAATTTCCTAAATTATCGGTACTATTTTTTTCCAATGAGTTTTTGCTTTTATTCAGATTTTGAATTTGGCCATAACAGAAAATTACTGTTCAGGATATTTACTTTTTTATATCTACATAATCATTATAAAAGGTAAAATAATAATACAGTATCCATTTCTTATAATAATGTAACTCAAGGTATTCCTCATTTTAGTTCTAAATACTGTTTTCTTTTCTGTGTAAAAAAAACATTTGCACAATTGAATGGTAAAAAAATTTTTCATACCGTTAATGTAATCTTTAATTTTTTCTTCTTAATGTACACAATTGAATCATTTAGCTGAATTTTGTATGAACAGATCATATAAAGAAATTTCACTTCAAAATATGAATGTTAATTATTATTGTAAACAAGTGTGAGCAATTTATTGAATCATATTTTTAATGGCGTAAATTCTTGAATTTTTGTTTGTGAATAAGTATATTTTTTAAATCTATAATATATCTTCATTTAGAAAATATAGCTTATATTTGTTATTTAAAAAAATTATTAATTTCTATTGCTAGTTTTTTTTTAGTTTCTTATGTCAATTATTGTTTAATATTTTATATTTCTTTTATTATTTCGAATAATATAAAATAGATTGAATACATTTTTGAATATTGTAATTTGTTACAAAGTAGTTCTTAGAGTTAAATATATGTTATCTGTTTTTCGTGATACATTTTAAACTTATAGAAACACATTAAATAATTTAAGTATTAAAGTATGTTCATAATCAAAATATTATTTTTATTTCTAGCAACAATTTGTTTATATCATTTAAACTGAATAAAAGAATATCTTATGTTTTTTATTTTTATTTGAATAAAAATAATTGCAAGTCCATATTTGTTTTATTTATTTATTCTTTATTCAAAAAATGTTTTAATTTTCAAAATATTCCCTTAATTTAAATTAGAGGAACAAATTCAATTTGAATTCAATTTTCTTCTAGTTAACATTTAAAAGAAGTATTTTATGTCTCTTGTAACTTATTTTGAAAATGAATTTCAATATAATCATTTTTCATGCATGTTTCCTCTAGTTTAAGATTACGATGAATATAAACTTCACATAAGTCTGTTGTAATTTTTGTGTGAATTCAGAAAAAACACCAATGTAGCTTTTGAAAAATAAATCGGGTGGTCTATGTGTAACATAAAACATAAGAACAATGTTTTCATTTATTTTGTATTTTTAAATCTTAAGAGTATAAAATTCTAGAAATATATTCATTCCCTCTCCCCACCCCTATAACTGGAAAAAAAACCTCCTTACTTTTTAAGAAAATAATTCAAATAGTAGATACTTTGAAATTAAGGTCATAAAATGAAGAAAAATGTCTCTTTTCTTTTAATATAAAGCTATTTTTTTTTCTTTTTTAAAGATATAGTGTTCTTAAAACAATATTTAGACCAAGTTTACCTTTAAAAAATTCAATTAAACATTGATCAAATGTATAAATTAAATTTCTGAAATCAATATATTTCTGAGAAAATCTGCTTACAGTATAAAAGTTGTATAAAATTAATTTAATGTTGAACTAAGAATCTAAGAGTTTAAAAACTTGTAGTTTAAAACTTCCTATATTTTTGTATTTTTTATTCATACCTCTTTGCAAGAAAGGACTTTAAATACATTTAATTTTTTCCTTCGATTATAAGATGATTGCATTTACTCATTTTTAAAATCAATGTAATTATAAATGACTGATTATTCAAGTTGTATAAGTTGGTCAGTTTTATCTAAAAAATGTTTATTTTATGTAGGCTCATAAATATTTGTGATTAGATTTATATTTTGTTTTATAATGTTTGTGTGTTTAATTGATATTATTGTAGACAATAAATAATTTCTAAATATCTCTTGGCAGAAATATACAAAAGTTATTTATTTAAAGTAAAATATTTGTGTAATTTTTTAAACTTAAATTTAAAGTATTTTTGTTTTTATAACTATAATTACATTTTTATTGTTAATAATTCCAATGCAATAATATTAAGTAATGTATATTAAACACAGCATAATTGTATATGATTAAAGTATTCCATCATATATATTTTATTTGATATTTCCATCATAGTTTAATTATTTATGGTATATTGTTTTAAAAAACCTTTTATTATAGTTCCAACAATTATTAAATATATTCACTCTTTATCTTTAAAAAAAAATTTTTTTCATTTTTTAATAAATTCTTTTATTAAATATTTTTATTTTGAAATATTTCTGAAATATAAACTTTGATAGTGTGTGAAATATTGTTCGCTTAAGAGATAAATCAAAGAAGCTAAAAAAAACTTGATGTGTTGTACTTTTAAGTTTTTTCCCCAAAATTTGGTTAGTTATATTATTTAAATTTATTCAGTTTTTTTTCTAATTATTTGTACTGGATATTTTTTTTTGTTGTTGCTATAAACGAAATTTTTATTCTAGTAGACTTAAATTCAATATTTTATTAGTTGATAAAGTTTTACATTAACCATTTATTCTTTATAGCCAAAAATTTATTATTTAAGTTATTAAATAAAAAAAATGAAATAATTTAAAAAGTGTATTTATATAATTTTAAAATTTAAATATATTTTAAAAATATGAATAAAAACTATTTTCTTTGATTTTAAATAGGTCAGTAATCAGTTTTAAAATTTGCATCAGAAGATATTTATGTATTTATTTTTTCATTTCATTTCGATTCTAACTATATAAAATTAACAAGGATTTTCTTTGAATAGATTTGTAGCTATATCTAATCTTCTCAAATTAAATTTAAATATGCTAGATGTGATCTTTTAAAAAGTATATATTAATAAAATAGTTATGTATTCACTAGTAAAACCATGCAGTATTCGCTAGTAAAACCATGCATTACCGACGATATTTTTTTCTCCTTTTAAAAATAAATGTAGTAAGTTTGACATCTTGTACGTTGTATCAGTATAGTATAATCAAACGATAATTTTATTCATTCTTCTTTATTGTGCCCATATGGCCTTTTTATATGAACTTATTAAAAAAACTGATGTATTAAACTTTCAATGAAACTCAAAACATCGATGTACCATTTAATTCAAAGCAGGTAATTATATTTTGCGTTTCTTAACCAAATTATCTTTCCTTTCGTAAAGAGGGGAAAACTAATTCAAATTTATGATAAAAAAATTCTGGCTAAAAGGACTACGTAAACAATACAGAAAATTTTGCTTTCCAGAAATATTTTTCGGTTTTAAAATATTTATTTTACTTCTCATCCCAATACAATCAATGGCAGTGCGAATTGATAATGCATGATTCACGATTGGTATTTGTTGATAAAAGCTTGAGTGTGCTAGGCGGTCTTTAAAAGATGCTTTAAAGGAAATAAAAGATAAGAACTGTCAAGTGTTACAGTGTTTTTAGTGTTTCTTTTCTTGCTGGAGGGGAAGGAAGGGGAGGGGGGGGGGTAACAACTTTCATAAAAACAAACGGCATCAACATTTGTAATTTTCTAATGTTTTATTGCAGTTTTGTGTTAAAATTGATGCATGTGTTCACGTTGTTGTGTGTGTGTTTACTGGAACGGAGTTTTAACACTGGTTTAAGTCGTAGCATTGTGGAAATGTATGTAAAGTAAAAATGTTTGTTAAATTTAGAATTTCTAACAAAAAGATGTACTAGGAAAATAAAATTTTTAAAGAGTGTGTTATGAAATCTCTTTTTAAGTCTCAAAAATGTTTGAAAAACAATGTGTGAAGAGAGATTATTATAATTCTCTCTCTCTCTCATAAAAAGGTTCGGTTTGTTAAAAATTATCAAACGCCAGTGCTTATTGTTTTATCTGTGGAATTTTTAATCAATTATAACAGCGTTCGAACGATAATGTGACACCTAGCGACTCCTCGGAACTCAATTTCAACCCAAAATTATAAATTGTGCTTTAAATTTGTGTGTTTATGTGTGTGTGTGCGCGCGAAAAGGGGGGTGTTGCCGAGAAAATGTTAAGAAAAAAATTATTTAAAAGAAACTCAGAATTTACCAAAATTAATTTGGAAAAAAAATGCTTCAGATTTTCGATTGAATTTTAACATAAAAAACAAATTATTTTGCAATTTTTATAGATTCAAACAAAGAGGACAAATGCGGGAATTAAGTAATTAGTTCTGCCCTCAAAATTTTGTTCGTAGAATAGCTTTAGAACGTATTAAGTATATTTTTCTCATTACTTCTGATTTTCTCCTTTATTAAAGTATTTTTTAATTGTTTAAAGAATTTTTAGCATCGTAATAATATTTAAAAATATTTTTTTTTTAAATTCTCATTTAAGAATTCCTTTTTTTTTATTGCATCAAACATTTTATTTACTGTGTTTTTATTTTACAGAAATATTCTTTTGAACATTTCATCTCTCATTCTTTATTAAATGTTTTTGTCTTCGAAAGAAAACATGCTTTAGCCGTATATCTGAAGAAAAATATATATTATTGTTTGTGATTTTTATTTTACTGTTAGTTTTAAAAATCTAGCAAAATATTTGTTAGAAATATAGTGGATAGATTAAGTTTTTTCCCATTTTGTAATTAAGAAACCAAGCGTACATTTGTGCTTAGTTAGTACCTGTGCAAAAAGAAGTTATTTGTATCTTTGAAAAAATCAATATTAATAAAAAGTATAATTAATTAAACCTTTTATGTTTAAAATTCGCATCTGATGAACGCTAGCGATTTTTTGTATTCCTTAAAAAATAGAAAAGCTTTTAATTACGAAATATAAATTAAAAACAAATATCCTAATATCAATCTATTTTCGCTTGAATATGAATTCCTTACTTAAAAATCATCTAAAAAAATTAATCTTGTTACAATGTGAAAGCAGTTTTAGTAGAATATTTTTTAAAAAAATCTTTTGTAAGAGCTTTGTTACCTGTGAAAAGGCTTCAAAATAATATTTGAAAAGCAGTTACAGAATTGCTTTGTACTGTTGTGATAATTTGAAAAGGTACTAGAATGAATGCTTTCGTGATGGCAAGATTAACCGACGA
The DNA here is from genome assembly GCA_019973935.1 of Trichonephila clavipes. Classification (NCBI taxonomy): domain Eukaryota; kingdom Metazoa; phylum Arthropoda; class Arachnida; order Araneae; family Nephilidae; genus Trichonephila; species Trichonephila clavipes. The sequence goes on from BMAU01019275.1 coordinate 84,201, forward strand.
CGAATTGGTTCAACGACTTTCATGGACCCCTTTCGTTTTGAGATGCTTTAAAAAATTAGGGGGGACCTTTATAAAAACAGTTGATGGAATATTCCTTCTTTCTTAACTGTTTTTTTTATTTCAAAGTAATAAGTTGTTTTAACGTTTCGTCAATTTTTAAAAAATTTGTTTTGTATGAGTTTTTTTTTATTTATGCTTCAGGATTGTATTTACGATTACACGAATTTATAAATTTTTTTATATTTCTAAAATTCAGGATTGTTACTTAACTCCGCCCACAAACTTTTAAGGTATGTCTGGTTTAGTGCAAAGTTTTTTTTTTTTTGTAAGAAATTGTTTTGTTTCATAGAGAAAGAACCATTATGTTTTTTAACCAAAATTGTTTGGTTTTTCGAAATAAAAGAAATTTATTTTTTTACTTAAAGTTTATTATCTCATCGTTGTTTTAAAATACAATTATTTGTTTATTATCTCATTTTTTCTCATTATCTCATTTAAAATTAAATTCTTCTGAATATTGGTCTGTAGTCGAATAAGTTGACATTTGTTGTAATAATTAATATTTACAAGACACATAAAATTGCTGATTCAGTCTTTTCTTTTCTCTGGTCTTTTTTTGAGCCCTTCTTTGCATTTGTAATATATAATAATCTCGTCTGTTGTTTAAAATGTCCGCTAAATAACATGCTTCTTTTAAAAAAAAATTGTTTTCAACATACACCGTAGCAAATTAGTAATGTGATCTACTAGTGGATAAAGGTATTATTATTGTTTTTGTTCTGAATTTATGAATAGTATTTTCCTTTTACTACTACTGATTTGTTTTCGTCATTGATCGATGAGAATTTTGATGGATGAAAACAAAAAGTTATCTCGGCAAATGACTTATGAAGTATTTAATGCTTATATTTATTTGTGAATTGTTTGCATTCTGGGAGGGATGATTGTTTTTTTAAAATTTGAAATTCTTGTTTTGGAATATTTCATTATTTTGAACTTGTTTATGTCAAGGGAAATTGTGCATTATAATAAATATGAATAGTTGAGGATATTTTTTTTTTATTCAAACTTCTGCGAATTGAGTAATTACCGCAAGCCAGTTTTATCTATTGAATAGTAAGAAAAAGCTGTAAAATTTTTATTCATTTTAATTGTTATTGACGTTTTTAAGAACTAAATCAAATGGTCTGCTAAACTTTTAATGTAAGCAAAGCAATGCAAAGAATGAAATTCAATTCCTACTATTAGTTCTCTCTCTCCCTATATGTATATATATACACACACACTTATATATGTATATATATCTTGCTTAAATTTTCAATCGTTAATAAAATACTTTCTATTCATCCATTAGTTCAAATACTTTTTTTAAACTTTTGAAGTGGATGGCACTTGATGTTAATACAGTTTGTTCAAATATTAATTCATTAATTAATAATTAAAATGAATAAATAGTAACAAACAAAAATAATAGTCCTACAGCATATAAAGAAAGGAAAATAGTTCGTTGCGTCTCTGTAGCGCAATGGATAACGCATTGGCTTTCTAATTCAAAAATCGTGAGTTCGAATCCCACCTGGAATGGCCTAATTTCTGAGAATGTGATTTCTTTTTTACCATACTATTTTATTAGAATATTTTAAATTTTGTTAATGTATAAAAAGGAACAAACAAAAAAAAAATAGTCCAACACCCTATATAGAAAGGAAAAAGGAAAATTGCAAGGAAAATCGTTTTCTATTTTGTCACTTAATATTGTGATCCTGTCATATGTATTAACATATTTATATTAATTGTAACTATTTATTAAAAAGTATCTAAAATAAAAATTTTCTTTGTTGACCTTTGTAGGAATTGACTTAAATTTTTTTTTTTATATATTACTTGTTTCTGCTTCCATTTAGTTAAAATCTATTGAAATAATAAGCAAAATGTTTATAAATGATAGTCATTAAATATTAATTTTTGGATTCTTTCAGAATTTCGAAAGCTATTATAATTTTCTTTTTATAATAGTTTTGTTTCGATAATTACTGAAACTATATTTTTATACCTTTTAAAAAAAAGCTATTGAACACCTTGTTATTTTCAGTGATTATTAAAATTGTATTTTGTATTCAGTTTTTTTCTGTTATTTTTGAATGAGGTCATTCAAATTATCTTTCATTCGTATTTTTTCACCTTTCTACTTTTTCGTTCTTTTTTTTTCGATTAGTTGAACTAAAAATGTCAACATTTTAAAACATTTTAAAATTTGCTTATAAAATCTAAAATAGAAAAACAGTAAACTCTTCGTAGTTTCCCTAAATATTTATTCCTGTTAAATATTTTTCTTTTAAAGATCTCTATTCGAGTTACACACATGCATTCTTTTCTTTTTTTTTTTTCACTTATGCCATCTCACGTTTCTTTTGTTTTTCGAAGTCTTATTTTTCTTCATGCTCAGATGTAGAAAATTAATTATTATTATTTATTATTTTTTTGCCTTCAAATAGAAAGTTTCTGTGGTTAATCTGCAGTCATTATCCTTTTTATTTTTGCTGTAATATATTGGGATGATTGATTTCATGTTTTATAATTATAATGTAAATGTTAACTTTACCAAAATAGTATTTGAAAATGAACGCAGAACTGCAAATACTTTTTAAATAATTTTATTTTCCAGCAGATTTTTCAAAATATTAAAAGGGAAAAAAACTATTTAAAAAAAAGATTTATCAATAGTTCTCCATCTAATGAAAGAAAATATTTTGATATTTGTTAAGAAGAGTAATTTTGAACTATTATTTAGAAAGGTATTTCGAATAGCTTTTTTCCACAAAATGATTTGGGATGTATTATAATTGTTTTCATTTAGAATTCTGAATTTAAAAAAAATTTAACATATGCGCAAGAGGCTGAATCCGTGGTTGTTTTCCTAGACGATTATTTGTTTCTGTAAAATATCCCGAATATCAAAAATTTTCAAAAAAAATCCTACACTAGTCTCTGCTGTATATTGCAATCCAAATTCATTTGCTGATGTTTTTGAAGCTCTAAAACGACATAAATTAAACTTGGATTATTTAACTTATTTAATATTAATTTGCTTTATCTTTTTAATTTTTTTTATTCAGACTTCTGGAAGAAATGTATTAAAAATCGATATAATGGACATTGATAGCTTGAAATAAATTGTCTTTGTGTTAGTTTTTATGAATATAGGATAGAGGGCAAACAAAAACAAAAAGTTTTTATATTTAAAAAATTAGGACGTTGATAGTTACTCTTGGGCATTTGACGAATTAGATTAGAGTGTACAATATTGCTTCCTATTGTAATGATATGGAAAAATTTAAAATTTAGAAATTTTTTTTCTCAACGGAATATTTTTTTATTTTGGGGAGGAGGGGAGGGAGGATAAAAATTGCCCTAAGCATATTTAAAACATTGTAAAATGTTAATTTTAAATGTTATACTTGCTTATATTTTCAAGTAATATACAAGGTAAGGTAATAACGATTTGTTACGAAACGGTAATGTTGCCTTGGGAGTAAATACTTAAGAAAATTTTCTTCGTTTTTTACAGGGTCGATATTTGTTATTTTTTCTATAAATATATTATATGATAAATTAGTTTCAGTTTTTTCAATAGATTTACTAATATTTATAATAAAATAAATCATAATTTTAAAAAAAAAGTAATATGTGAGCAATACTTTTTAGAAACTTAAAAATCCCGCACTAAATTGCTAGATTTTAGGATTGGGACATATTTAAGTCCAGGATATATCAATATTTATATTCTGGAGTCATTTTTTTAAACATATTGTAACTCGCAATATTTGCTTTTGCCCCAAAATCTTTCCAAGCAGTAAAAACCAGTTCGCAAATATTTTCGAAAACTGAATTGTGTTGAAGAGCTAAATTCCCTCTTCCCTTATCTAGATTCAAAACGTATCGGCCATCAACTCGAAGGTGTTTATGCAAAGGATCTTTGCAATCTGTTTAAGTACGTCGTTTTCGCAAGAAAGTAAAGCTGGGCCTACCCAACCTAACTTGAACCTTGAGGATATGGAGGAGGGGAGAAAAACTTTTCGGACTAAGCCCCCTCTCTTTTGATAGCTAAGCGCACTCGTTCGTCTTGTAAAGCTCTCCTTGGAAATATCCTTCTTTCTATTTAAATAAGAAAAGAGCACGTTAGGGATACCTTTATCCTTAGCTTTAAGAAATATTTCGCTTATAGTATAGGCCTGGAGCATTAAAAAAATTCCAAATTGGGGTCTGCAGTTTTATTATTTTTTTATTTTACTTTTTGAAAAGAAATGCCAGGGGTTTTCTGGAATGGTTGGAAGATTTTGAAGGATTACGGCTTCCTCTCAGGGTATGTTAGAATACTAGATGATTTTCCTATCCGAAGCGTATGATATTTAAGAGGGAAAAAATTGTAATAGAAAAGTATAGTCCTTCGGATTTTATACGGGTACTCTCTTTTTTTAAAATTCATATAAAGCTCTTTTATAGATGCATTTATTTATGAAAAATTGTAAGTTTTCTTAGGTATAAATATGTGACGGGTATTCAGAATATTTAATTGTAGTTCATGAAATAAACGATTTTACGTGTCATCCTCACGTTTATCAAAATATTCATTTTTAATTGCAGAAAATAAAGCAAAATTTAGATTAATCGAGAGTATAAATTTAGCCCATTATTGGTACCAGTGGCGCACACAAAAAATTTTCAGGAAGGGGGGTCCAGGACCGAAAAGTCCACCATTCTCATATACTCCAATATGGCGCCCAACATATTCTTTTGATTTTTTCAACTGTCGGGAACAAACAGTAAAAAAAAAATCAATTCTTGAATAAATAATTAGCATTAATGAATAAAATTAATTAATTATAACAAATACTTAGTTAAATTTTACGTACTACATACATAAGACTATACAATCAATCGAAAAAAAAAGATCGAGGGCTTTGGGAGGGGTCCGGATCTGGGCCCCCTTTCCCTTTGTGTGCCACTGATTGGTACCCATTTATGTGGTTAATTCGAAATCTTCTGGAAGTTACCATTTAAAGTTAACAAAAAATTCTAAAAACAATATATTTTTAATAGTGTAATACTTTTAATTTAAATATAATCGATATTAAAGGGAAAATTTGGGAAATACTAAAAAGAACTGCTCTGTCCTTGCTTTTTGAAATTAAAAAAAAATCAACATCTAAGGTCTGTGCAGTGACTTATCCAGACTTCTCTTATGGGGGAGGGAGGTCTGTTACAGTCTAAAAAATACGTAAATGAAGGCACCAAGGGGTAATTAATCTCTTGTTGAAATTAAAAATCTGTTCGTCTATGGAAAGGGAGTTTGAACCTGCCCTTGTGTACGCCACTTGGTTTGTGCATACAAATTTAATCAAATTTGTTCTTGGAAATAAATTTATTAAAAAATTTAAATCATATTGATATTAAGCTGTAGCATTTTAAAGAAAAAATTCCAGTAAGGTTATCCTAAAGATGACTGACTGACCTGAAAATATTAACAAAAAATTATCCAAATGTACATATTTTCCAAAAAGAAAGGAAATTTCAAATTACGCCTTTTCGAAGAATGCGTTGAAAAGGAAGTATTTTCAGTTTATAATAATTAATGTTCAGAACACAGAAGTGTCCATTTATATAAAAACCAGACGCGCAGTAAACTTTAAATAATTAAAATTTAAGTAAACCGGAAGATTTTTTTAAATTAACTGGTTCATTTCGGTATTAATCTTCTAAGCATATAAATTTTATACATATTCTTACCAAATGCCATCTCACGATTATAATCTCAATTGAAAGCATCCGAAATTTTCAAATTGTGCTTCTTGAACCTCCCGGGCGTTTGTGTGCGGGAGAAAAAAATGCCTCTTTTTACAATAGTGAAGTTCTTTCCTTAATTACAATTTTCAAAATAAAATTTCTGACATTTTGATTTTTTTTAAAACTCTTTATCATTTTTTAAACTTTGTTTTTATAAATTTCACTTGATAGTTATTTCGTTATGCTTTTTTTCCGAGATGTGTTATAGAATTTGTGATTAAAACGCCGTGAAAGTACTTATTTAATTTTTAGATCTTTTCCGGTTGAATTTTTTTTCTCTTTCAAGAGATGTTTATCTTATGGAAGAATGTTCTTTAATGCATGTTTAAAGTTGAAATAATTTTGATTTTCGCTTTAGATTTTGTATACACTTTTTTAAAAACATGTTGCGGTGGAATAACCTCGCATTTTTAGCGACACCCGTCACTTTGAAGGAATAGTTTTTCTTTTTGGAGTGTTATGAATTGCCGTAATAACAGGTACCTCTTGTAAGAATTTCTTAATATTTACAGAAAAAGATATGTTTTATTTTAACTTAAATGTATCGAATGAATAAATAGTAATTTAGGAAATAGTTTCGAACTGATATACATTTTATTTTAATCTTTACTAGTACTTTAATTCGGGGGTTTCGTTCAGTGCTCCGTGTAATATAACTCTCATATTTATTTGTATGAGGTCATTTTTCTATAAGTATTCTAATAAACGTAGAATATTTTTGTTTTAAAAAAAATAAATTTTTTCCGCCCTCCGGGTCTGTATATAGTTATTGTTGGATCGGGATAAAATACTGATTGTTCGAATATTTGTACTGAAAGTTTTTTTATTGCTGCAATCGACTTATTATGAGTTCGTATTTTCGGTTTTTGCTTGACGGTAAGTGCTGAAAAATTATTTGTGCATGTTTGTGTTATGAAACGTTTAAGTACGAAATGTAAATATTAAAATAATAGTTTAACAACCGGTATCCATTAAGTGAAATTAATCATCAAAAAGTCGTATTTTTGATTGATCTTATCAAAGTATAATCGGTATTTTGGAGTAGCATGATATTTTTATTTTGAAGCAAACAAAACCTGATATAACAATATCTAAATTAATTATTTCTGAATAACTAAAATGCGAAGTAATATTATTAAATCTACAATTAGAAAAAAAAAAAGCATATTGCTCTTATAAAAAGACAAATTACTTGAGTGAAATTAAGATTTTTGTGTTAAAGGATTTTACTTTTTTAATGTAATGTATTACGAAAAATATTTCCTCCGTGCTTCGAATAATTAATAATGGAGTCATTTTTAGTTCAGAGTTGTCTATCGTCGTTGTCAAACCAATATCTGCCATATGCAAAAAGTGTAACTTGTCATATAGCAATTTTTATTTCACAATATTATGGCTTATGCACATAGCACATTTTTTTAGTGACCACAATTCACCGTATAGTGCTTAGAGTCAACATTAGTTTACATAGCAGTCTTTTTATACGAAAATTTGGCTTGTAAGCTTGTCATAATAGTCAAAATGTCGAAAACTCTTGGATGTGCACTTAGGGACATCTTTTGACTTTTTGAGGCCCTGTGCCTAGAGACATCTGAAGATTTGAGACCATGGGTGCCTATTTAAAAGTAGGCCCTACCTGTGAGCTTAAAGTAGACAGCCTGCAGAATATGTACCGTAATAATATTGTAATATTGAAATTATTCAGATCATGATCTTGTTAACGATGAATCGGAATGAAACGAGCCCCCTCCGAGGGTGAGGCACTGGGTCTGGGCCCAGTTGGCCCATCCTCCTTAAGACGTCCCTGCACGTAGCAGATATTGGTTTTACAACGACGATATGCACAAAGAGATCCATGCAACTTGATTGAACCGTACTAGATTATTTTATTTAGTAATATTTCTTTGCAATATTTGTGTGTTTTAGATTTTGGAAAACTCTTTCCAAAGAAATTTTTTCCTCGAGAAAATGCGCGAATTTTTCGTGAAATTTCGATTCTCCTATAGTGTGTATTTATTATTCGGGTAATCAAAAATAATGCAGGCAGCTTTTGCTCAAAATATAAAAAATATTTCATAAGTACAAAAAAATTATATTTTCATTTTCTGATTTTTTTTCCGCGTTGACCATTCTCTCGGAACATCAGATGCTTACGCAATCTAATAAGAATGTCCTTTATTTCCCCCAACTCCGGAAGGGCTACTATTCGTTGTTTACATTTTTCGCTTGGAAAGAAATTCGTTCTAACACCCCTTATGTGTCCTGCACTCTCTTGGCTACAATTCAGCCCTCTCCCATATCTGCGTCATTCTTCTTTTTCCCTGTCCTTCTGACTCACCTTATCCCTGTCTCCACACAATCCCCCCAGGGGTGGTCACTGCTGCTCACATATAAATAAACCGAAGGTGATGGAGGGGGAAACAAAAGCCTCCTTCTATTATTCCGATCCTGTTTTGTTATTTCCAACCCTCCCTCCCTCTTGCTGACTCCTTATCGGCGAAAAGCCACAAGAAACGTCTCTGGATCCCTCTGCTATATGACAAATTGGGTCCATTTTTCCCGCACCCTGCTGGTGTCGCCAGAGAAAGGTGTGTGTAGCAATTGCCATTTTTGACGGCCAGCCTTTTTACCTTTCTATCCCGAATTTAATACTGGAATTATACTTTTTTTTTTGCTCTTATCTCTTAACACGTGCGTACGGAAATTGGATTTCATCTTTCTATCTTTTGTGTCCCTGAAATCATTTTAGAGGACATCAAAAAAAGATGGGTGCTCATATTTTAAAATGGATGTTTGCTTCCCGTGAGAATTTGTATGTGCGTAATTCGGATAGGGAATCTGATTTAGTGTCATGGCGCTGTATTTGATTTCCCGTTTCGAAATGAGTAAATAAACGAGTGAAATAGGATAATTCCAGTTTTATTTTAAGTCGACGTGAATTTCCTTATAGTAAGTTTTTAATCCAAGTACTTTCGGGATGGATTTTTTTTGGCAGTGAAGTTCTGTAAAAAAAAAAAAAAAAAAAAAAAAAAAACTTTGTAGAGAAAAGATGACTCACACACACAAAATTCTTCTTTCAACCGAATTTAAATGTATTGAATTCATCGGATACTTATAAATATTTTCTGGAAAGAAACTTTTTCGAATGTTTTATTTTGAAAATAAGGAACCACATACCACTTCCAAAATAAAGGGTTTTTTTTTTCCAGGTATAGAAGTTTAAGTTGGCATTACTTTCCAAGATAGCGACCGATTTAACAGCTGTCAAGTGATTTATTCACAGTTTGGTTTGGCAATTCATCAAAACGATCATCAAGCAAGGCGTAGATTCGTCGAATGGGCCCAAAACGAGATTGCCGTTGTTCCCGATTTTCATAAGTGAATTTTGTTTAGCGATGAAGCGCACTTCTGCTTGAATGGCTACGTCAACAAACAAAACTGGCGCATTTGGAGTGAAGCTAATCCACAAGTGTATGTCGAAACACCGTTACATCCAGAAAAACTGACTGTTTGGTGCGCTTTATGGGCTGGTGGAATCATTGGTCCGTACTTCTTCAAAAACGATGAAGGCCACAACGTTACAGTCAATGGTGATCGGTATAGAGCAGGGATGGCGAACCAATGGCACGCGTGCCAACGATGGCACGCGACAGAATATTTTGGGCACGCCATCGATCAAAAACGATTTACAATTTAGCTTAAAATAATTAAGTTTACTATGAAGTATTATGGACAAACGCGAGTGATCCGTCGCGACGCCGACAAGTCGAGGAGCAGACTCGTTTGTTACGTTTTACGTAAATACTTCGTATATTATAAATTGCTAATGATGCAAAGTTTATCTACGCATAGTGTGTGTATGTAACTATTTCTAAATATATTCGAGTTGTTAAAAAAACATATTCTAACATTTACATTAATAGTTTAGTTTGTATACATCTAATTTATTAATGTGATCTAATTCTTGTCTTGTAAGTCTAATTGGTGAAATAACTCTCGCTGCTTTATTTTAAAAAATTTTAATGACCTGAGACAAAGGCGAAAGAGCAGACTCTTCAGAAATCTCGTACAAGCACTCAATTTCCTAAAAACAAATAAATCTGCCCATGAGCCTGCAGTCAGTAAAAAGGGTTTTTTGGGGGGGAGGATCAAGCGAGAGCACATAGAATAGTCAATTTCATCGACACAACTGTACATTTAAAGTTTTGTGTTAAATTTACGATTTTTAACTGCTATTTAACATGGCTAGTTCAACAAAAAAACAAAAAGTGCAAGATACTTAGTTAGCAGAGAATTTCAAACTTGGTGGGCTGAGAAATATGGCATGATCAATAAAGGCGACAAAGCGGTGTGTGTTTTATGTTCTGGAACAGTGGTATGCAGAACATATATATCGTCTGTAAAACGGCATTTTGAAACTAATCACAAATCCTTTTGTGAAAAAAGCGAACCAGAGCAAAAAGAATCAATTGCAAGTGCAATAAAAGACAGAAATAAACAGTCGACGTCTGTGTTTAAATATGTAAGCAAAAATTGTCTCACAAGTGCGGCAAGTTACTCGGCTGCAAATGCCATTGCTCGGCATGGTAAACCTTTTCAAGAGGGAGAGTTTTTGAAGGAAGCTTGGTTGGCATGTGCGCCCTCACTTTTTGATGATTTTGATAATAAAGATAAGATAATTCAGCGCATCAAAGATGTTCCTCTATCTAGAAACACAATGAAAGATAGAATCTTGAAATTGGCAGAAAATGTTACAGATCAACAAAAAAATGACAGTAACTCCGCTCCTTTTATATCGCTATGTCTTGACGAAAGTATTGACATCACTAAATCGGCACGTTTAGCTGTCTTTGTTCGATATTGTGTAGGAAACATCATTAAGGAAGAATTAATTGCGATAACATCGTTGTTAACAGCTACAAAGGGCACAGATATTTGTACGGCAATAAGAAATTCGCTTGCTGAGAAAGAAATTGATTTGAGAAAAATTGTTTCAGTAACCACTGAACAATTGGTGCTGCAAATATGGTAGGCAAAAAAAAATGCTTTCTTTTTTTTTTATTTAAAACAGATGTAGAACATTCGATTCTCGAATGCCACTGCATTATTCACCAACAAGCCTTATGTGCAAAGAGTGGTTTAACATCTCTTGATAATGTAATAACACTTTAGTCACAAAAATAGTCAACCTCATATCGTCGCAGGCTTTAAATAAACGAAAGTTTGATGCTTTGTTGGATGAAGTCAATTCGGTGTGTAATGGCTTAATAATGTATAACAATGTTCGCTGGTTGAGCCGCGGGAACGCACTTCAAAGATTTGTTGATTGCTTGGAAGAAATCAGACTGTTTCTACAAAATGAGAGCAAAATTGAACAATACCGACAGTTGATGGATATTATGTGGCTTTTAAAGTTGATGTTTTTACATACATATGCCAACATTTCAATGAATTGAACATAAAGCTTCAAGGCCCGAATAAAACAGTTATCGTCATGATGGATCTCATTCACGCTTTTGAAGCTAAACTATATGTTTTCAGAAACGATATTATTACAAAAAACTACAAGTACTTCCCAAACTTGAATAAAAGTATTAAAGATTTAGATGCCCAAGAGAAACGAAACGAAAAAAAAGTTATTGATGACTTTATTTCCATAATGGATTCTTTAATCAAAGAATTTTCAGCGAGATTTTCTCAGTTCAAGGAATTATTGGAAACGTTCAAATTTATTATGTACCCTGATGTGATTTCGTTTGTTAAACTGAACTTGTCTCAATTCGATTGGTTGGAAATTGAAGAACTGGAAATGCAACTGATTGGTTTCCAGTATAGTTCAATATGGATTCAAAAGTTTATTGAAACAAGGAAAAAGTTGGAATTGATTGAAGCAGAAAGATTGACAAGCAATATAAGTAAAAATACCAGTAACGAAATTTTGAAAATAGGGAATTCGATTCCAGACGCATTTAACTGTTTGAAGAAGTTGGCGTATGCTATTTTAACCATATTTTCATCTACCTATGCTTGCGAGTCATTATTTTCAGAGATAAATAATATCAAAGACTCGCTTAGAAACCGTTTAACAGACGGCTCTTATTCAGCATGCATTCTACTAAAAGTAACATCTTATAATCCTGATATAAGTTATTTGTCATCTAATCTACAACAGCAGAAATCATACTAATGTTATTTTAATTTAAATTACAAGTATAACTAAAACATTTACTACTATACAGTGCAAAATGTATGTTTTCGTATTAAATAAAGAACTTTGATTTGTTCGTATTTAGTTTTATTAGTTCTTCAATAATCACAAGTCAAAATTATTTGATGGCACGCCTATAACTCATTAAACGTTTTTTTAGAAAAAATGGCACGTTGACCCAAAAAGGTTCGCCACCCCTGGTATAGAGCCATGATTACTAACTTTTTCATTCCTGAATTGAACAATCATGATGTCCAGGAGCTGTGGTTCCAACAAGACGGCGCAACATGTCACACAGCTCGTGCCACAATCGATTTATTGAAAGACACGTTTGGTGACCGCCTAATTTCACGTTTTGGACCTGTGAATTGGCCTCCAAGATCTTGTGATTTAACACCGCTAGACTATTTTCTGTGGGGCTATGTAAAGTCATTGGTCTATGCGGATAAACCACAAACGCTTGACCATTTGGAAGACAACATTCGCCGTGTTATTGCCGATATACGGCCACAAATGTTGGAAAAAGTCATCGAAAATTGGACGTCCAGATTGGACTACATCCGAGCCAGCCGTGGCAGTCCTATGCCAGAAATCATATTTAAAATGTAATGCCTCAAGATTATCTTTCGAATAAAAAAAAAATTCATGTCAATCGAATAATACATCGTTGTTTTATTGCAATTTAAAGTTCTATACCTCTAAAAAAACATCCTTTAGTAATATGTTTGGTATACAACTTGAGCTGAATAAATCTTTAGAATATATTGCAATCTTGTATCATCTTCTTGAAATCTGAAATGAGATTTCAAATCTAATCTGCATTACAATTTGATATAAAAAAATGTCTTTATGTACGTGTTGGAACATTTGTATCTAGTAGAGAAAAAAAAGTTTTATCTTTACTTGGCAATTAAAGCACCACTTTTTAGGTTTTTGTTTTTTTTATTCTTCTCAAATTTATTGCTTTCAGCAACACGAGATATAGAAATCCTTCCATTACTGAATCAGATACCAAGAAATTTATTTCCTCTTCTCAAAATAAAATTTCATCGGAAAATAAATACTCTTGAAGAAAGCATGTTTTATCTGTTGATCGACTTGCTGTTTTATTGAAGCGACTTGGCTTGTGCGGGAAGTTGACAGGCACTGAACTAAATGGTAGTGTGACGAAGATAAAGTGCCCTCTGTCTTCTGCGAACTTCTGAAAAATGGAACGTCACACACATTGTGCATGAGGACACGCAAACGCTGTATTCATGTCACTCTGTTTAGAGTGACTTACTGTGTTTTTGTTTGCAAGAAATAGAAAAAAAAAATCGTAGCTTAAATTGGTTTTCTATTTTGATTGCCTGTCCTTTTTTTTTTAGAGAGGGGGGATTTGTCATTAAAAAGTTCCTAAACTCTGCCTTTCATCAGCCTTCAAAGTGTATAGGAAAGTATTTAAAAAACCTGCCATTATAATTCTTATGCAGTGTAAAGTATAAGCGTATTTAAAAATTTGGGACACACAGGTATGTCTCTCCCCTCGCCCCCCCTGCAAAGTCAGGTTTCGACCCCCCAAATTGGAATTGGCAGGGGGTGCCAGCTCAGGGGTACGTCACTTGACCATGGTCAATCAATCAATCAATCTCCCCTCGCCCCCCTGGCAGGTTTCGAAGAATTCGGGCTTTTGCCCCCCCGCAATGCGGGGTGTACGATACGCCACTGATTTTGCATTTGTTTGTAGTTCTTGGTATATTGCTCATTGCTATTCTTGTAAATCTTTTCACAAAACCACAAATACCGCTTAAAAAGAATTTCAGTGCTTAGGTCTATTGTTTTAATCATCTGGAGTACTTGGAATAATATTAATTTCGTATGTAAAAAGATTTTTCGGAAAAATTCTGCCTGTAGCAGCCGACTAGTCATGATCGCCAATTTTTGGCTGACTTTATTTCTGTCAAGTTGTATTTTCTAGCTATTGTGCTACAAAAGACACACCGTGTTAAGGAGACTGATGCACGCGAAAGGCATCGAGGTTCAAAGTACGTACGTTAATATAATGGGAAAGTTTGGAGAGTAGAGTGGGGTAGCTCACTTGATGGTGGTTTGAAAGTATGAGATTCATCGCCAAAATGGCCCTCGTGTTTCGTAACATGTTTATAAGCAATTTATCAATTCGTAGAGAACAATAAACATAGGATTTTCCCTCCCGGAATAATCGTAGGGCTGCGGTATCCCTGTGGTCAAGGTATCAAATCATGGCAGGCATGTCATGAGTGCGAGCCCAGTACCACTAAAGACCCTCCGTGTAGGGCAGCTATGCACGTTAAATCTGTCGAGGGTTGAAACGTCCTCCCATTGGAGTGGTGTGGTAGTTAGGAGAGGGGTGCCAGCTCAGGTGTCGTCCACGTCACTTGACCATGGTTAAAAATTACGTAGTCCATCGCCAAAAGCCCTCGTGTAGCTGAGCAGTGCGACGTTAATCTTCACTCACTCACGCCACTCAAGACCTTTGACGTTTATGAAAAATCAATCACCCGATAATAACCTATCATATTATTCTTTTGTGATATAGAACGAGGACTTTTGATTATTTTCTGATATGTACCTGTGATTATAATTTTAATTTGCTGCATTTGGAGAATGCGTTTTTCTTTTCATAAAACGTCGCTTTTTTTATCAGTATTTAAATTAAACGATTTGTGATGTTTTTGACAAGTGTCGAGCCAATCGTTGTTTTGCTAATTAATGATTTTGTTAGATTAACAATAATAATGCAAAAAAATGCAAATACAAAATTTTATCATTTTTAGCTCTGGACCTTTTTTAAAAAGCTAAGACCGTTTATTACTTTTAATTTCTGTATAATGTTTGGATTTCATTTCTTAGTAAAATAAGTGTCAGATTAATATTTTATACCTGTAAAATTTCTTGTCAGTTTTTGTGTTTTTCTTAATTAAATTTAGCAAAAATTCCATTTATCGTTAAACTAAACTAAATTTCGTATGCATCATATTTCTTTAAAAAATGAGACAGTAAAGGTAATCTAACAGAGGAAATAAAATTGTGTTTGCATTATTTTATAGTTTTTCATTTACATTAACCTTATGTATATTCTACCTTGGATAATTTGTATATTTCTTGAGAGATACCAATTAAATTTTTTTAAAAATTCGCAAAATACAATGACTGTTATTAGCATTTGATAGTAGAGCTGAACCGTAAGCAGTGGATAAATTTTACATAACATTCGAAAAATTTGATTTTTTTTTTTGAAATTTTACGATACAGATTAATTTTTGATAACTTAAAAAAACTGACTCGATAATTATTTTTTAAAAAAAGATGTAATCAAACTTTAATATTCAACCAAATTTAAAGTGTTTCATTTTTTTCTTCAAATGTAACCAAACAGAATGTTACTGTATAACGGGCAACAAATAAGTAATTTCTGAGAAGGAAAAATTCTATTTGTTTAAAAAGTGTTTAGGCATCATCTTTCACTTTACCACATATCTTAAACAAATCTGCAAAAAATGAATTGTAATAGCGATCTTCTGAAAAAAACTTCTCCATCTTGATGGAAAAGCGATTTCTAATGCAACTTAGAATTCTTTGTATTGTTTACTTAGTAGCAATTACGAGGTACTTGATTGCTGTTGCAAAAAATACCATTATTTTTATGAAACATGATTTTGTCTAATGATCCTGCAATTTTGCAATGGGTAACTGTATTACCCAGAGGCCATATCGTAATGATTGTATTCATAAGCCCAGGTGAAAACATCTGTGAGACTAGTTCCGTTTGTTTTTAAGAAAGCGGTGCTAAAATCGCAAAAATGAACATTCCATCGAAGATTTCTGTTTTTAGAGGGAGGAAATGAATCACATATCCTCTCCCCTGCCCTTTTCCCTACCAATGATTTCTGAAAACATCATTTAAATTCTCGATATATCCTTGGAATCTTATTTTTTAAAGGCTATTCCTCAATAATTATATAAATAACGTGCTTTATTTTTTTCCTGTCTCTATAAAAAAAATTGTTTCTTTATTCTCAAATTTTTTTCCTGCTGATTTTTTGTGTGATATTCGTTAGGTTTAGTTGTTCCATAGTTTGCTCGTGGAGTTCTTTCCCCTCGGAATAGTCCCTCAGATTGGCTATGATTTTATGCATAAATTTTTGGAACTTTATTTTGAAAGAAATTTAGAATAAGATAATTTATTGCTGTTGTGTGAATTATTATTTGACGCAATTTTTTAAATTAATTTTTTTTTACCCATTTGTATCAATTTACTACTAAACAAAACTTAGTTTGAACCTTATTATTTTTAATCAACTAATTTTCAGTCTATCCTTAGTGATCGTTCTAGATAGATTTTCCAAGCCGGTATTCTGCTTATTTTTTTAATAAATTTGACTACCAACTATGAGAACCCATACTTGGCGTCTAAGACAATATAATGCAAACTACGAGTTATCTCATTGTTTATTTACGTTATTTGTGCAGTATCAAGAAATTCGTCACTTATCAGTATAAATATGAATTTTGTAATATTATATAATAATTTGTAAATGCTAATATTTTTAACATCAAAATCCTTAAAAGTACCATGACAGTCAACATTAACCATTTATTGGGTTGTTCTGAAAGTAATTTCGTTTTTTTTTGTGTGAAAAAAAAATGAAAGATAATTTTAATATAACAAATAAATATTTTGTTAAATTATATCCTGTCCATTCTGGCCCGATACCTTTTGTCATCTTTCTGGCTGTAGCTTTATTTTCTTAAACTATGCTATCTGGAAATCGGGATTTATTTTGATTTTTCTCTATTCACTCTTCAATACTTTGATCAAAGAAATTTGAAATATAATTGCTGTAACTTTTAAACTTTCCTAATAAAGGGTGTTTTTTTAGAGGTATAGAACTTTAAATTGCAATAAAACAACGATGTATTATTCGATTGACATGAACTTTTTTTTATTCGAAAGATAATCTTGTGGCATTACATTTTAAGTATGATTTCTGGCATAGGACTGCCACGGCTGGCTCGGATGTAGTCCAATCTGGATGTCCAATTTTCGATGACTTTTTCCAACATTTGTGGCCGTACATCGGCAATAACACGGCGAATGTTGTCTTCCAATTGGTCAAGCGTTTGCGGCTTATCCGCATAGACCAATGACTTTACATAGCCCCACAGAAAATAGTCTAGCGGTGTTAAATCACAAGATCTTGGAGGCCAATTCACAGGTCCAAAACGTGAAATTAGGCGGTCACCAAACGTGTCTTTCAATAAATCGATTGTGGCACGAGCTGTGTGACATGTTGCGCCATCTTGTTGGAACCACATGTCCTGGACATCATGATTGTTCAATTCAGGAATGAAAAAGTTAGTAATCATGGCTCTAAGTAATCATGGCTCTATACCGATCACCATTGACTGTTACGTTGTGGCCTTCATCGTTTTTGAAGAAGGATTCCACCAGCCCATAAAGCGCACCAAACAGTCAGTTTTTCTGGATGTAACGGTGTATCGACATACTTGTGGATTAGCTTCACTCCAAATGCGCCAGTTTTGTTTGTTGACGTAGCCATTCAACCAGAAGTGCGCTTCATCGCTAAACAAAATTCGCTTATGAAAATCGGGAACAACGGCAATCTCGTTTTGGGCCCATTCGACGAATCTACGCCTTGCTTAATGATCGTTTTGATGAATTGCCAAACCAAACTGAGAATAAATCACTTGACAGCTGTTAAATCGGTCGCCATCTTGGAAAGTAATGCCAACTTAAACTTCTATACCTGGGGGAAAAACATTCTTTATATATCGTATTGTAATATGTGTAAAAATTATTCTATTAAAATAATTAATTCATCGTAGTAATGATTATTATAAATTCACTCTTACAAAGAAAGATAAAATACCTTATAAAGATGTGACGCAAACGTAAAATTTCTTCACTATTGACACCCACCCCAAATGCTTATACATGTAACGATGCAATCTCTGCACGAATAAACAAGCCCAAATCTCGATAAACTGAGTTAGCAGATTATACCCATAATCCTCTGAACCACCGACATCTCTCACAATCATCCACTCACTCACTCACTAACACTTCCCTTAATTACGAAAATTAAATTCATCATCTCGGCGAAAACGGGATAATGAAAAGATTATCGAACGGCCACTGTTTTCGGTGCCGGGGTGTGCTTTTCGTGGTTTTAGGGGATCGGAGGGGGGAGGTGATCTGCAATAATGCACACTCCCACTCACTGAGTCACGAACGACAGATTTTAATAATACCTAGGTGACTGACTGCATTGCTATGGTGTGCTATGCTAAAAAGAGATCTGAGGGAGTGGGGAAGTGTCTCGAAGAATGACAAATAGCCAGTGCACACTCATTTTTAGGAAGTGTGCTGGTATTGTTGACTGAAGGTGAAGGATGACTATTCTGGAAATAAATGAATGTTGTGCATGAAACAGTGGACCACTGGGGGAATGGCCATAACCCATTTATAAAAATGGATGGATTTAGAAGAGAGGATTTATTTCCTTATTATTTGCCATTTCTTTCTGGAGGAAAACGAGTTTGAACGAAAATGGTGTGTTGCCTTATGTAAAATGAAGGAATTCATTCTATTTGAAATTAAATTTGGGAGGGGGCAGTGATGACGGCAGCTGGATGGTCATGGTATCGTAACTCGCTGTTGATGTTGAATCGCGGGTTTGGATCTTAGTGCTACTGAAGACCCACCGTGTAGAGGAGGTAATGCACGTTAAATCTGTGGAAGCTCCAAGTTCCCATGTTGACGTGGTGTTGAATTGTGGAGAATGGGATCACTTGAACGAGGTTCATTACCTCGCCTTCGTGTTGTCTTAGAGAGCGATGTAAATAAATGCCAAATCAAATTGGAGGAAAAAGTCTTGCAGTTTTATTTTTCGATTACGTGCAGCAAGGTAGGGGGATATGTTAGAACTTTCAATATACTTTCATCAACGATTAGTGTTTAAAACTATTTATAAATACCGTTAATTTTAATATTATTAAAGGTATTTGTTGGGGGTGATTGCTTGCGTTTCCTGTACAAATATTTGATGTAACATTGGAAAACAGTTTCCTACATTTTGAGAATTCTAGGTCTTAATATTCATAAAGTTAAAATAAAAAATTTTTAAATTTTTTTTTTTTTTTATTGTAACATGACCGCGTTTGCTTAGTTGTCAATGTCCCGGACTCGTGACTGACGTATCATGAGTCCGACCCTAGTACCGCTGGAAACCCGCCGTGTGAAAGAGGTCGATGCATGTTAAATCTTTCGAGATTCAAACGTCCTCCGTTGATGTGGAAGTTAGGAAAGGGCAGTCCCAGCTCGGGTATCGTCCTTGTCATCTGACCATTCCTCAAAATCATATCCGTCGCCAACAGCCCTCGTGCTGCTTTACAGTACGACATAAATATAACTCATCGTAAAATATATATTTTTTGTAGATCTTTATTCAAGCTCTTAAGGATAAAAAGGACCTTCCTCCTTTCCGTCTTGTACATATTTGAATATCTAAAAATCTTAAAGTTTTGCTATAAGTTGATCTTGATTATATCCTCATAAATTAATATTTCATGTATGCAAATAAGATTGCTTTGTAATTTGAAATGCTGGTATAAAAACAATACTATTTTCTTCTTGCGTAATTATCATAGTAAAATTTCAAAACAAAGCGCATACTGAATTGGAATAAAAGTTTACGCTCTCTTCGTCCTAAGATATGCCTTTTTTTTTTCTTAAAGAAGAGATAAAAAAAGAACTTATATAGAGTTGAATAACTTTCTTATCTCTTTATTTTAAAATTTATTCATTTATTTTTAATGTTGTGATGAATGGTTTAAAGGAAGCAAAAAGAATCTTCATGTGCCATATCATTTAAAATTTGTGTAATTGCGGATGAATTAGTTATTATCTCTTCATGAACAATTTCATACCACATGTGTTTACTGGTAAAGATTTTTTTCTTTCATTTCCTAGTTTTCTGCTTTTAATGCTAAATTCTCTTCCTACGTTTTGTTTGAAGGATTATTTTGCGTTCCTTTGTATAATTTTGAACAAAAACCTGTTTGTGGAAAATCTTTTTTGGTGAAGGCTCGATTTCCTTCTCGCTTTTGGTCTTTTATTTATTATTTTTTTGAAGCCAAAATTTTAGCAGCGGAATTCCTCTGAAGTTATTTATCTTCTTGCACAATGTTAGACAGAATGTCTAATTTGCACAAAGTTAAACAATTCCACTGTGTCATGTTTGAACCAATACAAAAGCTTTGATACAGGGGTGAAATTCCTTACTAAATGCATTGTAAAAAACTTTAAAATCAGTCTTGCTTGAATATAGAATCATTCATTTGGTTGGTATGTTAAACAATTTGCGGAGGAATGTTATAGGGATGCACGGTCCATTTTGTATACATGCGTATACTTTTTTGCACTCATTCAGTTTCTGAATGATGCCCACACACTCTAAGGCATGGGATTAAGGTTTTGTTTAGACAAAATTTTGTCGCTGACCGTGACCGTTTTGATTGCATGGCGGATCTATTACCCATGTTTGGTCTATAGCTCTAGTCTCGTGTGTCTGATGGAATATAATTTTTGCTATTGATCTGTCCAAGCGTAGCGCGTTTCCGATCGTTTAACATCAAATACCTAGTGTATCATCCATGTTTACTTCTTTGTAACGACAATTGTGACTTGTGTTGCTTTGTGTCCTCTTTAATGCGACAATTTTTTTCGTTAATATTGTCATATATTTAAAATGTTTTCGGGATGTTTTACTACTTTGTATTATTTACTTCTGAAGTACTGGTGTAAAATTAGTAATCTGAAGAATTTTGATATTGCTAATCGCTATATTTGAAATTAAAGCATTGTATTATATATTTTAAAAAATATTTGTGTAATAAATGCTACTAAAATGTCCCGTTTGCTTAAGAGTAAAAAAGAGAAGCAATCTCTCTTCTCTCTCTGATCTTAAGTCATTACTTTCGAAAGCATATGCATTGTGTGAAAATCGTTTAATACGAAACTTATCGGACTGCAGTATTTTTTCGTATTAAATAACGCAAAAAAAATCATAAACAAAATAAAGTTTATTAGAGTAGTTTTCATTTACGTAGAAATGTATATTTTATGTATTTAATAAAATCAATAAAATAAAATCATTCACAAAAACTTAAAGAAATTTAATACAAATTTTCCGAAATTTTTAGGCTCCAGTTTTCGTCGTTTGTTTTTGATCAACCGCCTTAGGTAAAGCTCCATCTTTATTTTAAGGACACAGGGACATCATATACTTTCAAATAATCGATTTTTCAATTTTAGTTCTAAAAAATAGTGCTTATTTTTCTGAATCTAAAAATGTATAATACTTATATGTTTGTTGATAAAATAGCCCTAAAATATGAAAAATAAAAATGTAAATAAATGACCACGCCCCTTTTGACACGCCCCTTTGAACTTTAAATATGTAGTTTCCCCTGTGTTTTATCTATATTAACTTTTGATTTTTTTTTCGTTTGAATGTTAACCCCGCTACTTTTTAGCCACGCTTGTGCGTGAGCTATTGTTCCAAGCTGTGTGACAAAATTTCTTACTTTAAATTTCGGTTTATGGCAATGTTTTGAACTGAGTTCGTCTATTCCGAAGTTTCTTGTGGCATACAACTACTTAATTTTACATTAATTTTCGTAAGAAATATTTATTTTTACTTATAATTATTAATATTCATAAGATTTTAAAAGTATCAACTTTTTTAAACGAGTAATTATGCCAAGAATAAAAAAATTTGGCAGAAGGAAGTATAGTAGCAATCAACATAAAAAGTCTAAATCGACTGAAGAATTGCTTTTGAATTCCGTGGAAAGTGCTTCTAGGAGAAAAATTAAAATACCGGATTTACTACAAGAACAAGATTCTCAAAATGTAAACATAATCGTTGAACTGGATTTATTATCTTCCCTTATGAAAAATCTCTTATGTTGTAAATATTGCTGTTCTTCAGAGAAAATTGAGCTGAGAGAAGATTTAAAAAGTCGTAGAGGTTTAGCTGTGAGTTTGGAAATAATTTGTCACAACTGTGGAGAATCGACGAGCACAATGTCATCAAAAATATCAAATAAATGTTATGATGTTAACCTAAGATTGACATATGGAATGAGAGCTATTGGAAAAGGTGGAGCTGCTGCTCGAATATTCTGTGGGCTCATGAATTTGCCTCCACCACCTGCAAAGTTTGAACGCCATAATTCTTTGTTTTTAAATGTTTTAAAAACAATTAGTGAAGACTCCATGAATGCAGCTGTTCACGAAGCAGTCATAGCGAATGATAATAATTCAAATATAGCTGTGGCTGTGGATGGCACATGGCATAAAAGAGGCTATTCTTCATTAAGGTATCCGACTACCCTAAAACCATGATTTTTTTCAAAAATCGGCAAAATTTTTTATGATTTTATTTTATAGACCATTTTATTAACTTAATAACAATACCAAGTACTTTATTTTCCTTCCACTAGAACAAAAACCACAAGCGTTTTAGTAAAAGCAAATGCCATAACTTTACACAAGATGTCAAACTTTGAAATGCGTTTTACGCGAAACGTGTTTTTCGAAAACTCAAACGGGGACCGCGATTGCTCAAAAGTTTTGAAAATAATTAGCTGAAATTTTTTGCTTATGTTCTGCATAACAGTAGAAGTGTTTTGATCTTCAGATTTATCAATAACTGTTTTATTTCAAAATTTGCAGCTCTTTATGTGAATATAGTCAATGTTTTTTAAGCAATTTCGTATAATGACTTAGATAAAGTGCTCTAGTTTTTGTAAAAATTAAAATATTTCTTATCGTGAAGATCACTTCAAACAGGAATAACAAAGTAACACATCAAAATTGAAAAATTGAGAATTTGTTCATAAAATCTTTGTAGAGAGCGGGCCCCGTTTAAGTAATTTTTCGTACATTTTTACTAGTTTTTTCCCATTTTAATAATAATATTTTTTTTTCTTTTACCAATTTTAGGATTTTTCCTTAAAATATACTATATAAATATAAAAATCACAAAAATATCTCCATATTTCCTTTTTTTTTTTCAAAAAAAAAAGTTGTCGCAAGTAGTCGGATACCTTAAATGGAGTTGTATGTGCTACGTCTGTTGAGAACGGAAAGGTTATCGACTTTGAAGCTCTCACAAAATATTGTTCTTCATGTAAGGTAAAAAAAACCATGTGAAAATTGTGCTAAAAATTACGAAGGATTCAGTGGGGGAATGGAATGTCGGGGGTATTAAGTATATTTCAGCGATCTGAAACATCACGAAAAGCATGTTATACGCAGTATCTTGGTGATGGGGACTCAAAAGGATTTTTACTATAAAAGAAGCAAAAGTATATGGCGACACAGAAGTTGAAAAATTAGAATGTGTTGGCCATGTGCAAAAGCGTATGGGCACAAGGCTGAGAAACATTCTAAAAATGAGCAAAGGCATTAAGCTATCAGATGGGAAAAATATTTCGGGACGTGGACGGCTAACGCTTAAAGAAGTGGACTCAATCCAACATTATTATGGGCTAGCAATCCGTAAAAATTTGTCATCTGTGGAGGACATGAAAGAGCCATATGGGCTATTTATTTTCATAAACTAAGTACTGAGGATAATCCTCAACACGCTTTGTGTCCTCTTGGTGAGGATAGCTGGTGCGGTTATAACCGTAGCATTGTTACGGGGAATTTTATATTCACAAGCATTCTTTACCTGAGTCAATTTTATTGAAAGTGAAAAAGTGTTTCGGGATCTCACAGAGAAGGACTTATTAAAAAAGTGCCTTCATGGAAGAACACAAAATCCCAATGAAAGTTTTAACAAATGTATTTGGGAGCGAATTCCTAAAACAGTTTTTGTTGGCATTGAAACTTTGAAATTTGGAGTTATGGATGCTGTAATTTGTTTTAACGATGGATATGTAAGTAGGATAAAAGTCTTTGAAGCTCTGGGCATTAAACCAGGATACAACACGGAACGTGCCTTACTTATAATTGATAACAAACGAATTTTTTGAGGCTGAACGTATAGTAAATAAAGTGTCATTGGAAGCCAAAAATAAAAGAAGGTCTTTAAAAGGAAAATGGATAAACAGAATTTAGATGAAGAAAAATGAATACCAAGCAGGGAAATATTAATCAAATCTATAATGTAAGGAGAAATTTTTTTGTTAAGTTTTATTATATTTTTTCTCGAATGTTTAATATTTTTAAATTTAGGTACACTTTAAAAAACTATTGTAGCACATATTGTTTGAAACCTTTTATATATCTAAACAGGATACATGTGCATACAGTGAACAAAATATCTTTTAGTATGTGTCTAATTTTTTGAAAATTGATTTTATATGTAAAAAAAGAAAATTAAGATTTTCATAATTTTAAGGTTTTATGATTATTTTTAAGAAATTATGCAATTATATATATAATTAGTTAAAAAACAGATTCATTATGTTTAATATGTTACTTTATATATATTTGTAAATTTTTTGTATATTCAAAGAATATTTTTGTAAGAAATGGTACCTATACATGAAAATATGTATTACAAGATCTCGAAAATTATGTTCATGTTAACTAAAACAAAGGGAAAAAAACATATGAATTTAAAATTACTTTTGTAACTCTAGAAAATGGTTAAGGATTATTATTAGTCATATAAAAATAGGCAAGGAAATACTAATTAAGTGTATAATATGTGAAAATATTGTTTTTTTTTTAGTTTTTTCACTTTTTCTCAAAAGCATATTTTTTGCATTTAGGTACATTTTTTAAAAAAACTATTGCACTGTATGATTCCTGATTTTTTATACTTCTATACAAGATGCCTATGCATATAGTGAACCTAATTTTTTTCTATTAAAATAGTGCCTAATTTTTTTAAAAATTGTTTTATGCATAAAAAAAGCAGAAAAATAAAAAAATTTCAAATTTCAAAGTTTCATAATTTTTTTAAAGAAACTGTACTAAAATTTTACTAAAAAAAAGAGTTTCACTGTATTTTATGTATTGTTTTATATATGTGTAAAAAAATATTTTGCATAAAAAAAGGATACTTTTTTAAAAAATGGTACCTAAACATAAGTATATATTACGAGTTCTCAAAAATTATGTATTACTTAAATTAAGTAGTAAAAAAAAACTTTTGGAGTAAAAAGTTATTTTTGTAGTTCTACAGAATAATTAAATTATCTTTATTATAGACATAAAAAAATCTAAGCTCTATTGGAAATATTAAATGATATATGTCTCATAAACAAAGGGTTTTAATTTTGGCATTTTACTCTTTCGAGCATGTCCTGGTTCCCTTAAGCGAAATAAGTTTATTTCCCCCCTAAACTCTTTGCTTTTGTGTTCATGAAAAAATTCTACAATAGAAGGGGGGACCGAACCGAACGCACTGATTTTTACCCACCCTCAGATGTACTCGCCACCGAATTTCAAAGCTAACTGATGAAAGATGAGATGTTTTTGTGGTTGTAGGGTGGAGCTTGAAAATAGTTGAGATAAACAAAATTGGCTCGTGTCACAGGCTATTCCAAGGGTAGTTCAAAGCCAATTTAGCCTCCTTTATACGAAACATGTGAAAGCACCTCTCTTTCATTACATACTCAAACTCAGTAGCGCAACAGCCTATGAGGGCCAGGGCCTACTGTGCCCATCCCAGTACACGTGACCATTGGGCGCTGAGGTGCAGGAGCAGATGTCTCCGATCAGGTCGTCAGTCTGAAGCGAGACCCCAGTGTTTAAGTCCTCAAGCAAGCTTGTACTCATTTATCGACCCACTCTTTCATTTCACTCTTTTTTAAATTTCGCCTGTGCGACTGGTGTTTTTCGTATTTTGTTCATTCCCAGAAGGGATATCTTTTCGTATCTAACGATTTACGTTTCACGTGAAGAGGGGAAAAAATAACTGCATGAAAAATTACATAGTAGTTTGGCAGGACTTTTCGTGTTAATTCGTGTTAACTGATGTTTCATCTTAAGCGTTTTCGTGTTAAACGTATTTCATGTGTGTTATATTTGTAAAAAAATGTTCATCAAATTAAAAAAGTTTTGTTTGCATCTAAAAAAAATGGTGCGCGCTTTGATTTGCAATGTATAGTATTTACAAGTTACTCAAGAAATTCTATTTTAATTCCAGAGCATAAAGATGGCTTGAATAAATAATAAAATATTTATTTTTTATATTAAGTAATGTAAAAACAATTTTTTCCTATTTGCTTTAAGTAACATTTTTGTAATGCTTATCCTAAAACTTTTTCCAGTAAATCTGATATTAAAGGAATTCAAAACATTTTTTCAAACTCTGAAATGGGAAAAAAATTGTGTTAGTGTGCGAGCTAAATAGTTGTGCTAGAATGAATGAATAATGCTTAGAGAAAAAATAGATAGAATAATGCTTAAGATTAAAAGGATATTGCCTCGTCGTTGTATTTTTAGTTCAAATTTTAAAAATTCGAAAGAAAAAAAGCATCTGGAAATGAAATGACATTTTTAAAAAATAGTTTTCATTTAACATCAGTGATAATGACGTGTTTTTAATTTGATAGATAAGCGTGACTAATTAGAATTTAAAAGGGGGAGTTATCCTCTTAAACTGTTGTCTGAACGTTAAGGACAGCACATTAAATATGCCAGTATAAAATTTGTCTTATATTTTTATATTACAGATTAAAGTTTTCTATATTATATAAAAAGAATCGCGCGTATATGTGTTATAAAATTATGTATAAAAAAACAAAATCGTTAAGTGTGCAAGTTAAATAGGTTTTTTCATTGCATCTTAGTTAAAATATTAATATTTTTTTGTTGTTCTTGTGGCCTTTTGAAATCGATTATTTCGTTTTTTTTCAACAATAAAAAAAATTATTTTTCAAAGAGCTATGAGTTTTCAGTTTTTCTTTACAATTTCCGAACTAAAATTTAATTTTACTATTTTAATCTTTCTAAAAGGAGTTGAGATTTCAAAGAATCTAGGAATCACAGTCTGTAATCTCATATGTATTCTTTGAAGAATATTATAGAAGACAAACAATCAAAAATAAACAATTTTATTAACGTTATTTTCGTGTAATATTAAAAATTGACTCAAACTCTCAGAACGCATTTTTTGAAGAATGTCTCGATATTTTCATTCATCCATAATGTTTTTGTAATTTAAGATTTGTTGAATAAACATTTGTTTTTTTAAAAAAATACAAAAAATCGTTTGAAATTGAAGAATTTGTCGAAAGATGGAGCATATATTTTTGGAGAAAATAAGATTGAACACGCACACACGCACGGTATGGTAAATAAAAACATGGGCCTCTCTATTTATTGGTGGAATCGGTATATGTTAATATTGAAGAATTAAGCTGTTTTAAAAATTGCTACGATTTAAATTTTATTTTTAATACCATACATAAAAGCATAAATATAGCGACTCATTTAAGCATTGGCTTTTTTCATTTCCTACCATTAGCTCATACTCTCTATATTTATTTATCTTGGTGGAATTTTCAATCGTTAATAAAATACATTTTAAAGAGCTCAATTGAGCTGAAATTTTATATACATGATTATTTTGGATGACAATACAATAATTTAACTATAATTAATAAAAATGAATTGATTAAAACCAATTATTTAAAGAATTACAAATACAGCCACGTTGGTATCATTTTTGGTAACTTAGCGACCCTTTTGGCGACTTGTGTCAAATCTTGAAAAGGTTTTTTCTCACGTTTTAAAGCATTCAGTTGAACTGAAATTTTATATACACGATTGTTTTGGATGACAATACGATGCTTTAATGATAATTAATAAAAATTGATTACCACTCAATGTTGTGATTCTGTCCTGTGTGTATACATATTAATATATATTGTAACTACCGTAAAATATTGCGTATAACGTGCACCTATATTTTCGTGCTTCGATTTTTAGATTTTAGGTATATTTGCCGTATAACGCATGCCCCCTTTCTTACGATTAAACTATAAATGTACGTGCGCAATGCTCTTATATTTTGAAGCCATTTATTTGAGATATTATTCCAAGCTTTAGTAAAAAAATAGCATACTTCTAGAATTAGAACCCTTTAAATTCAAGGAATGTTATTCCTTTCAAAGAATAACATTCCTTTTTTTCTAGGCACATCCTTTTTTTCGTTTTTCAAGCTTTTATTTTTACACCCGGCGTATAACGCGCACCCGTAAATTTCGATCTTATTTTTTGAGTTAAAAGTGCGCGTTATACGTCGGATTTTACGGTATTTAGTAAAAAGTAGCTAAAATAAAATTATTCTTTGTTGATCTAAGTAGGAATTGACTTAAAATTTTTTTTATATATATTATACTTGTTCTTTCTTCTATTGAATTTTTGGTCGAAATCCCAGAACATTGTATCAGCAAGTTTCGCTTCAAAGCAAGTCCTATGTCTTATTAACAAGAAAATTAATCAAGACTTATTCAAATTGGGGTTCTTTTCTTTCTTCTTTTTTTTTTCATCCTAGAATGAAGGTCCCGATCTCTACGGCACTCAGAACTTCTTAATCAGCCTTATTACATTATCAACTGCTCTGGATTTCGTTGTGGCATTTTCTGTTTGCTTTCCCCAATTCGAGCAGAAATGCTCAATCCAAGTCCCATTTTCGAAAACTCAATTCTTCCCATCCCAATCACCCCCTTCTTCCATCAAAAGGATGCAAATGAAAATTTCATTTGCCTCGCTGTGTCCTCATCCTTTGGTACACCAATCACGATTCACTTTCCCTCTTTTGTTTTCCTGAAGAAATTCGATTCGCGTCTCACGTACCCTTACCCTTCACTTAGATATAACCTCTAATTTAATTTAGGCTGCTGATTTGATAAGGCTAAGTCGTAACTTTGTAACCTAGCCCACCTTCCGCAAGAAATCTAGTGCCGTTGGACGTGTATCAAAAGTAGGAGGAACTCGCCTAGAATTTTTCTAGACCACGCAAGACACGCAGTTTGCGGTTAGTGTGGAAAATTAAGGAAAGTGTCATTAGCTAGATTTTATGTGAAGCGAGTAGATCCAATTTCTCCGCCGTTACAATGACAAGAGTGCAAATCTAATTTGACCCTAAATTGTTTCGCAGTATGTTTTTTAGAACGAGACAGAATATGCACTCTAAAAAGAATTGGCCCTGTAGCTTTTTCGCTACGAAGGGGCATGCAAGGAAGATGTGATGGATATTTTATGTAGCTTGAATTTTAAGTAAATCAAATTATTATTAATTACACAATTTATATTTATTGTGTAGAGTTTTTAAGTTTAATGCGACAGCTGCTATTTGTTTGTTTTATTTTTTTTATTGCATGAAGTGCTTCGATTTTTTTATAAATTGTCTAAATATAACAGTCTAGTTCTTTCCAGTTTTAATATATTTCGATAAAATGTCTATTTGAAACCATTCAGCAACGTATTTTAGAATTATTTTAAAAATTTATGCGTAGATTATTCTTTTCATCGTTTGTGGCACTTGAACTCGGACACTTGATTTTTTTGAATTTGAGACAATAACAAGAAAGCAGAATACATTTATTTTTTGCTGGATTTTTTAATTTTTTATTATTTATAAAGAAAGTTGCAAAAACCAAAGTGTTTCCTTGAGGCTTATCTGGATTAAGGGGGGGGGGGGCAAAGTCTATAGTACGGCAGGATATGTTGCGAAAGTTGGAAGTTTCTGAAGCAATTCTTTGTTTTCGTGCAGCGTAAGGCCACCCAGTATTTTCCTCGTACATTGTGGTAAATCGAATATACTTTGGAAACTTGCTCCATCTTGTAACGCCAAGGTAACTTTGGTACCTCACTGACCTTGTAACGCCATCTAGTTTTCTTTGGTACTAGTTCGTTTACACGGATTGTAACCCATGGGGTTACCTTACATGATTACGTTATAAAATCAATTCTATGTAGTTGGCAGATGATCAAACGGTATGTCACCTATAGTCTGTACTATGCTGCAGAGGGTTAAAGGCAAACTATGCTTGTATGAAATCCTTAAAGTATTATTTGATTATTTAACCAAAGGCGTCATGTTATTAGAAATAAAATTGAAAGAATATTTCCAGACTTTACATAATTATTAATTTTTATAAAATTGATGGCTGCACTTTATTGTGTGTTCAGTGTTGAACAAATGGTTTTTGTGACGCCCACAACAACAGGTGCATATTTGTCGCGAGAGGGCGCTAGTGTGTGAAAAAACAGTGTGTAAACAGTGTATGTGTAGAGTGAGAAGAGAGCGTATGGAGAACGCTCTAATAAAATTCCTTTTATCTTAGTCTCGCCATTTTGTGTGTGGTGTAATCTTTTAGAGATTTTAAATTAATGTGTAATGAATCGGTGCAAACTAAACAATGGTCCGTCAGAGCCTGAAATGGCCGGGACTGAAAACAAGGAATTGTAGTGTACTCAACGATCACGAATGAAAAAAGAAAGGAAGAGTCCTTTTAGGCCCCGTTTACATGGAACCCGGCATAATACCGGCAATTCCGAAATGCGGATGAAAGCCGGGATTATACCGGTATTTTTTTTCGACCCGTTTACATGAGAATCGGGTGCATTTTCATAAGAATCTGGTGATTGGTTGATAGATTCACGTGATTGTAAAATGTAACCATGGAAACTAGAATTTTTAGCGCGATTATCATGAAGAGGACATGTGATTATGTTTTCGTTTTTTTACCACCAAACATTTCTATGATCTTGCACATTTAAACTATACCCACTAAAATTTCGTATTTGACTATACGTGGTTGCTCAATTATATTAAAAGAAGTCGACTGTCGGAAAAAAATCTCTTTAATATCCCGGTAAAAATTCGAGTGTTTAGTAAAAATGGATAAGAACGACATTTGTTTTCAATACCAACCATTTAGAAACCGTCGCCACCAATTTATTTTAAATTAAATTATATAGAGAACATACATAAAAAAAAGATAAAATATATTAGGTTAGCTTAAATTTTTTTTATTTGTTTTACACATCTTTAGAGTAGTTAAAAGAGATATTTCTGTATTTAATTATTTAAAGTAAGAACACACAAAAATCTGATGTTATCATACCTGTCATATTAAAACAAGTATATATATATATATAATTTATACCACTTTCAAACATTAGAAATGAAAATTACCATTTGTAAAATTATATATAAAAAAAAAAAATCATGTAACATTTTGAAAGTCTGTATTCGCAGTACTATTTTAGTAAAAAGATATAATTTATCGAGAATTACATTCTGTGTGGTAAAAAATTAAGGCATTAAAATGTGTGTATTATCGAATATAAAATTGTGTGCATACATTGAATATTAAATTCCTGTTCTCTTGTACATGATCAAAATAAAAAGTCATTGTTAAATCCATAATTCTTTTAGTTAAAAAATTTTTTTATTAAATATTTGTGTGGTATCTATTTATTATGTGAGGATTTCTTAACATATTTGTTTTCCAGAATTTGATACAAATTTTTCTCACACAGATGTACCTTTTTTTTACTATGGATAACAAATATGCATTTATTGGTACTTGCACAATTAAAATGTAAAATTCAATAATTTTGATAAATTTCATATAAAGACTTTACACTTGTTATTGAAATATCAACATTGTGTGTTAAAAAAATCTGCAACCCCAGCTGAAATGTATTAAGCATAAGAATACTCTGGATTTTTTTACATAAGTATTAAAGTCTAAATGCTAATATATATTGATATTATCCTGCTAATAAATTTAAGACCTAAATAAATTTGTCGCATTGAGTTAGTTACAAATATTGACCCAAGAAGTGTACTTAAATCAGTTCTATGATATTTATGGGAAATTAGGATCATGAAACCAAATACGACTTTACATATAGACATTTTCTGTAGGATGTTTACTTTCTGAAAGCAATGGAAATATTCAGAATTTTAATACAACCTTTTTCAACTCTCTATTTACCTTAAATGAATAACTTGACATTGTTGTTTACAATAATCTATATTCATGAAGAATTCAGTAAAAAAAGGTAATTTCAAAGAAATGTTTTCAAAAATAAGTGTTTCATCATCCAAAATCACTGATATTTTTGTGTAACATATGCTTACGGGACAAATTTGGGGTGTTTGTATTGTATATATATAATATCGGCAAATTTCTTAAAATAAAAAAACCGCCAAATGCTGCGATATACAGCCAATAGTAGAAACTGTCCCTGATCACGTTTGCACACAGTAACAATAATAGTGATGCAATTGTTTTTTTAAAAATTTATTATGTCTTTTGCTTGGCGAAATTAGTCGGCTGTTTAATGCATGTTCCAAAATTTGTGGAATGGTACTAGTACTGATTTAGCATTTCTTAGAGAAACTTTGAAGTAATTTAATATTTTGCTCATGTGTAATTTGGGAAACTGAGAAGTTTCATCAAATTTAGGAATGCCCTGGTAAAAAAATCTTGCTTACAATTAGTACACATTGTGATTAATTTATTAATGATAAACTTTGGTAACTTATCGAATTAATAATGATTGTTATTAATTTTCAAACATTAAATTTCAGATTGAGAATTCAGAATTTTTTTCTGATGTCGTTTCATCTTCCATTTTTTAAAGTATTAATGTAATATATAAAATGATACTTCAGTTGCATATCAGTGATAACGAAATAACATGTCATGTATTTGTTTCTTTTATTCAACTTCTTTCTATAAGTTGCATGATTTCAGTATTCTAATTTGTTCTATGTAAATTCTGAAAGTTGACTGTATAGAAGTGGATTTTATAATTCTGCCAGTTTGTAAGATCTGAAATTTCAAAATTCTTGTTATATTTCATTTAATCTAGA
Organism: Trichonephila clavipes; assembly: GCA_019973935.1. NCBI lineage: Eukaryota > Metazoa > Arthropoda > Arachnida > Araneae > Nephilidae > Trichonephila > Trichonephila clavipes. Next base: position 117,165 of record BMAU01019275.1, read on the forward strand.
CCGATACCATATACAATTTCTCAAAAATACTATGTGTAGCTTACCTATATACAAATGTTATAGGTTTTTGCTTTCTAGTTTCTGGTATATTTCACACAGTTGGCTGACTAAAAGACTAGTTTTTGCCATTAATTTCTTTGAAAACAAGGGAAGACCATTTCAAATCTTACTTTTGTAAATTTATTGTATCCAAAAATGAAAAAAAAGCATTAATTTGATTAAAATAGTTTTGATAGTATTGAAATTAGAGTAAATAAAATTCGCAGAAACTTTGAAGAAAAAAATGTTTTTATAATTTTTTGTTTACTATTAATTGCCTAATCACTAAGTGTTTAAAAATTTAAGTTTTTATGTCATAAACCTAAAGTGAACATTTTAGAAATTCTACGTAATTTGACCTTTTTTATCTATGAAATCTTTGATTTAGGAGATAATGTTCTTTAATTTTTTTTTGTTTCATTTTATTTGTTTGGGTTAATGACATTTAATACTCTTTTCTAAATATTTTTAAAAATTAATACTTTTTGTTGTAAATAAATTGCAAAAAAGCCATTCATAAGATTTTCAGAGAATTTTATTAGATGTTATGATCAATAAGATAAAAATTGAGATATAATAATTGTAAAAGATATGCATGTTGAATATTGGCAGATAGATCCTCGATTTGTCCTTATAGTATAATGTTACTCTTTCAGAGAGTCTGATTTATATAGCAGATCATGGAATGCTTTATTTACTTATAGTGCATTCATGTAATGTTAAAATTAAGTGTCGACAAATGATGTATATTAAAATGAGTATGATTATTAAATAAAACTGTATACGAGAAATTTTCACGAAAACAATTTAATTTGTTCTACTTTATAATTTTATTAAAAAGAGCCTATTTCTTTAAACATGTTTCTTAATTTATTCAAAAACATCCAATTAATTTATTTCAGAATGTTGGAGACAGACATTTTTAAAAAAATTCAAACCTTCTGAAGGGTAATAATTACAAAGGAAGTCTGTATTAAAGCATATCAAATGTTAGTTTTTTTTATAAGATTATTTCAGATACCCAAAACATTTCAATGATGTTAAAAGCAATTTTATTTCCATCTCAGAATTCCTAGTTGTTAAACAAAAACTTTCATATTAACCAACTTTTGTAAAAAAGTGTGTATTTTCTTTGATGTGCAATGTTTTCATAAGAACTTGTTCATAGTATGTTTTATAATTGTGGGATTATTTAATCCTTCGAGGAGAAAAAAAATAGTACTTAGCCTACTTTTATAAAATAATTTTGTATGTATATGTGTATAAAGAAATCTCTTTTGGTAGAGTAAATCATGGTTTGCTTTAATAACAAAAATTAAATGGATAAGTGAAAGTGGATCAAAACTAAAGATTTTAAAAAAAGAAATTTTCTTTTTAAGTTCTTATCCACATGAATTTAAGGGAATGTTAATATAAAACAGATCATTCTATTGGTTATATCAACTTTCACAGTAAAAAAAAAATTCAATACACCTTTATGGAGTTATTTAGTTACAAGATATTACTAATTTTTTACTTCTTATATGGAAATACTCAATTAGATAAATCAAGAAAAATAACAAAAAAATTGCAATTTTTTTGTGTACATTCAAAAGAATTATATTGTAATATTTTTAAATCAATCTCAAAAACTGTATTAAAATATATGTATTATCTTATTAAAATATTGGAAACATACATGCAGAACATACTAATGGAACATGTACATCCTTCCCTGTACCTGAATGGAATATAATTTTTATTGAAAATGGGCACTTGTAAACTTCGAATCCCGGACAGTTGTATCCAATTCGTTTTGGTCTCCCCAGATGTTTATGAGGGTTATTATTTATTCTGTTGTCTAACGCGAGCAATCAAAAACAGCAGACATCTTGAATAAACGAATCTCTGGCGCAATGCATCATGGGAGAATTAGAAAACACTCTCCTTTTACCCCCAAAGTTCCTAGTCGAAAGAGGGTACAAAAAATGGACCTGCATTTCGACCCGGGATTTTGCCGGGTCGCCGTGTAAACGGGTACAAAGCGGATTCGTCCCGGTATATTGCCGGCATTTTTCGTCCATGTAAACGGGGCCTTAGTGGAGAGAAAAAGTTATCACTTGGTGAGAGATCAGTCTTCAATTTTCCTATATTTTGTGTTTTGAGAAAAATATATGTGTTTCATAAGTGGTTAAAATAACTTTAATTTGTGATTGAGATAGTTATTTTGTGATTTATAGGTGTCTAAATTGTGATTGAGATAGTTATTTTGTGATTTATAGGTGTCTAATTTGTGTTTGAGATAGTTTTAATGATTTATAAGTGTTAAATTGAGGTTGAGTTAACTTTAATTGTGTTTTGAGATAATTATTGTGATTATATGTGTCTCATGTGTGTTTAAGATAACTTTAATTTGAGGTTGAGTTAACTTTGATTTGTGGCTTAGATAATTAAATTGTGGTTTATTTGTTTTCATTGGTGATTGAGATAACTTTACTTTGTGAAAATGAGTATAGGTAAATTTAAAAGGATGAACTTAGGAGTATTGCGGATGAATTAAAATTAGTTGTTCCAGACAATGCTAAAGTTCTAGATTTAAGAGAATTAATACAGGAGAGTGAGATTTATAAAAATGATAAGGAAACGTATCAGGCTATTGTTGATTGTGTGTTGGAGGAGATAAATGATAGGAGAAATGAAGACGAAAATAGAAGAAATGAAAACGAAAATAGACTAGAAATTGAAAAAATTAAACTGTCACAGTTAGAGAAGGAGTTAGAAATAGCGAAATTACATAATCAATCGGGCAAAAGTTTACCTTTACAAAATGAAAATCAATTAATTACAACCGAGTGTAATATTGAAAGTTTGATTAAAAGTATCAAAACCTTAACAATCCCGGTACCACTAAGAGCAGAGTCATTTAATTTATTTTTTCAATCTATAGAAAAGGCATTTAAAACTAAAAATGTTCCTGAAAAATTAAAACCCGAAATTCTTTTGAATATTTTAGGAGAAAAGGCAAATAACTTAATGATTTATCTTCGAGATGAAGATTTAAGTGACTATAATAAGTTGAAGGCAATTGTGTTAAAAGAATTTCAACCGACCCCCTATGAATGTTTAAATCAATTTAAAAAGGCCCAAAAATTTCCTAGCGAGAGTTATGTTCAATTCGCGTCTAGATTAAGTGCGAATTTTAATTACTATTGCCAATTACGGGAGGTCAATGATTTCAAGTCAGTTTGTGAGTTAGTAATCTCAGATAAGATAATAGAGACATTAGACCGAGAATTAAATACGCATATTAGCATTAAGCAGGGCGAAATGTGGTTTAAGCCACAAGATCTAGCTCGCGAGTGTGATATTTTTATATCATCCAAGGGAAAAATTAGAGAACAGAATTTATTTCCTAAGTTTAAACGTAATGAGACCTATAATCATCGTGGAGCAAAAAATATTTCAAGCGTAAATTTGTCTTCTGTTAAAAATGTTAAATGTTTTTGTTGCAAATCACGAGAATTCCACCCACTGTATTCATGCTCAAAATTTAAATCTCTCAGCGTCAGTGAAAGAGTGGATTTCGTAAAGGCTAATCATTTGTGTTTCAAGTGCTTTTCCCCTAACTGTAGTGTGAAAACCTGCTGTGCGAAAAATTGTTTTTGTGGGAAACCGCACCATCGCTTGATTCATTTTCTAAAGCGGGACAACCAAACAGTTCAAAGGTCAGTTCTCAACCCGCTCGCAGATGTATTCGGGGGACCGGGAGGATCGAATTGCGTCGTTCCACCCCAAGGTGAAAATGAAGAAAACAAGTCGTTCGTAGCAACCAGCTTTTTAAAGAATAAAACGCGAACCGTTTTACTGAGTAGCGTCCAGTGCTTCTTAAGGGACAAATATGGCCTTTGACATGAGGTAAGAGCGCTTTTGGACGTAGGGAGTCAGTCACACTTCATTACGAAAGACTGTGCAGATAGATTACAATTAAAAAATGAGAAAATTAATTTGCTAGTATCTTGTTTAAATGAGTCAACAATGACAATAAATGGAGGAGTTACGACCTCCATATTTAACGGTGATTTAAGTTTCAAAAAGGAGCTAAATTTATTAGTTGTAAGAAGGATAACCGATTTGACTCCGTCACAAATAATAAATGTGTCGCTAGATATGCCAAACGAAATTAAACTAGCCGATTATAAATTTAATATTCCTGGTAAAATTGATGTGTTGTTAGGCGCGGAAATATTTTACGAATTACTGAGACCAGGCCAAATTTATTGTGGAGATTCAAGACTACTTTTACAAAATACTGTTTTTGGATATGTAGTTAGCGGAAGTGTAGGAGATGAGGTGAGGGATAACAATATTCATTGCGGATTAATTAGAGATAGTGATTTAAATACAACATTAAGGTCTTTTTGGGAGTTAGAATCGATTGGTGTCAAAAACGAGAATTGTAGTAGTGAGGAGGACGTTAGCTTTGAAATGTTTAAGCAGAGAGTACATTTTAAAAATGGTAGATATGAGGTAGAACTACCGTGGAAAAGAGATAGTAATGAGTTAAGTGATAATTTTAGTTTAGCGAAAAGACGACTTGGAAGTCTTATGAGGAAAATGCAAAGGGATAAGGTGTTGTATTCTGAGTATTGTAAGGTCTTAAAGAATTATTTGGATGAGGGAATAATTGAGAAGGTAACAAATCCCTTTATTCCAACGAATAACCCTGTGTTTTATCTTCCTCACCAAGTGATAATTAAAAACGAATCTCTCACAACGAAACTGCGACTAGTGTTTGACGCTAGTGCTCATGCAGAAAAACAACTTTCATTAAATGACTGCCTTTCCCATGGAGTCAATTTGAACCCTAATATTTTAGACCTATTGATCTCCTTCCGTTCGAACAAAATAGCTGTTTTAGCTGATGTGGAAAAAGCGTTTCTTCAAATTTCCTTGGCTCCAAAGGATAGAGATGTAGTACGGTTCCTTATAGATGACGGCGAAAAAATGGTGTGCAGGTGTACAGATTTAATCGAGTTCTTTTGGCGTGAACGCGTCTCCGTTTCTTTTGGCTGCAACGATTAAGACGCATATAGGGAAGTACATGGAAAAGTATCCTGATACTGTGCGGACACTTGATCATTGCTTTTATGTGGACGATCTCGTCACTGGTGAAGATGATGCAAAATCAGCATTCGATTTGTCGAGCAAGGCGGCAAAAATCATGAGTGAAGCAGGAATGAACCTGCGGAAGTGGATTTCAAATGACTGTGAGTTAATGAAGAAATGGCAGTTGGAACATTTTGATCATTTAAATATGAACGATTTCGTGAACCATCCACATCGTGTTTTGGGGCTTTTATGGCATCCTCAAAAGGACTATCTCAGTCTTCGTCTGACCAGTCTCTTAGACTTCCTTCAAAAAAAGAAAGAACACTAAACGATTTTTGTTGATGGCTGCAGGCAGGATATTTGATCCCTTGGGATTTGCGTCCCCCTTCACCATAAGATTTAAAATTTTGTTCCAAGAAATATGGCAGAGAAAAACGGACTGGGACGAAGAGTTGCTGCCTGATATTAGAGAGAAGTTTGAACAATGGTGTTCGGAAGCGTCTTTCTTATGTGAACTTCAGATTCCTCGATATGCCCTGCAATGTGATAGTGTGAACTGTCCGGAGTGTGAAATACATACGTTCTCAGATGCTAGTATTAAGGCATATGGAGCTGTTTCGTATGTTAGATTGAGAACCTTTGACAAAATCTCTGTACATCTTTTAGCTTCCAAAAGCCGTGTGGCTCCTCTAAAGGTATTAACCCTTCCACGTTTGGAGCTAATGGGAGCGTTGCTTGCTGCGAGGTTGGCGAAAGAAATCTCACGTGTTCTCAATGAGAAAATATCTACAACCAACTACTTTGGGACAGATTCGACTATAGCCTTGAGTTGGATTCAAGGTCCCAGCAACAGATGGAAGGTTTTCGTCGCCAACCGAGTGAAAGAGATACGATCTTTAACAGACAAAGATTCATGGCGTCATTGTGCTGGAAAGGACAATCCATCAGATCTTCTAACGAGAGGCATCAGTGCTGATTCACTGATAAACTGTGAAAAGTGGTGGAAAGGACCGAGTTTCCTACAAGAAGGAAATACTGTTCCTGTGAGCAACAATGTGCTACTTAGTGATGAAAGTGCCTATTTGGAGGAATTAAAACCTACTGAGAGAAAAACTTTGACTGTGATTTCAGACAACAACCTTTTGAACCATATCCTCTCTGTATCTAATAATTTTCAGAAAAATTTGTGTATTTTCAGTTATATTTACAGGTTCATCAATAATTGCAAAAGGCCCTCCAACAAACAAATTGGGCCACTAAGGATGTGTGAAATTCAACGAGCTGAAATTACCCTTGTGAAGCTGGTCCAGCAAATGGAATTCAACTCGGAAATAAAAGATTTGTCCTGTAAGGGTATGTTTAACCCTCAAAGTAAGATTAGAAATCTCTCACCATTCTTAGATTCCGAAAATGTGCTCCGAGTAGGAGGTAGACTGGCCCACAGTAAATTGTGTTTTGATAAAAACACCAGATAATTCTTCCTAATAATCACAGATTAACAAATTTAATTCTTGAAATGACTCACAAGAGACATTTGCATGTTGGTCCACAAACCTTACTGTCTATTGTTAGACAAAGGTTCTGGCCATTAAATGGTCGTAATATGTGTAGAAAACTTGTGAATAACTGTATAATTTGTTTTAAGGCAAAACCCGTTACTTGTTCACAAATTATGGGTCAATTACCAGCCGAGAGAATTTCTCAGAGTTTTCCCTTTAACAAGGTGGGAATAGATTTTTGTGGACATTTCTGGATTAAATATCCTAATCAAAGAAAGGGAGTTTTAAATAAAGTCTATGTGTGCATTTTTGTGTGTATGGTGACAAAGGCGTGTCACCTCGAAATAGTTACTGATTTATCTAGTGAGGCTTTTATTGCAGCGTTAAAGCGATTTTTTAGCAGACGAGGAAAATCGGAGCGTATATTTTCAGACAACGCTACCAATTTTGTCGGCACACAGTTAGAGTTAAAAAGACTTAGAGAAATTATGAGTAATTGTGTTAGTAATTTGAGTAAATTTTTGTGTGAAGAACGTGTTGAGTGGAGTTTTATTCCCCTAAGAGCTCCAAATCACGGAGGCCTGTGGGAGGCTGGAGTGAAAGCCGTCAAATATCACCTCAGGCGTGTAATGGGTAATTTAAGATTTACATACGAAGAATTTCTAACCATTCTTAACCAAATTGAGGGAGTTCTCAATTCACGTCCCCTCTACCCCTTGTCGTGTGACCCTGGCGATTTTGACGCTTTGACTCCTGGTCATTTCCTAGTTGGTCGTCCCATCACAGCCATTGCGGAGCCAAGTTTAACTGAAGTGTCTGATAATAGGTTAAAAGTGTGGCAAAAACAAACAAAAATTGTGCAACATATTTGGAAACGTTGGTCAAATAATTATTTGAGTACACTTCAGAATCGAAATAAATGGTATTTTGAAAAGAATAATGTAAAAATACATGATATGGTAATTCTGAAAGAGGATAATTTACCCGTGTGTAATTGGCCTCTTGGTAGAATTCTTGAAGTGTATCATGGTAAAGATAATAAAATTCGAGTAGTGTTAGTGAAAACTAAAAATGGAATTTTTAAACGTCCAATAACTAAACTTTGTATTTTACCTTTTTCAAGTGAATAATGTATGTGAAAATTTCAAATTTGTGTATTTTTTCAATTCAATTTTGTGTGTTTGAGTACTTTATCTTTTGTGTATTGAACGATATTACTTTTATTGAGTATTAGTATGCATAAATTTGTTCAGTGGTTCACACAGGAATTTTTGAAGGTGGCAGGGTCGAAAGCCCATCATTCTCGTATCATGCATGCTCCAATACGACGCCCAGGGCTGCGGTAGCCCAGTGGTTAAGGTATCCAACCATGGCAGGCATGTCATGAGTTCGATCCCAGTACCACTAAAGACCCGCCGTGTAGGGCAGCGATGCACGTTAAATCTGTCGAGAGCTGAAACGTTCTCCCGTTGGTGTGGTGTGGTAGTTAGGAGAGGGGGGTGCCAGCTCAGGTGTCGTCCACGTCACTTGACCATGGTTCAAAATTACGTGGTCCGTCGCCAAAAGCCCTCGTGTAGCTGAACAGTGCGACGTTAATATTAACTCACTCACTCACCCAATACGACGCCCAACATATTCTTTTGATTTCGTCGATTTTCGGGGGGAAAAACAGTACAAAATTATTGAATAAATAATTAGCATTAATTAATAAAATTAATTATTAATAAATACTTAATTAAATTTTAAGTACTTATATACATAGGATAATCAATCGAGAAAAAAAATCAAGAGCTTTAAGTGGGGGATCCGCCCCCGTTTTCCTTTGTTGTCCCCCTTCCTTTGTTTAAAGAAATGAATTTATATATTTTCAAACTACAGAAATTTTTTTTTATAACTTTCAGTATTAATTCTTGATTAAATACAGGCATTAAAAAATAAAGCTATACCAAGTATTCTCATTGCTTTCGAATGTATGCAATGGAATTCCCTGACAAACTAATTTCAGTTTCGCAATTTCAACAAATGGTGCCTTTTATGCCTGTACTTCATTCCCTTCGCAAACACCGGCAAATTCCCTTTTACATAAACTAAATCTTAACCTTAATCCCTACCCCCCTTGTTGGAGATCTCCTGTTTTGGCACGGGCTTATAAACAAACAACAAAATCCTCCTATATTTCAGGTTTAACATTATATCCCAGTTTGACACCAAATCTATTTCAAGTTTCCCTGCAGCTGGCACATATGTCATCCTCGCAAAATATTTCATGGCTAAATCATTCCCGCCGTGTGATATTTTAAACGCCTAATAGAACATTAAATTTGAATGACACATTCCCCCTTCCTGCGAAAAGGCAATGTTTCCATTTGGGTAAAAATGTATCGAAAATGGTACATAAGGGGGTGGTGATGTCATTACCGTTTTAATTTTCGAGTGGCGAGAAACTTCGCGAGGTTTACAGCGTCAGCTGGTACACCTTCGTCATCCCTGTGTCAAGGGCAGCTGTCCTCCACTCCCATGTAGCTGGAGGGGCCCCCAAGTGGTAAAAGGAGAAGCTTGACATCCTTTCAATTATATTTTAGGGACGGTGATATTTTTCATTATGTCAGCGGATCTTCATCGAATTGAACTTAAGACTCTACGCCTCCATGGTCTTTTTCTTTTATTTTGTGCAGTCCTTTTCGAATTTAGAGTTGCTCTCTTGAGAAGCTGTGACGGATAGTTTTGACGTTTATTTAAGAGTAATTTAATGTAGTAAAAGATTTCGTGTCCTTTTTTTTTCTCTTTTATTATCTAGCTTCCCCTCTCTTTTTATGGGTATGTGTATAAAAAATGTGGTATGCGGAATATGCCTTAATGCTAATGAAATGGTTTTGAAACTTGAATCCTTGAGAAAGCTGTAGAGAAAGGAAAAAAAAAAAAAAAAAAATATCTTGAAGTGTGAGGTATTTAATTTTTGTGTGTGTTCTTCTTTGATGGTATTTTTTATCTAGGATTTTTTTTTTTCGTTTGATCTGAAATCTCAAGAATGTACTTTTTTTTGGTCCTCTCCTTCATTTTCATTAACTTTTTAAGAAAGGAATTTTTGTAAAATTGCCATCTGAATGTTATAAGCGGAGATTTATAAATAAAAAAAAGTATCAATGTGTGTGCAAAAGCAATTTAAGTCCTCTGATTTGATAATTTCTTGAGGAAAAAACGTGACTGTCTCGATTGAAAAAAAAATAACTGTTAAATTTTTTTTTTAAATGTTTGAAGATTTTGTTTATAAGTTTGTAAAGAGAGAAGTTGTGTGAATTCTCTCTCTCCTTTTTCATGTTGAGGAATCCTTTTTTTACCCCCCCCCCCTTCCGTAAGTTAATAGAGAGCTATGAAAAAATTATTTTGGTACTTCTAAATATTTTTCACTATTTCTGTTTAGCTACAATTTCAGAATTCGATAAGCAACACTCGTACCATTATTTTTAATAAAATCTTAGTTTATGTATAATTATATGCGGTCAGGTGTATTAATATTAGCTCAATTTCTTTTCAACATTCCTTAAAGTTTGAAATTCTATTTTTATATATTTGTAAATCGCATGCATTGATGTTCGCATATTTCATCTAATTTATCACAATTAATTTAATAAATTGTGCTTTTGAAATCATTAGTTTTATCATTCTAAATTTTTCCGAAAATTTCAGATTTTTGTTTATTGAAAAAAAAGATCGAGTTATATAATTTCTGTATTAGGCATATCAGTTCATTTCTTTATTTTTCAAAATGATTGCTCAAGACGTCCGTAACAACGGTATGGGTATTAATAACAATCGAATCTAGCTGTATCCAGTTGGTCTTAATACAAAGTGATGTCAATAACAATAGTCTGAAAATTTAGCAACCATAGTCCTAACATTCTCATGTCCTTCTGCCAAAGAACAATCAACAATACTGTGTCAAATTTCTATTTACAGAATTGATGTTTCCCTTTCCTTTCAGTTATGTTCTCGGTTGCTAGATTTATCAGTAGTGATTATTCACCGAAAGTATTATTTCCCGGTTTGGGTACAAAATATTGCTTCTGTGTAAGCCGTAAGAAACATTTGCTGATGTAATGGAAACGTTTATTTGGAGGAAAAATATTGTCTGTGTTACATTTCTTAGAATTTATTTATTATCCATCCACACAGATGGATAATGAATATAGATGGATAATTGTCAATTTTGTCACAAAACATGTTTATAAGATCTCTTTTTAACAATCCTTTTAAATGTTATGAAAAGTAAATTGCTTTTTTAAAAAGCTTAAATTAAACTGGATTTTGTATTATAGAAGTATTCGGAACGTCGAATACGATCTACGAATATCTTTTGAGATTTTTGAGAAGTTATCTGCAAAGCTGATTTGAATATTATTGTCTGGTGAATTGCTTCATACGGATTTTGAAACCATTTACCTTTTGGTTGTATCCGTAATTGTCTTCCAACCGATTTTTATCAAGTTGTCCCCTCTATTAAAAAATGACACCTGTGATTATTAAAAGAAATGGCCAATTACTTGCATTGTTTTATTTGTACAAATTCTTCTTTACATTTTGGGTTTTTTTTAAAAAAAATTACTGTTTGTCATTGATGTGAAATTTGTAAGCTTTAACTTAAATATCAACCCCTCAAAAAATTGTACATCAGCAAATAACGTATTGACTTTCCTATGAAATTCAATGAAGGCACTTCTCCTCCCCCTTTTGCTTAAAAATAGTATGGAGGGAAAAGAAACCCACGTGATGGGGGTGGGGTAGTGCATGAAATTTCAAAAACGGGGATTTTAGTGACAAATTTAGATATCACCAGGGAAATTCTGATGTCGAGAGGGGAACGGGTGAAAAAGGAAGGAAAAAGTCATGCACTTGAAAAAACCTATACAACACCAGGTTATGTATCTAATTAGAATTATCGTAAATGTTGAATATCGTGAATGTAAATATTGATAATTCTTTTTTTATCCCAGTTTCAGTCTTGTTATTTATTGAGAAAAAAAGGATTATTTCATATCGTTAAATATTAATCAAGTATTATTATAAACAAAATTTTAAAATCACATTCGGGAAGATCAGGATTTTTCGTGAAGTGCGATTGAAAAAAATTTACACAATTCGTAGTATTTTATATCGACATGAAATAATTTAAAATTTCACTGTTCTGGAAAAACACATTTTTATATTTTTATTTCTCTCTCTCAACGTAATCAACGCCCATTTCCAGGAATACTTTCAAGCTCACAACTTGCACTCTTGATTACATCATTAAATTCTTCATCTCGAAATTCGCACTAGTGAAAAGTGGAATGTTGTGAAAAACCTCTGCATTGTTGTCGTCTTAATGAAATTTACGAAAGTAGCAACATAATTTATGTTGTGAATAGGAAACTGCAGAGAGAAAGAAAGAGGAAAAAAGGGACTTTTCCAGCGAAGTTTGCTACAAGTCGTGTCGGTGTTTAATTGTAAGTGACAAGACAAATTTACTTAACGCACTCCTTTCATATCGTTATTATATCGAGAGTACATTATTATTCCTTTCGAACGCTTTTCCAAACCGAAAAAAAATGCCAATAAATAACAATAATAAAAAGTCTTTTACCCCCGGTATGTAAAGCGAGATCATTAGAGTTAATGAATGTAATTAGGCTTGACACTCAAGCTCCATATCATCGTGTTTTTATTAAATTTATTATGATAATGGAGGAGAGAGAGTCCGCTTGTATCTACTTGTAATGAGTAATCATTATTGTTTATCGAATGGAAAGTGAAAACATGCTCTTTAGTTATCAAGTTTTTCTACCTGCTGCTGTTATACTTTTCGATCTGGTTATATTTTCTTTAAAATTTTAGAAGGGTGCTAAAAGCGATTTATGGCGAGAATTGTTGAAGCAGACATTTTTCGCGCTTGTGTTAAAAGGAAGAAATTTTTTCATCCCTTTTTGGATTGATTTTGATGGAATTCTTAATTTGTGAAGCCGAAGCATACACGAGAATGAACTGTGATTTAAAAATTTTACTGTATGTTTTGTTTCTGGCAAGTAATGGAATTTATATATGCTTTTAAAATATCGATCTATGTCACATTACAGCTGCTGAATTGATTATGTGCGGCGATTTGAAACAAATATTAAGGTAAGACTTCCAGTTAGTTACAGGAAAGGGAATGTTTCATTGAAGGATTATTCAAAAACATTGGTCACATTGCTGATGTGAAGAAACAGAACTGGAAAATAGCTCCTACCTATTATGATGCCATAATTGAAACTGTTCTAAATAGTACTTGTTGAGAAGTGCTTAAAATATCTTTTTGTGGCCTTTTTCATTTGGTTTCAACTATAACACTGAACTTACCGACGTATCATGTATTATTATCTTGAACAGTCAAATTAGTGATTCAAGAAGGTGTTTTATTTAACATTTCAACCTTTTCGGCACAATTTAGAAGTTGTAATATTTTGAATGGTATGTTTTTCATATTTTATAAAAAAATATATATTTTTTTTACATTTCGCACAATTTTTGTAAGTTTTTATTGACTTAACAATATTGTATTTGGCAAGTTTTTTTGTTCAGATGAGTCTACGTTTTTTTATGGTTATGCTCATTCAAAATTTCAGTGAATCTTCCGCAGCAATTTTTCACCCGCAACCACTAAAACCACAACACAAAGGTAAACCGTTTTTCCACCTAATTACTTTTGTCATCGCTTTTGCAATCATTGTACATTGCAAGCTTGTTACTAAATCCATCCCATGCAGAAAGAATCTGCTTATTTTTGTATAATTAACCGGAAGACTCTTAAAAAGCAAATAAAACTCATCCTATATATCATTAAGATCGCAATTAGGTGAATCACCAATGCTTGCGGTTTCTAGTTATATTACCACAAGCTTGTTAACACGACCAGAACAGACTTTCATTGTATTTTTCGTAAAAAGTAAATCATAAAATTATTTAGTTGTGAACTATAGACGTCAAATCTTTACATCAGGAGCTTTAGCGTATAAAATTTCAATTTTGAAATTATATATACAAAATGAATGATTTTTAGTTAGGTTCCTTTTAATGCATCTATTTTTTTTTTAAAAAAAACTTTTAGATTTCTTGTCGCAAATGGATGTCTTTTTGAGAAAAGCACAATATGTCATTTTCATATCTTTGTTATATACTAGGCAGAACACGCGAATGAAATATATTACCAATTTATTTCCTAACCACGTACGTCCATATTATGGAGTAGCCGCCATACATTCATGCAATTGATTTGCTTTATATATCTCGGAAAAGTTTTCAATTGTATAATTCTTAGTTTAATTAAAGGACACTAAATATAATACGAAAAGCGCCATTTTAATGATTTTATTTGAAATACTAGGTTTTTCTACAACTGATATGATCTTGGAAGAATTTTTTCCCTTTACACCAAGACATTTCTAGTTTTTAGCGTATAGATTATGTCATGGTGTTTTCATTTAGATGTGTATTTCAAATGCATCTACCCATCCTTAAAGTATTCTAAGTGCGCCAGTTGCTCTGTGCAATGAGAAATTACATGTTCTAAGATTTTTTTTTTAAATTTGATTGATTAGTTGATTTTTTAAATGTTGTGAAATAAGGAATAATTTTAATTGCTGTTCTTTTGCTAAAACAAACCAATATTTATTAATCCCATATTTATTACTTGACTCCTGGAAAGTAACTGCATAACACTTTCCTTTATAAGTAATTGACCAAAAGAGATGACTGTATCGCTGTACCTTTGAGGAATTACTAATCCCATTTAGTATAGCCACCAATCTATCGTTCAGCCTCATTTAATTATATTGCCGCTGAAAGGTGGTCCAATTTTCTGTTCATGGTATTGCCAACCCTCGGTCGCAAATAAAGGACAAAAGGATGGGTTGAGGTACCTACAGAAATTGTCTTGCTAATAGGGGTGGGGATTTATTACCAGTGCTAAGCCCATATTACCCCTTTTACTGTTGTATCCCTCTCCGAAATCCAATAAAGGTTTCGTGTTGTACTTTTCCCTTGTTCCTCACTAAAAGGGAACACCTGGTCATTTGGTGTGGACGGGTTGACAATGGCTGCCCTCATCTTCCAAAATGACGCTTGGGACTGGTTGGTGCTTAATCAAGCATAAGTCCAGGGGAGTAGTTCATGTCACGGTTCGGTCTGCTGTAGTTCATTACGGTATAACAACATCATTTGGTTTCTGATTCTTTAGTTTGTTGGATCTTAACTGCTGGGTCAACAGATATCAATATGACTTAACTGTCTTGACTGATTGTTATGTAGAACTATATCTTGTTAGCTTTGTTATATTCAGTCTATTAAGTGGCTTTATTACTTAAAGAATCATAGGTGTTATAGGTGCATTAAAAATACAAGTGTTTTAATAATATATGCATTTAATACTTTTTTTTTTGTAACTTAGTTGTCATTTTCCTTCTATGGATAACAAATCGATTCATACTGATTTAAAATGGAGAATTCGCTCGATAACTACAAACACGTTTTTCCAGCCAATAAGTTCAAAAATTTATGAGACGTCATAGTCACATGATAAATGCGATCTTGTTTTCACCCAATCAGTTAACGTGCTTTGCTGTGCAAACTTCTACTTTCTGCTGATTCTGTAAACAATTTTGGACATAGGAAATTAAAATGCCCTCGATTTAAAAGAAATGTATTTTTTTTATAGTTTTGAACATTTTTAGAGATTTAGAGGTTCAAACTGACTTTAAAAAAATATTTAGAATTTTTGGAATGTTGCAGTTTAGTATTATCTGTCAATGTGTTATTTTTGAATGTATTAATATTTTGGAAATCTTATCCTTTTTTCGATGCTTTAATTTTTTTCTTTTTGCTTCTAAACTTAAAAGGTTCGTATCATATACTTTAAAAAAAACTCTCGTATACCTTAAATATTGGATTTTTCATTTATGATATAAAATAGCGAGGATTTATAGTATTAATATTTCTGTATGGACATTAGTTGCTTTTGCGACACATTTTGCTGTAATGGAATTTAAAATAAGGTAAAAAAAAATTGACGGCTGCGCAAGAATTCCAAAATGGGGAGGGGGAAAAAACGCAAAAAATAAAGAAATCAAGCTAATTCAACTCTTAAAACCAGTCATCCAAATACCTCAAACTTTTTTTCTTCGTGAACCACAAATTTCTGCGTATCGTAGCTTAAAGAAAGGTTAATCGTATTGTAAGTATATACAATTATTGTGTTCTGCGTATTGATTGTTTGAGGAGTATTCTGAAGTAAAAAAGACAGCGTTTCAAATACTCTAGTGGCTTCATTAGGCGTAATACCTGTTTCCAAAGTCCCATTCTTTTTCTTTTATATTCAGTTATCCGTAAGTTATTGAATGTTCCGATAATTATAAATCCGTTAAGAAAAATTTCCTTCGATTGAATAGGGGCCATCCTTGATTTACGTAAAACGATTTCTGATCATTTTAGAGTTTTCCTCAATCCTCAGAAAGAAGAGCACGAACAATAAGATTATTGAGTCGGTAGTTAAACATTTTTCCAGATTTCTTTTTTAAAAATTTATTTGCCTTCGATTTTTCGGGTCTCCAATCATGGGTTTGCCTTTCCCCAAACTTCCTTTCCATTACTCCCCTTCACATTGGCTCATAAATATCTGTAGATTTTTTTTCTTCCCCTCAGGTTCTTTTCAGAGTATTGATATCAAAGCCAGTTTTCTGTTTGTTTTATAATCGCGTAATTATTGGCGTTTTTCTTTTTCTTTTCCCTCTCCCCACCTTTAGCCAATCCTTAATGAGTTTTACACAGTGTTGCAAGAAAGCTAAATTCTTTTTTGTCTGAAACTTAGTCATAATTTACTCACAATAGAGAAGGGAGGGAACGTGTATATATATAAAAAAAAATAATAGCTTAGAAAAAACTTGGTTATTGTTACTGTTTTGTGTTATATTGTTTAAGATGTTTTTGATGAAATTGGATATTTCCAATTCACTCTCCTAATTAGATGTTTTATGTTTCAGCCTAATGCTTTGGTTAGCGTCTTGTTTATGAATGCTGGAAAATTAATGTGGTCTTCTGCCAGTTGTTTATAAAAACACCGTTTGTAGATATGGTGACTATAATTATACACTTTGTGTGAGTCAAGAGATCACAAATTTCTTTTTGAGAAAAAAGTTATCTGAAATTTTAAATTTTAAGGAAATTGCACGCGCGGTTTTTGTACATGGATGCATCATTTAACGGCCATTTTTTAAAATCCTACTATTAACTCACACTCTCTATATTTATTTATTTATCATGGTGGAATTTTCAATCGTTAATAAAATGCTTTTTAAAGCGCTCAATTGAGCTGAAATTTTATAAACAGGATTATTTTGGACGACAGTACAATAATTTAATTATAATTAATAAAAAGTAATTGATTGAAACTAATTATTTAAAGAATTACAAATACATCCACGTTGGCATCATTTTTGGTGACTTAACGACCCCTTTTGGTGACTTGTGTCAAAACATGAAATGGTTTTTTTCCCCCTCACGTTTTAAAACAGTTGAACTGAAATTTTATATACACGATTACTTTGGACGACAATACGATACTTTAATAATAATTAATAAAAATTAATAACCGCTTAATGCTGTGGTTCTGTCATATGTGTATCCATATTTATATTTATTGTAACTATTTAATAAAAAGTAGCTAAAGTAAAATTTTTCTTTGTTGATCTGTGTGTAGGAATTGACTTAAAATTTTTTTTATATTGTTTAAAATAAGAAATTAATCATACGGCTAACGGGGCTGAAGTTTAGAAGCTCTTCAGAGATTTAGGAAACTTATTTTTTTCTCTTTGTATTTTGCCATAAAAATAGGGAATCAAAATACTTTAAAATTAAGAAGTAATACAATTCTGCTTTTAATTTAGTTATGTCTTTAAATACGCTTTGAAGAATTGGGAGAAAGGATTTATTTTAAGCAAAATATGTATTTTTGTAAAATTTGTTTTTAGTTATAGCATGTTTTTTCCTGGGATTTCTTTGTGAGGTTTACTTTTCAGAAAAAATGACCGGAAACATATCTAATAGTTAATAATGTTTCAATTTTCTAAAAGCGTTTAGTCTTTAAAAAGGAAGTATACGTGAATAATTTTAGTTTATTAAAGGTTTTCATTTATGAAAATTGGAATGTTTAGAACTATAACTTGCGAATGTTAGAATATGAAATTAATGTTTTGATAATTTTGAATAGCTTGTGTGAAATTGATAACATTTTTATTGATTGAAAAAAAAAACTTTTGTATTTCTTGCTTAAATCTTATATTAATAAACTGTAATAAATTATATAGAATGGATCGCTATCGAGTCTGAAATCGTTCTAGATGACTCTAAACCGGATTTTTCAGTATTTTCAAACCTTTACTTGCTATCAAGAAAGTGAAAGCTTTTCAATTGCGTACATTTTAACTATTAGTATGATAAAAGAATTTAAAAACCTATTCATTTTGCTTGCTTCTTTCGATCATTATTCACTCGCTCAAGGTATGGAGAGAGAGATTTTTTTCCTAAAGAATCTCTATTCCTATTCTAAAAACGATTAATCCTTTTCTAGTTAATGAAATGAATGCGAATTGTGCTAGACGTTTTTACGAGTCGAGACTGATGAAGCGAAAGCTTTTAATAAAAACTAAAACACCATGTCTTCGCCCCACGGCCACATGAACATTTTTGCACAGTCTTCATTTCTAATTACCGCCTTACAAATCTGAGTTACGTGACGCTTTTTATGGGTCCCCGGGGCACACGAAGGCTCTTCACAATTTCTTGTAAGGGGACTGAATTAATTTAGCAGTTTGACTTAAACGAGATGAAGAAGTAAGAAGAGGGGGAGGAATTTTTCTTTCTTTTTTTTTTACTTTTAATCTTATCTCTATCTTTCTCTTCTCTCTCGTCCCCCCCCGTTGCCATCAAAAGCCGGGATATCTCCTTCCTCATAAAAACCGTACCAAAGACCACCCGGTCGTAGTTTATGCAAGTTTCGTGAAAAGTTATTTAATTCCTTTCTTGGGTCAATCGGCCTGGTTCAATTGCACAGACAGACAGAAACAGCTTGTCATGCAACCCCATTGTAGAAACAATAAGAGGAATGATGATAACGATGAAAGGAAATTAGCCGAGGGCTTTTCTATAATTTTGCGATCCATCATCTTGGAGGATAAAAAAAGAATATTCTTCATCATCTTCTCGAGTATTGGTTACCGATGTTGACATTGCATTTAGATAATACCGGGGCCAGGGGTTTTTTGAAAAATGTTTCTGGGCGCCTTCATTTTTCAGCTGTTGTTGATTGTAAAATGTTACCAGTTGAGGTTCGGCTTCACGCATTTTATGCAGCAGCACGCCTTGATGGTAATGCAGCATTGGGGTAGTGTGATTAAGTTTCTGGTTAGAGAATGTTGGGATTGCTGTGGTGTGTGGCATTTATTAATTGCATGGGACTCTTGCTAGACGAGTTTTACCATCTGATGCTCGCCGTGATTCAAATGAGAGACTAATTTGTTCGCTCAGATACCTTTTATAGAGTTAACCCTAGGGCTCTGGATTCAGCCATTCGAGAGAGATGGGCGGTAGTTTTAATATTCGTAAGGATAATATTTCCGACTCAAACCGTTTAATTTAAAAAGATTTATTGTGTGTACTCGGTCGAGGTGACTCTTGATTGCTGCTGGCTAGTATAGGAATTTTTGGTTAATTGTTAAAAACATTATTAATTTGGTTAATAGGCGGATCCCCATAAACTTTTCGAGAGGGGACTCGTGTTCATATGTCAGTGCTCAAGTTCTTGCGAATTGTATTTAAGTATGAGAAATGTATATATTGACTTTTCTATTTTGGAATATGAGCGCATTGACCTTCCACTCCTCCCCTTCTAGGTCCGCATGTAAATGAGATGAATAGATATAGTGACGATGTAATTACATAAAAATATATCAGCGTCATTTCTATATTCAAAATTTTATTTTATTCCTATTTGAATATGTATAGCACCACAAATTGAAGCTTATGCAAGTTTTGACATAATTTGCATGATATTGTTCATCGTTATTTACTTGTGGCGTTATACCGTATGATTATTTATAATTACATTAACCTGCTGTACAAAATGTAGAGAATTTTTTTGAAGGGGAATAGGCTGAAAACATATTAATGATTAAAAGGTGGATCGATGTAATCTAAATGTAATGTCAAAGTTGGGGTAATAAATGGAAAGTAGTTTGCTTTTGTTAAAGATGATAGATCACAAAATTATTGAAAACCTATAGGTAGAAAGCCCTGTGAATGATTTGTGACTTTATTACTTCTGAATGATTCTGAATTTTTTTAAACTATAAAAATGAAGAAAACTAACGATATATTTAACATTAATGTAAATTTTCGCTTCAAAAAAATCTACCTAGAAATATTCTCATTTTAAAGCAGTTATACAGGTAGATTCGACTTAATTTAGTATTTTCAATTTTATATGAACATCTTTTTAAATTTTCTGTTTAGTTTTTATGCGAACAAATCTTTTGAACTGTATGTTCAGTTTAAAAAATGCCATCCTTTCCAGTAGATATAGAATTTATTATACCTTTTTATATTTCTTGATTTAATATTCCAATGTTACCATGTTTTAGGAAATCATATTTTGTTCATTACATTTTCATATAGTTATAAAAGTTTTTTTTTTAAAAAAAAATTTATATTTCTATTCAGAAAGGAAAAAGGTCAGCTTGTAAGTTCTATCTTTTAGTTATCGAAAAGTTTAAAATGTAATTCCAACGGCTACTTTTTATTAATTTCCACTTAATAACTTTCCATATTTCTAACATACTCATCTGTGTATGAAGAGAAATCATACACAGTTGAGCAAGCTCTCATTAATTTCATTGCTCTTTTTATCTATAAATGTCTTTTCTTAATCATTAAATCGTATCAGGGTTGGAGATTCTTTTATGATAGAAGGGGTCGCATCCTAGGTTAATTGTAATCTAATGATACCTCATTAAATTAGTTATATTCCGATGCGCTGCTGCATTAAATTAATTATAATTTAATGAGAGCTCGTTAAATTAGTTATTGTCCAACCAGACTGCAATAAAAGTAGTTATAATTTAATGAACCTAGACTCAGAAAATAATTTCATCTATAGTACTCTTACAAATTTACTCGGCTCTGAACATTTAATAACTATGTAACCATTTTCAAAAAATGAAAAGGGTTCTATCTCAATCTCTTTCGTCAATGAGCGTTAGTTATATTTGTGAGTGGGAAAATGTGGTATTGGGAAATCCAGTTGAGAACTGTTGTGTAATAAAATGCACTTTAAATTTGGGTAAATATAGTTATTAGTGTTGGTGAGTATAAGATATTTAGTTACTATAAGATATTTAGTTATCGGGCACCCCCCCCAAAACGCTTGATTTTTTTTCCGATTGATTATAATTCTAAGAATATAGTACGTAAAATTTAATTATTTGTTATTAATGATTAATTGTATTAATTAATGCTAATTATTTATTCAATAATTAGTTTTTTACTGTGTTTTGCTCCCGAAAGTGGACAAAATAAAAAGAAGCATGATACAAGAATGGTTAATTTTCGACCCGTCCCCCCCTCCTTGAAAAATTCCTGTGGGCGCTACTGATTGGGATAAACATATAATTAATAACTAAAGAATTGATATATGTTGAGTGTGTATTTGTGGTAATTAATAAATTAATTGTATTCTGCCATGCTAGAATAAGAGTTTCTTGTCGAAACTCTTTGCTCTTCTAGGTAAACTTGACCCTCAGAACTTTATCCCCCTGCCCGCCTACGACTTCAATATATTTAGTTCCCATACAATCAGGGACGCGAGGGGGGCCTCAATTGCTACCACGGAAGTGAAGCTCTCCATTAGAGACCTAATGGGAGAAACGGAACAGTTATTTATCTACAAATCCGACCGCTCCTTCCGCGAGGAGGAATGGTCTGAGACTTCACTTGGGCCACAAAGTTTTCCCCACGATCCCTCAGCGATGAGTGGGTCGAAGAGGTCAATGGCTACGCAAGTGTAATTATCAGAAAGAAAACCCTTTCTTAGAGAGAATGGCCTTTTCTAATGGCCTGACAGTCGGATTCTGTGCCTGTCCATGAGGCAGACGGTGGTTGTAGATCAAATACGATTTATGGCCTCTCTTGGATTCCTCTTGGGCACTCCAAATCCGCCGTGACCGGAATGGCTGGATTCAGCCAAGTCTTCCTCGCCAACCAGCCTCAAGAAGTCGTTTTCTCCCGAGACGTTGCACACAGTCGCTTGTTTCTTTTGCTTCTTTGTTTTGCAAGGTGTGGAATGAGCGGGAGGTTATATGGCTTTAAAGATCGCTTTGCAAACCATAATGATTGCCGTCTCCCAGAGATAGGGTACATGACAGCCACATAAAAATGATGCCGGCCTTTTAGGCGAAGGTCGTGGACTTGAAGAGCCTTATCTGCTTGGTCGATGTAAACATTCGGCACACCTTTGTTTGCAGATCGTTGACGCTTTTCCACACCCTTCACTCTTGCGTGCTGTGTTCTTACAGACCTTCATATTGATGACTCGTCAGTGAGGATGAAGATTTTTAATTAAGAGTTTTTAATAGCCTTAATTAAACATTCCAGTTTGGTCAGGGGGGGAAGGAAACATTATTGGAGGGGAGTGAGTTTTGAAACATGCGTCTTGGTCTGCTAAAGGATTGAAGTGTCATATTTTTGTTAATAATTGTATAACATGATTTATTTCTTTTTTATTTTTTGGATTTCGAGTGTTCAGTTCTTTTATTTGATCTATGAACCCAATCGATATGGTTAGGTTAATCTCGGTTTCCATTTTTACTTAGAATGTTTTTGATTTGGAAAACAGTAGGGTATACTTTTCGTAATTTAAAAAAAAAAAATTTTTTTTTTCAGTATTGAAAATGTGTTAAGAAAGGATGTATGACTATCAGCAAAAGAAGGATTTTTTTTTTCTAAAAAAAAATTAAAGTTGAAAATTTTTGTATAGTGTTAATAAAATGAAAATAATAAATAAATAAAAATTGTCACATGTAAAATTTTGTTTTGGTTTTGTATATTTCTTTCTTTTTGTTTGAAATTGAAATTTTATAACAAGAATGTGTATGGTAAATTGCTATAGTCACGAGATCCTTGCCCAAGTCTATTCTTGTCTATTCCGCCAAAGAATTGTCGTGTAGAGGTGGTGATGCATGTTAAATCTGTCGAGGCATTGGTGGGGTGTGGAAGCTTGGAGAATGAGGGCCAACTCTGGTGTCGTCCATGTCACTTGAGTTGTGACTTCGTCTCACGGGCTTAGAATTACAGGTTCCATCACCAACAGCCCTCTTGTTTTTCCGAAGTGCAATATTAATGAGCAATCAATTAATCCAACAAAATTGTCAATATTCTGAATTAATAATAAAAATAACTGGTTATTATGTAAGAAGCGCCGTAATTATTTTTTTGCACTTAAATACATATTCTTTTTTAAAATAAATTAAGGGAATTGGGTGCGAAAAAAGCTGGATATCGAAATGTTTGTTGATTTCAAATAAAGGAAAAAATCGTATTTGATTTTAAAAAATTGTGTACAAAGACTTTTAAAGCATAAATTGAATATGCTTGTGTGAATGTATTTTTCTAAGATTATAGTTTATTTTAAAATTTAAAAATAAAATAATTTTATAACTGTACGTATAAAAAAATGATTGAAGCCTTTTTTCTTTCGCTTTAAGTTTTATTCACAAAATAATGCTGAATTTGTTACACATTAAATTATATGCTTAACTGCGCGCGCGAGTTTGAGATCTCTGCTCTTTTAAAAATTTTCAACCAAGTCATCCTACATAAACTCCAATTGTAATAATAAGGGGCATAGGACTTCACATAACTCCTATTTGAGAATGGCACCGTAAAAAAATTTTTTATTGTCTTTTAGTTCAACATTTTTAGTTATTTTTCCAAAAAAGATGAACAAAGGCCCTTTTAAAAAAAGCCATCGGTCATTATAAGGCATTTCCGTCTAGGCGCCAACCAGACATAGAACCACCACCGAGCAGAAACCCGAAATTCGTTCTCTACATTTTCACTTCTTTTTCCAGAAATAAATGGATGGTATATCCACTTCCTTCCCCCGAACTGACGGCACTACTAAGCCACTTAGCAAAACATTAGGAAAGGGAGGCATAATAAAAAATATAAATAAACAAAAAATAAAAAAAGTCAACGAATCTGGGGAATACTGCAGAACCGCAAGTAAACAAAACAGAGACATTAAAGCGTTTTCCGGCTTTTATGGCATTGTACTTAAACAATGAAGGGGGAGGGGTACTCTTTGGTTTAAAAAGCCTTCTTTGGCTCGCGGAATATACCGGAGATGTGACTTTTTTCCGTAACAATTATTATGTATTATTTTGAAAGCTAAGAGCATTTTGGAAGCTACATGAAGATAATTGTATGTCTCCATTGGGACCTTTTTTTTTTTTTTTTCTTTTTTCGAGATTCGTTGTTAAGTTCATTTAGTTTTAAACGTAAAATGTAATGCTAGGTTTTTTCGTGTCAAACAGTTGTTCGAATTCTTTTAATTTGCAATATTGTGCATTTATTTTAAATGCAATTTTGTAAGTTCTGTAGTGTTGTTTTCAATTGTAACGAAATTGTTCAATGATTATATTTACTGATTGACTTTATTCATATACCTCAGTTGTTATAGAGAATTAAAATTTTTTACTTTTGAATTTATATTTACTAAGTATTCTTTTTTTTTAATATAGTTATTGATTATAGCTCTAAAAAATAAAGCACCCTCTCCCAATTAATTGTTTTTGTTTCTCTCTCTCTCTCTATATATATATATATGAAAGTTGGCGTTATTGGCGACAACACAATACACGCATAAAAAATATTAATGAATATTATTTCTCATTGATTTTTCATTCATTTTTTATACATTTTGAAAGACGTCACTGAAAAAAAAAAGACTGCAACGTGTGTTGAAAAAGGGGCGGTAAAAGGTTACCAGTAGGAATTTTCTTTTTGGCGTTGGTTGTATCATTTCAGGCGAATTCTCTCTCTCTCATCGCATGCGCCGGCGAAATGAATAAGTACCTTATTTTTTTTCTATAATAAAATGTTTTTACTTTCCTTATATTTATTTTTAAATACGTTATTTAAAATTATTTCACAAAGAATTGGGATGTAAATGAGTTAAAATTTCTAAAATTCCGTAGATATTGTCTAATGAGTTCGGTTCCATTGTGAACAATTAAAGAAAAATGATTACTATGTAATATATTTTGTGCAATAAAAGAAAGTGTTAACTGTAGTACACGTTCGCACTTTTACGCTGTCACATCCAAGATCTTGATTCAAAATTACGTGGTCCGTCGCCAAAAGCCCTCGTGTAGCTGAACAGTGCGACGTTTATAGTCAATCAATCAATCAACCAAGATCTTGATTTATTAAAAATTTTGCATGAAGTTAATGTCTTTGTTATTAATAATAAACAAAATGTTCATTATTTGGAAGAAACAGTCTCTCTATATAGTTATTATTCGTGTTTTTAATAATTTAAGCTTTTTAGTTTTTTTTTCCTTTTAAAAAAAATGAAATATTTACATGTATGTATAAAAAATGATGTCTCGTATATTTCATACAGGTCCAAAGCTATGAATTATCTTAGGTATCATTTTTTAACTTCTATTTATTGAATACAAGTTATGTGCTTCAATCATTATCTATACTTCAAACAATCTCTTCACCTTTTTTTCTCTTCTCACTATACAAATACAGTCTTTTATCTTCTATTTTATTATTATCCCCACTTTTACTTCGACTGGGTACCCCGTACGTCGAATAAATCTCAACTAATTTAAAAGGGGATCTAACTCGCTGCATCATCACCACACCAATGCAAAAGAATTCTTAGTTTCCACCCTGGAAAATCCTATGCATTCTACTTAAAAGGGGGAGGGATAAAGCTTTCCTGAAATGTCTCTCTTCCTATTCGCGCTCCATTTCTCTTTAAACACTCAATCACACACGAGACCCTTTCGAGTAATCTGTTGGATTTTTATTCTAAAGTGGGGCTTGTAATTTATCCAGACTCGATCGCGCCCACCCCCCTGAAGTTAAATCCCTTGTGCACCCCCTTCCCCGTTCGTATTAGTGTTGTCCCCATGCTCAAGTGGATCTCGCGTCTCCAAATCTCTGGCATTATCCTCTGGGTTGCATGTTGCTTTGAAGAGTACTTAGTGCCCGTTTGTATTTATTCCCAGTAGGACCTGCTGCGACTAGTTTGATTAGGGCCTGGACTCCACTTTGCAGGTTTTAAGCCGGGTTAAGACCACTTAAGTAAAAGCTCTTTTTAAAATTCAACTCGAGGTTTTCTTTTTTATATTTACTGGATGTTTGCAGTAAATCTGGTACACCAGATTGTTGTTGTATGGCGACGCATTGCGAAGTGGAATTTTTAGAAGATAGTATTTACATACAAAAAAAATTGTGTTTTTTCTCCCCTTTCGTTTTACCACTTTCTAATCATACTACTCTTACCTTATATTATTTGATCGGTGATTTGAGGTTTGTTTTATAAGTTAAAATGAATTTCGGGCAATGGAAATTCGATTTATTTCAATATGTGGCTCAAATATTGTTTTGTCTGTAAATAGGTATTTGTGGTAGTCATTTTTCGTATTCATTTCGTATTTTAAAATTATACGTAATCTGTGGTTGTGGTCTAAACGTATTCCGTCAAAAAAATAATAAATTTTTTTTCTGCCAAGAAGTTTTTCTTTTCATACTAATAACTTTGAAGAGGTTGTAATTTGCGGAAAAGAATTGAATTCGAAAATGGGATGTTGAAGTGCTTGGTAATGCCTCCTGTAAATGCATCGTGGTTTGTTGTAACTTTTTTATAGAATTAATATAAATTTTTAAATATTTTTTCAAGTGAACTGTGTGTAAATGAGAATATTTTTAGATTACTCAACATATATAGATTGCTTTTAATCTTTCTTAGTCGTTTGATATTCTTGTGAACTTCGTATTTCCTATTTCAGGAAGTTAATTAATGATAATTATTAATGAAATATATTTATAAGATAACGAATATACTAAGCGTACGAATTAGTTAAGTTTGTATTCTTTTTAGTTTTAAAGCACTTTTATTATTTTTTTTAAATTGATATAATTGGCACGTCAAATACTGAAGCGTGTTTTTTAGCGCTTGAAAGTTTTAAAATTTTGACTTCGATTTTTAATGTGTTGAATTTCTTGTAATTTTAATTTTTTTTTCATGAATCAGTTATAAATGTTTAGGAATACGATTTATATTTGGAAAAATAAATCAAAAGGAGAAAAGAATGACATTTTTTGGGAAAATATGTAGCTTATTTTCTTTGAAAACGTACTGTGTCCTGAATTCGTAATATTTCATCATGGATCCAAAACATTGCAAAGGATATAATATTCTCGGAAAAAGTCATTGAGGACAAATTATGCGGAAAAAAATTACCTTGTTTCTTATTTTGAAAAAAAATGTCTACTGCTTATTTTTCTTTAATGACATCAATAAATACGAAAAGAGATTTTCAAAGCACGCTTCAGTAACCATAAAAAATGAAAAGAGACATTGCGAAGAGTTTTATTTATTAAGTTTAGAGCTTTTCAAAAGAACAGTAAACTTGAATCCTCTTAAATTTTATTTTTCGGAAGAAGTACCATTGAATCGAAGCAATAAATCTAACGGTATTTCCAAACCTATGCAATAACATACAGGATATCGATCTACGTATGTGGCTATTTCCATCTAACCTTGTTCCTTCAATTGTCTGGCGGTACAAATAAAGCATGCGGCTGCTGGCCATATAAATAAGCATAGGATATGGCCTGGTATCAAGCAGATGCTTCGTGCTTCCAGCAACAAAAAGGGATGCCGGCGGATGTGCGTTGCCTACGTATTCACGAAGAATTGTGGACCATAAACAGAACGTTAAGGCTAGATGGATTTATGCGACATCGAAATGTTACTCGGGCGTTCCGTTGCGTGCTGTTTGCTTGACCTCGTCTCGTATAAAAATTATTTCATGCCTCCTTTCCATTTCGGGATTGCTGCTTGTGTTTAGTTACGTGTGTTTACGAAGTGAAATCGTTGTCAGGTTATGTAGTTAACTGGCTCGCGGCTCTGTCACGGTATCTGATGCAAATTTACTTCTCAAACTATTGTTTTATGCATGTAATGTCAAGGGAGGGATTGTCTTTTTTACTGCTTGTGCGTGATTTAAAAAAAAAGTCACAGAATAAAAGGCACATACTTTTATAAATTGATTTGTTTCGCGACATTAACAGTTTTTAGGAAATTTTCATTAAAAAAAAACGAAGGAAGTTGTTAGTTGCTTTTATTTGTTAAGTGCCGAAAGTTTTATCCAAGTAATTAGTTTATTGTAACTTCTAACAATTATAAATTATTACTTTTCTCTAAAACAGTATCTACTGAGGGGGAGGAATCAACCCTTCCATAGACTAACAACTTTAATTTTTACCATAGATTACGGTGTTTTTATAATGTAACCTCCATAAGAGAGGTCTGTGTATGCCACTATTTGTTCATTCTATGCTTTTGGAATGTATCATTTAAAAACATCATTTGTATTTCTTCTAAAAAAATTTTGACGATGCACATACGAAAAAATTTTGTGACAGTAAATGTATATGAAATATTACCTTAAGAGTGGAAAATTTGAATGTTATCATGTTGAAATTAGCATGTGATTAATTAGATGTCAATGCGTCTTTGTAAAGAGAGTTTTTTTTCCAGGTATAGAAGTTTAAGTTGGCATTACTTTCCAAGATGGCGACCGATTTAACAGCTGTCAAGTGATTTATTCTCAGTTTGGTTTGGCAATTCATCAAAACGATCATCAAGCAAGGCGTAGGTTCGTCGAATGGGCCCAAAACGAGATTGCCGTTGTTCCCGATTTTCATAAGCGAATTTTGTTTAGCGATGAAGCGCACTTCTGGTTGAATGGCTACGTCAACAAACAAAACTGCCGCATTTGGAGTGAAGCTAATCCACAAGTGTATGTCGAAACACCGTTACATCCAGAAAAACTGACTGTTTGGTGCGCTTTATGGGCTGGTGGAATCCTTCTTCAAAAACGATGAAGGCCACAACGTTACAGTCAATGGTGATCGGTATAGAGCCATGATTACTAACTTTTTCATTCCTGAATTGAACAATCATGATGTCCAGGAGATGTGGTTCCAACAAGACGGCGCAACATGTCACACAGCTCGTGCCACAATCGATTTATTGAAAGACACGTTTGGTGACCGCCTAATTTCACGTTTTGGACCTGTGAATTGGCCTCCAAGATCATGTGATTTAACACCGCTAGACTATTTTCTGTGGGGCTATTTAAAGTCATTGGTCTATGCGGATAAGCCACAAACGCTTGATCATTTGGAAGACAACATTCGCCGTGTTATTGCCGATATACGGCCACAAATGTTGGAAAAAGTCATCGAAAAGTGGACGTCCAGATTGGACTACATCCGAGCCAGCCGTGGCAGTCCTATGCCAGAAATCATATTTAAGATGTAATTCCACAAGATTATCTTTCGAATAAAAAAAAATTCATGTCAATCGAATAATACATGGTTGTTTTATTGCAATTTAAATTTCTATACCTCTAAAAAAAACACCCTTTACATTCAAGCAGAGACAGGACATATTAATTACAAATAGTATATTATTTCTTTAAATCAGTGGTCCCCAACCCCCAGGCCGCGGATTAGAACTGTTCAGTGGATCAAATAGTACCGTGCGTCCTAGGGAACATTTAATTATTTTCATTTTATTTTCTATGTTGTATTTGTGCGACTTTTTAAAGAAAGCTCCATGCTAAATCACTTTATTCTCATTGTTTGGTTTAACTGTATTTTATTCTAAAGACATTTAAATATAATTAAATTGAAATTATTTAATCAAAACAATCTGAAATTCAAACATTCAGCGTCCCCTCTCAGCGGGCCGTGGTGAAATAATCAAAAGTTGACGGGTCCGTGACGATAAAAGGGTTGAGAATCTGCTTTAAAGCACGTTTTTATTGATATACTACTATTATTGTGTTTAACATTCTGAATTTTTCCTGTGCTGGAAAGACTACGTTTCTAATCTTTCTACAGGTCTTGTTTTCAATGGGCTGAATTCATGATGGTCACATGATAAGTGCAATGTGTTCTCCATTGAATTCAAAATGAACGTTAGACTTGTATTTGTTGTTTTACTTGTAAAATTTAGATAAATTTTTTAAATTTGATGGTTGGATAAAGTTGTTCAAGTATTAAGATTCTTCAAAATTTTTTTAAATTTTTTTAAAAAAAATCGTATATTAATACGTGCATTTTAAAATCAAATACCTTTGTTTACCTTCGGGCTTTATTGTTGAAAATGTGAAGCGCATGAGAGCCGTTTACTTGGAAACACACGATTGCAATTGTCATGTAATTATGACGGTATTCGAATATATGAAATGATTGATTACATTTATCATGTAACCGTCATTAATGTAGCCCATTTAGTTGGCCCCCATTAGTTAGGCCATATGCATGTTGATTTTGCGTTGTATGTAATCCGTAACGAATTGCAGCTTTTTATAGCATTTCCTACCTTAATATTGTTAAATCTTATTGAAACGATATCGTAAACTTATCTTTACGGCCATTCTTCAGATCTCTATTTAATATAATTTATGGTATCACAATAAGAACATCAACTACTTTCCTCCTTTAATGTCCAAGAACTTAACTTGATAATACTCAAATCTTAATCTGCTTCTCCATCACTAGGAGGGTCGAACCCTTTATATCCCGTGCGATTATTCCCAACCACTTACAACCACATTAAACGTGCTCACCTACTACCATTTTCTCAAGAGAGATTTTCACAAACAAATCGATCTCGATTTAGAAAAGCGTAATAGCATCACGTGCATCACCTTACTTCGCAGGTCGGGTGTGTTCGATAAGTTTTTCAGCTGCCCCTCTCTCTCTCTCTCTCTCTTATAACATCGTTTACTCCTACCATTACTCCAGAAGAACTGCTGCATGCATCGATTACTCTTTCTCACCCGATTTGATTCTTTGTTGTCAGTCGGTGGCACACTCGCTTATCGACCATGGTCGTTCGTGCAGTGTCATTGCAGAGCGTAATGGCGGTATTTAAGCCTCACTTCAGTGGTGTTAAGTGGCGGAAATCATGAATTTGCTTTGCGTTGGGAAAAATAAAATGTTATATTAATGTGAATAAGTTCTTTGGGGGGTATTGATTCTTTTTAGTCGCGTGTTGTTGAACGTTTGATTTAAAAATGTAGTCGATTAGGTATGGGAAATCGTTAGGGTTTGTTTTGTGTAGTCTTTTTAAGCTTGATTTATTTTTGGGTAATGAAAATATATGTTTTGAAGTACGTAAGAGATGGAATAAAAGAAAATTGAACTTAATGTTCGAACTTGTTTACTTTGATTGGAATTTTTGTTTTTTTTACCTCTTTTTTCCCCTTGGGATTTCATTTAGATGTATGTTGTAAATGGAATGTTATTCAAATGAAATCATGTATAAATGTGTTTGGTATATTAAGAATTGCTATTTTGTTATTGATTTGTTAATCCATTGCCATAGTGTTATAGCTAAATCCACTCATACACATACTAATACGTTTGATCTTCAAAGGTAAAATTTTTTTTAAAAATAAAGTTTCCATTGTTAAGTACTTTTTATATATAATGTTTTTCGAAAGACTTTTTGCATTTTATATTATCGATTTATTAAAAATTAAAATATTATCTATACGTAGTTTATAAACAAACAGATGTTCAAGTAAAAAAATTAGAATGATTAAAAAATTTTGCACCATATTTAAGTAATAAAATTTTATGTTTACTACAATTTTGAATGTAATACATGTCGGAAATGCATGGAATTTAATTTTTAATCCTTCATTTCTTTGAGTGCTTTTTTCTTTTTTTAAAAAAAACTAAATTTGTAAACTGATTCGGAAAGTTAATCATATAAT
This sequence comes from Trichonephila clavipes, assembly GCA_019973935.1. Classification (NCBI taxonomy): domain Eukaryota; kingdom Metazoa; phylum Arthropoda; class Arachnida; order Araneae; family Nephilidae; genus Trichonephila; species Trichonephila clavipes. The sequence continues at coordinate 148,945 of BMAU01019275.1, forward strand.
TACTTGTTTTCGAACTATGTTGTTTTACATTTTTAATAAAATCAATTTAAATGATTTAATGAATATCTCATTTTTTAAATATTTTGATGAAATTTTTTGTGAGTATTTATGAAGTATTAGCAAACTATTTTTATTCTTAGCAACTTCTTTGAACCACAAAGTCTTCATATAAATCATTAAATATAAAGAAAAAAATTCTTTCCTGTTGCAATCTTTTTTTTCTCGTGTCAGGTTCCACACTGGATAATTTACATTATCAACATTTTTATTTTTAATACGTAATTTTCACCAGTGATTTCAGTGACTTGACGTTTCTCATAACTCCAAACCTTACCCGGAAGTAAAGCATGTCCAAACTGCTAAGATGTGTACTCTTGTCATATTGCTTATGCATAAGGAGGGGTGGTCGCTAAGTTGACGTTTAATCTGTCTTCTTTGTTGGCTCTCTCTCTCTTTTTTTCTTTCTCCCATGCGATTTTCTTTTTCCAAAGGGAGTTATTTTTAAGACGATCCTGTATTTGCCTGTTCACTGGAGCGGAAAGCTTTTGCCCCTGCGGTCAATATTCCCGGCTTGTTATGACAGAGGTTAAGGATACTTTTTACCTTTTTTTAGGAGTATGTTTTTAATTTTGCTCCCATTGTGTCTAGCTTTCTCATTAGAATGGAATTTTTTTTGGAATAAATATATTTTTTTGGGATTGATTGATCGGTTAAATGTACTAATTTGAGCATTTGACCGAGCTATCAGGCAGTTAATTTCAAATTCTACATTGATAAAATGTTTTGTTCAATTTTGTGATGATTTTCGCAAAGAAAAGGAATATTGTGCAAGAAATACTATTTTAGAATGAATAGCATTATCCTATCCAATAACTTTTGATAAAAATAGAAAACAGAATTTTGAAAGGGAGGGGGAAAAAATAGAAAAAATCCAATATATTTGATATCTGGAAAAGTTAATGTACCCTTGGATTTATTATACTGCATCAAATTATGAAATTATACGATTTAATTTATTGTGCGATTTAACGAATTCATCGGGACCTAAATCCAAACTGTGTGTACAAAAATATTTTTAAACGTCCTGTTTTAAAAGATTTTGAATTTAATGTTATTGGACCACTTGCTCCTGTAGAAATTTGTTTAAATGCAGTTTATAGTTCGCGTTTTCAAAATGTGAGGAATTTTAAGCCTTTTCTTTTGTGTGTGTGTGTGTATGTATATTCCTAGCTAGATATTTTGTAAAAAAAAAATTTTTTTTTTATAGATTTATATTTTACAAATATTTTGGGATATTTATGATTAATAAGGTAAAGAATGGCTAACTTTTTTTGAAATTTTGTATCTGTCTTTGTTATTCCTTCAATGATGCTGAAGAAGCCTCTTACTTCGGATCGATATTTAGAGAAGTCATTGTACTGTGTGAATTTACGACGGGAAAGGAGATTTAGAAAAGGTTAGAGGAAATTAAAAAGAAGAAAAAAAAGGAACGCGAAAGCAGCGAAAAGAGCGAGAGGAAAAAAAGTCAACGTGTTGGAGTCTCACTCTTACACCCCCTCCCCCTAGTAAAACAAACTACGATATCGTTATCCTTTGCTGTTATAAAAAACATTCAGCTCCTGCTTTCCTAATCGAAAAGAAGCCTTAAAATTTCTTTTCACAATGTTTTTTTTTCTCTACCCTTCTCACCATCACATGCTTACATGGCAATTTTTTTTTCTCTCTTCCTCTCTCAAATCTCTTTTTCCTTCCCTTCCCCTTTCTTTTTCGCTCTCTGGCTTTTTCCAAATTCCATTTAGCGCTTTCTACTTTTAAATGGGATCTTAATGACCAGTTTTAAGTCTTCCCTTCACACGTCAGTTCGCAAAATGCGAGATTATTGGTTTTTGTATCCCGCTGAATAAGAGAGTGAACGGTGTCACTGCTCCTCGCGCGCTTTGGTAACTCGCTAGTAGTTATCTTTTAGTTTCCACAAACCTTTTTTTTTATTCTATCACTTTTTTTCCCTTTTTTTTTCCAGAGAGGTAGTGATTGTGTTCGTTCGGATCCGCATCGGCGAATAAAATGCGCTTTGCTACTGAAAATGGAGCTGGGAATGGCCTGTTGATGAGTTTGATTTTGGTAGTGAACCCATCTCACTCACTTTGCCAGGGAACGCGTTGAAAATCGATACTGAATTGAGCATCCGTGTATTTTAATGGATATATTCTTTGAACATTTTTCTTTTATTTTCTAAATCTTTTCTTCTGAAGATTGCTTTAGAACGTTCGCGTTATGCGTGTTAACTCTTAAATCTTTTCGTGAAAACATATTGATCAATATAATTTTTTCTCTTTTGTTGATATTGTATGGGTTTTTTTTAAGATGTTAGAGATGTTTATGGTGAGATATCATTCAAATTTGATCGAAAATAAATTCCTTTCCCCTCCTTTGTGTGTTTAGGTAAAAGATGTAACTTATTACATTTAATAAAATAAATCTTATTTCTAGTAGACACGTTAACTTAATAAATATGGCGGAAGGTACCCGATTACGTTCGGAACCTTCATTTTAAAAAAGCGCATAAATGGATAATTGTCATGATATTTTGTGTCACTTAGATTAGAATACTCGTATACAATTGTTTTAAGGATATTATGACAAAAAAAATTATTTAAATGCAATATTTTGGCAAAAAGTTAACTTAAATTAATCTTTTTTCAAAACGTTCTCTTTTTATGAAAAATGCTTCTATAATAATAATAATATTTTGCTTTTCTAAAGTAAAGACTTCTCCAGAGAGTCTAAACTAGGATTTTTGAAAAATTTACTTTATTTTTAGAGTTACTACCAATTGAAATAATCGGCGTTTTTTTTTCTTAAAATTTCTTTCCTCTGTTTTAGTAAAATATGGATAAATGCACTTCTAAGTTGTATATTTCAAAAATTCTAGTTCAGCCTCTGTACAGAGGTCTGAGCTATATGCAGGCAAAATATTATTGTAATAGAAGCCTTTTTCATAAAAGGAGAATATTTTGAAAACTAGTCATTCTATGACCATTTCTTGTCAAAATATTGTACTTAAATAATTTTTTATTGCAATAATCTTAAAACAATTTTATTTTCGTTTTCTAATCTAAGTGACACTAAATATCAAAAATATTATCCTTTTATACGCTTTTGCAAAATCACAGTTCCGAACGTAGTCGGATACCTTAAACAGATTTAAAATGATTGATTGTGAGTATTTGTTAGAGTTTCGTATCTAGATGCTTGTTACATGCTAAAAAATGCTTCTAAATGTATAATTTTTATTCAGTGGTGTAGCGTACTCCCCGCCCCTGATGGATTCTAGGAGGCCCAAAACCTGACTTGGCAGAGGGGTCCTTCTATTCTCCGTTACGCCACTGTTTTTATTTATCTGATATGTAGTTATTCCCCCCAAAAAAAATAAATGCTTTTAACCCAGTTGTGTTCTTGGTTATGCACATGCAAAATGCAATCGAACTGCGATAAATTTCTTTTTCTGGCGTTGGTAATAGTGGTTATGGTCACTCTTGACCGGCGTGTCATCAAATCGAGCCTTAGTGCCACTGAAGACCCGCCGTGTAGAGTGACTTGATGCACGTTAAATCTGTCGAGGGTCAAAATCCTAACATTAACGTGCTGTTGAAGTTTGAAAGAGCGATGCCCTCATGGGTACCGTCCTCGTCACTTGACCGCGGTTCAAAATTACGAGGTCCGTTGCCAGTAAACCTCGCGTTGCTTTGGAATGCGATGCTAATTAACACTCACTCACTTGCCTTGGTGAAGTATGTACCTATCAGAGTATTTATTGATTTCAGAGAATGGTGTTTGCTTCTCATTTGAATTGTACGTTTTTTGGTAAAAAATTTCGGTTTTCGGATATTTAATAGCGATTTTCTTCTATGAAGAAAATAATCCAAAGTCATTTTAGAAGAATGAGAACAAAATTAGTTTCCACAGTAATAATTTCTTGTCAAAACATATGGCAAGTGTGAATATGAGATGTAATTGTACGAAATATGAGAAAATGTAAGAATCTCATTATAATAGTTTCCTCATTTCACCATTAAATTTATTCAAATTATCTGCTTTCAACTCCACAATTCTCTCCTCGAATGAATTAGTTTAATGCAAATATAGCGTGTCTTAGAGTAATTTAAGTAATTGTAAATGTGTTAATTTCCATATTTACTTTGGTTTCATCACGAATATATTATTCAGCTTACGATAACTCAAAAGCACCTTACATGTTGTGGTTTAAAGTACCACAATATTGTTGTTCTCTTATAAATTTTAAGAGGTACGTAGCGGAAGCTGTAATTTCAGTTAATATATAATCCATTATTTCTATGTTTTAAGTCTCATACTCTTAATTTAAAAATAGAATCTAAATTTAAATTTTGATGGAATGAAATTTTCCCAAGATTTCTTTACTTTGATTGCCTATACAAGATCTTCCCAATGTTAAGGTTTAGATTTTTTTTTCTACATACAGTGGCGCACACAAGGGGGGGAGTCCTAGGGGTCTGGACCTCCCCCCAAAGCCCTTGATTTTTTTCCAATTGATTATAATTCTTAAGTATATTGTACGTAAAATTTAATTATTTGTTATTAATGATTAACGCTAATTTATTCAATAATTAGTTTTTTACTGAGTTTTGTTCCCGAAAATCGACAAAATCAAAAGGAGCATGATACAAGAATGGTGAACTTTCGACCCCGGACCCCCCACCCTTGAAAAATTCCTGTGTGTGCTACTGTCTACATATATAAATGAAGGATGAAATATACAATGAAATGAATGAAAGTATATAGTGGATACTTCCTTTTTAAATCCAAATTATCAATATTTTTTTTCGTAAACCCATGATCAGATGATAGGTCGGCATTAAGTTGTCAACGAACTTAACGACTTGGAAACGCAACATATTTAATTATTCTATATAAAGTGTTGCAAATAACAGCTTTTGCCACTGAAGGACTTTGTGTGTTAAAAAAATATATATTTCATCCTAATAAAAAATATTAAAAAGGAAATGTTTCATTCGTGAAAGCATTTGTTTGATAGCATTTTTTTGGTGAAAGCAAGTGTGAATTAAAATGTAAGTAAAATGGGCTAAACTCATGAACGTCACAACGTGTTTTTTGTTAAATTCAAAGCTGGCAGACTCTTTATTTGTGGTTTTATTTGAAAAATCCAGACGAGATCTCAAATTTGATTATATTGGGTAAAGATGTCCAAATAATAAGAATCTTTAAAATAAAAGATTCTTGTACTATACGGATACTTTTCTTACTTCAAGTGCATTTAGTTTACCCATGTGCGTTATTATCGCTAACTAATACGTGCTTTTTAAAAGAAAGTTTCTGTAAAAACGCAACATTTCGTATTCGTGAGGCTCACGAATGATTAGTTAGAAACATGCGATTGCATTTATTATGTGACTGTAATTTCATATGACCGATTTATATTTAGCTTAATCATTAAACCTTTAGCTAGCTAAAAAAAAAAAAAAAAAAAAGATTTTAAAATTCTGCTGTGTTATGTCTTTTTAAAAATGACAAATACATATATTTTATCGAATTAGTTATCAAAACATTCAACTTTTTTTGTATTGTTAAGAATGGAGTTTCGTTGCGATATTCTGTGCAACGACATGCAAAAAAAGGCAGGAAAACGTTTATTGAGATTTGTTTACCCAAAACTACACATTATCAATGATAGATATTCGAATATAGCGGCTTGAGGGAACAGTAAATCGGAAATTTCACCATACCTAATTCATGAATTTATGCCCTTAATGCCTACAAAGGCAGGAAAAATAGCGATTATAGTCGTATACCGATAGACAGCACTCTAAATGGTGCTTTGTAGTTGGTGGCTTGATATTTTTTCTCTCTCCAGGGTGTACTGTTGGAGAAAGCTATCGATCCCAATGATGTGTCGACGAACTATTGGCGATGGAGGGTAGCGCCTCCTGAGTGCAATATCGTGTCCAGTAATAACGTAAGGCCTCTATCGCTTTCCGAAAAGGGCCTGTTTGTTTTGGAACAGGTTACTGCCGCCGCTTTTTCTAAAGAGCGGCTGAAAGTAAAACAGACTACTCCTGGCAAATAACAGATCGGTGCTGTTTTCCACACTTTTTCCTTTCGTTTTTTGTTTTGATTTGCTTTGCTTTTTTTTTTTTTTGCTTTTACTTTTTTTTTTTTCAAGCAAACTTAGCGAGATACTTCTTTCTCGATGTGTCCCGTAACAGAGATACAGCTAAGCAGGATGGCAAATAAGGGGCGCAGTGAATTAAGTTTAAAAAAATACCCCTTTTCTTTCTAGTTGCCTTTTTTTTTTTTAATGCCCCTTATATAGAAGAGCTCTTCTTGCCGAAAGCTAAACCACTAGAGCGAATATGATGGGGCGAGCTAGGCACGCACTGAAGAATTCGGGATCTAAAAGAAGAGAATAGGGGGGTTAGAATGCGGGTATGTGTAGTTGCCCTCTTCTAGTACAGGCTCTTGTTCATTTTATTCATTAGAGAGCCATCGTTATCGCGAAGTTTTTATTGGGGGAGGGAAGGCTTCGACGGTTGCTAGATTCGTGGATTTTGTTTCGGTAGATAGTGCTTTTTTATTATTTTTCTGCCCTATCTTCGTTGCTTTGTTCTTGGGAAGTTACATGTCTTGGATAAGAGTAGAGATTCCTTTTTTAATTGGGGAATAAAGTTGGTTTTTTATTTCTTTTTCACCGTCGATTTGCATCAGCAATTTCTGAATCTTTTTGGACTTTTATATCTTAATTACTCGGTTTCAAGTGTTCTTTCTCCTACCTTTGTCTCGGAAAAAGATCACGAGCTACATTGATTTCTTTTAATAGCCTTATTTTAAACTACTGACTGTTTAAAGCATGCTCATCAGTTCTAATTCTGTGTAACTGACTCCCAATAATTTTTTTTCTCTTTATTTATCATTTGAAATAAACTATTTTGTTTTATTTATGTGGTTTGATTTTTATTAGTGTGTGCACCTTTCAAGAAAGGTCTATAACTCGGTTTTTTTTAAAAAAAATTATATCTAAGAATGGGGCATTTGCGTATGTACATTAACCGTCATTCATGTTTGTTCATGACTTAATTATGGTTTAATATTTCTGTGTTCCCATCGCCAATATACCTCTATATAGTCTGAAGTTACATAAAAATTTAAACCATTAACTTGCATTTTTTTAAAAAATTTTGTTCATTAGTTATATAAGCCAAAAAAGTTGTTGCAATTACACTGCTGGACAATTGCTAAGGACGGATCACAAATTGCTATGTAGCATAACATTAAGCGAGACATGAGGCCTAGTAGGATAAAATATAGTTGCCACACTGTTCAGACATTAGAATAAAGAATATTTACTGTTCTGGAAAGTACAAAAGCTGTGAAACATCTGAAAGAAAAAAAAATGTTCATTTGATCTGCGTACGGAGAAATGGAACAATGCATCTAAAAGTCAGCAGGCACCTTAAAGAAAGGTATCAGTACGGGATATGTCCACCGTGGAGTGTGATGCAACATTCCACACGTCGTACCATACTTTGCACAACATTATCCAGCAGCTGTTGAGGCAATTTATCCCATTCCTCTGTGAGTGCACGGATGAGGGTGTTCTTGTTTGTCGGAGGATAGTTTCGACCAGCAACTTGCTTCCCCAAAGCATCCCACACATTTTCAATGGGGTTTAGATCTGGAGAACGCGCTGGCCATACGAGACGTTGAATACCCTCGCTGTCTAGACAATCCTGAACAGCGAGTGTTCGATGACATGTTGCGTTGTCGTCCATAAAAACAAATTTATCACCGACAGCACCACGGAAAAGACGAACATGAGGAAGTAGAACTTCATCAATGTACCGTTGGCCCGTCATAGTCCCATTCTCAACCACATGTAGGCGCGTGCGGCCATTGATCATGATGCCGGCCCACACCATGATACTGCATGTCAGATATCGGTCCTTTTCCTGGATATTTTCTGGACGATAAGCAACACCACTCTCACGCCAGAGCAGTTGGCGTCTACAATCCGATGACAGACTGAACCTACTCTCATCTGAGAATAGTACGCCTGCCCAGTCCTCTTCAGTCCAATTGTGATGCTCACGACACCATTGCAAACGGGCAGTACGATGCTGTCTGGTCAATGGGACACACACAACAGGTCTGCGTGCGTATAGTCCTTTTCCCCTCAAACGTCTGGCAACAGTTTTTCGGGAGATCTGCTTTCCTGAGGCAGCAAGAAACTGATTTGCCACCTGCTGAGCTGTGGTGCGCCTGTTCCTTTTTGCTGATAGGACGATATATCTGTCTTCTGCAGGCGTCGTACTTCTAACACGACCTCCCCCGTGCCGTCTACTACACATTCCAGTAGTTTTAAATGACTTCCACAGCCGTGAAACAACACTGTGAGCGATGTCGAACTCCCTGGCAACATCTGTTATTTTTCGCCCTTTTTCGATCTTTCCAATAATTCGGCCACACATAAAATCATCTATGTGATGTCGGGAAGACATGCCAAAAATTTTAAGTTCGTCTATTAAATCTTTCCTGTAAAACTTTGACTTGAAACAACAACTGTCCACACGCGTCAAAACCTTTAAAGTTCTTATGAACGCTATCACGTGATGAACAGACATGGGAAAAAAAATTCGCATACTCATCCTTCTTACTAATATCCCGCACTTATTCTAATTTTCCACATTTTGCTTCCTTTCATTTTGTGGTTGCTATGGATGATAGTGTTATCCGTCCTTTGCAATTGTCCAGCAGTGTATTTTCAAATTATATTTTTTCGTTTTGAAAATATTTGATATTTTTGAAAAATTTTATTATTATTTTTTTTTATATATATATTTGAACGAGAGATGTATACGTAAAGTTCCAGAATTCCCCAACTGGAATCGTAGCTGTTGATGGGTTAAACAATTCGCAATGGAATGTTATCTATTCGATTAAAATTAAATCGAATTTATGTAAATCAGAATATAAAAGTTAGTAAACATTCAATATGAAACGCAGATATTATAAATTTTTGTGTGTATTCCACGTGGGTAGTTAAGAAGAGTTAAGTAAAAGTGCTTAACTTTTGTTTGGATATCGTTTGTTAATAGTTTAATGAATGCAATCCAAATCTTGAATTTATTTGTGTAATAAATTTCCACTGTCAATTTTATTGATAGTGCTGAAAAGATATTTTAAGTATCTTGCGTACATTTATGCAGCATGCGTAAAGAATTATGTGTACTATAATTGGATTTGTATAAAAGAGATTTGTTGAATTAATAAAAAAAAAGCTTTCCAAATACCGAACTTTTTTTTACTTCTAATGGGGCTGTGGATTGATATTTTACGTTTGCAGACCTAGTACATTCCTTAGGAGATGGTATCACTTCTTAGTGCGGCACTCTATAGGCGATACCAATTACCGCAAGTAATTTTGACACCCAGTTTCCTCCCCAGAGGCAGGCACCTGAGCTCTGATGATGCGAAATTGTACTAAGAAATTTAATTTTGCCGAGAGCACCTAAGCCAAACGGACACTCTAGGGATTTCTTGGATGCCGCATAATCATACGGCATGGGCACTGTCGATTTTCTGCATCATGAAAACCGACCGATTTGGGCCGGGGTTGAATCCGCAACCTTGGGTGCAGAAGGCCAATGACAAACCAACTACGCCACCCAGCCGGTAATACTAAACTTTCTGTTTACTTTTCTATTGCTTGCATGATCCGTTCCCCCTAAATTTTGGGATGAGTCCGTCAGTTGATTTAAATTTCACTCTTTTAATTTTTGTTAAGCAATTCTCCTGTTGCCAAATGCCATTGTCTAAAAGTTATCACAAAACGCTAAAGGGCATCTTTTTAAAAATTTAATGTGAAACCTCTTGGCCCCGTACCCATAATGAAGACGAGATAAGCGCATTTGTTTCGAAAGTAGAAAAGAATGTGTAATTAGAAAACTCTCCTTTTCATTTCAGTTCCGTCTAGTATCAGACGATTTGTCATCTGTCCGATTCCAACTAGTAGTAGAACTTGATGTGCTTGCAGAAAAGCATTCCGAGGTTTCTCATCCCACGCTCGGAGCATGGAAAACATGCTTTTCTGTGTATGTTACTACCTGTTCGCTTTTTATCAGATGACATTTTTGGAACGAACGAACGCAGATTGTTTGTAGTGGGCCCTTTTGTTTTTTTCCACCCCGCTGCCCTCCATTCTTTCTCTTCTATCTTTCCCAGTCTTTCATTAATCTTGCCAGAAAACCAGGTGCACCTAGCCACTCCACACCCGGGAGGGAAAGCAGAAGGGAAAATAATTATAAAATGGATTTTCATCCCTCCCCTTGTTCATTCTTTCCATATAAGTATTTTTTCCCTTTTTTTTCCAGCTCTTGTTTTGTTATTGTAACGCGCGCCTGTTTAATTTGATCCTTTAATTGCTTTCCGGCTTAATGACCCATATTCTAGTTTTGAAGAATCGGAGAAATTTTTTACCCGGGGAACTTTTCCCAGAGAACAGGAAAAGATTGAGGGGGGATCTTTTATCTTTGGAACTAAACTAATTAAAATATTAGTTAGGTAAGCACGATCGCCCTTGGTTGTAGTCGTTTTTTGATCACGATTTCTCTTTTTGCCAGCCGTCGGCCGTTCTTTTCCATCAAACCGTACATAGTTTCGATATTTATGAGATGCTTTGAGCGGTTAACTCCCCTTTCGAAGTGATTGATTTTACACCCACATATAACATGCTTTTCCCAATATTTTGGTGTTTGTTTCTGATTAATTCGAAAGATAGTGCTCTTTCGGGAAAATTGAAAACGCTTGCAATATGGTGCAGTCAAGATGCTACGCGTGTAACGTAGTCAAGCTGTTTAAAACATGCTGATAGGAAAAGAAAAAAATATTTCTACGATACTGTGTAGTATGTGTTTCTAATATAGAAATTCGTCCAAAATGAATTTAAAAAATTAAAATTAAATTAAAATGTGTGCTCGTGCAAAATGTGTCTTTAAGTTTTTATGGAATTTTTGTAACCGTCAAAGTTCCCGTATTGAGAGACCTAAACACACTGATTTACTTCCTTCTTAACTAACAAAATATTTTCTACCTGTCTTGACTCTAAGGACATTCTCGAGTCGGTGTTGTAGGGTTAATCAGTCAGTGGCGTAACGTACACCCCTGCAACCTGGAGGGCAAGCACTCTTGCGGGCCCAAAGCCTGGCTGACGCCGAATGCACAATCCTTTGTAAGATCCGGCTTGGGACCCAAAACCTAACTTTGCAGGGGGCCATCACATCCTTCTCGCCACTGATCAGTCCTCTGATCAGTTAGCATCCCAGCCTTTCCCACCCCAATAAAATAATTATTCTTTAGGCAGCATGACATTGGGCCATTACTCTATCAGCACAGGGTTCTAACATCAAAGAATTGGCATTTACTCCTCGATAGCTACGTAACTTCAGACCAGCCGCTATCAATCGGCTCAGCACCTGGTCGGCGTCACCCATTTATTCCCATGGCTGATCATACCTGAAGAAACCCTATTATAAATCAACTTTCCGATCCGACTTTTGCCTTTGCACCTTTATAGGTTAACATCTAAAATATCGCACATAAATAAATTTGTTATGTGAACTTATCCGCTGTTTCAGCCGATGCATACGGGGAACGCATGAGTTTATCTTAAATTTTGCAATATTTTTGTTTTACACCGGCCGGTCTTAAAATATACTAAACACCTTGAAATTTGTGAACATGTTTTGTTTTTCTTAAAAATAACAATTTGAATACTTTTTACGCTTGACGAGTATACTCGTCATGACACAAAATCTTGCAACTTCTCCATGACGAGTATACTCGTCAATCATAGTAAACTGGTTGAAAATAATTTGATGTGCCGAAATAAATGTCACGGAGAGGAATATATTTAAATTACTAATGAACAGTAGCACACAGGAATTTTTCAAGAGGGGTCCAGGGTCGAACTATTCTCGTATCATGTTCCAATACGCCGCCTAACATTCTTTTGATTTTGTCAATTTTCCGAACAAAAAACAGAAAAAATTAATTATTGAAGGAATAATTAGCATTAATTGATAAAATGGATTATTAATAACAAATACTTCATTAAATTTTACATACTATATACATAGGAATATAATCAATCAAAAAAATCGGGCTTTGGGGAGAGGTTCCAGACTCGTGAACCCCCCCTTGTCTGCGCCACTGCTAATTAAGTAATATTTATACAATAAAAAACCGCTCCTAGCATAGTTATCAGATTATAGCATCCTTAATTAGGAAACCGTTAGTTTTAAGTTTTTAATTGCCAGGTTTGTTTGTAAGTTATATAATCTCCATACAGTGGGGCACACAATGGGAGGGTCCTGGGGGTCCAGACCCCTCCCCCCCCAAAGCCCTCGATTTCTTTTTCGATTGATTATAATTCTAAGTAGTGGGGCACTCAAGAGGGGGGTTCTGGGGTTCCGGACCCCCACCCCCAAAGCCCTTGATTCGTTTCCGATTGATTATAATTCTAAGTATATAGTATGTAAAATTTAATTAAGTATTTTTTATTAATGATTAATTTTTTTAATTAATGCTAATTATTTACTCAATAATTAGTTTTTTACTGTGTTTTGTTCCCGAAAATCGACAAAATCAAAAGGAGCATGATACAAGAATGGTGAACTTTCGACCCAGACCCCCCCTTGAAAAATTACTGAGTTCGCCACTGTCTCCATACAACCATGAAGTTAAAAAACCTTGAATTTTTTTTAGTTCAACCGGAACTCGTGTTCAGGTGGAGGAAATAATTTTTGATATTTATGCATAATTGCATATATTTTTAACAATTCCTTCCATCAATGAAAGAGAGCCGAAGTGTGGGTGAGGGTGAAAAAAAGTTATCAGCTATCTGTTCTTCGAAGAGTATATTTTCAACTACAAAATAAACAATTTACAATGTTTGTTACATTCACGGAATAGCAGAAACTGGTTCTTAGTGGTGTAAGAGGGTGGGAGAGATACATATGAAAACGTAGCAAAGGAAATGTTAACGATCATAAACAAGAACCGTAACATTCTCTCGGTTCATTAGCATGGTTCTAAAAAAACGCGGGTGGTTCCAATGAAAAAGGAAATACTTCATGTCGACTTCTAGAAATTTTCGTCTTGTGAAATTGAAGTTCGAGATGTAAAAAAAGTTACGATAATGACCATCTTTCTTTCTTTTCTTCCCTTTTAACGTTTTGTTTCGTGTTTTTAATTCGTTAAAAAAAGTTACGAGTCTACGCTGGGATAGAAACGCATCTTTTTTCCCCGTTTCATGTTTCCTTTTTTTTTCTTTTATTTTTATCGTTACGCGTGGTGATTTAAGGGCACTTTTGTGGGTAGGTGTCTTCCATCGTCAGTGATTTACATCTATGCCCAATAGGCTGGTATTGAAAGACTAATGAAAGAGATCCAGAGTCTGGTAAATGTTGGTTTTTGCTGCTGGAGACGTCCCATAACTCTCTTGCGAAGCACAAGGCACGTATTCAACTCCATTCAGCCTGAGTGCAAAACAGTGGAGTCTCTTGTTTCTGTTCGCGTAATGGTTGTACGTTTAAACCGGTTTGCTTCATTGGGGGAGAATAAGGTTATAAAAGCAAATATGACAGTTGGGATTTAGCAATAGGGTTTGGGAATGGTTCTGTAATCGAAAATAGTTTTGCTGGGTGGATTGTTTGGGTTGCCTTGAAGAAAGTGGTTTGAAATGATATATTTCTTAATAACATTTAAGAACACGTTGTAAAGAACATGTGGTCGTTGTGAATTTGTTTTCAAATCTTTTTCGATGTGTAAATTACAGTTGAAAAGTTCCTAGTGTATTTTGTATTGAATATTACGAGTTAAAAAAATTATACTCTTAGAACGTGTGGCAGGCATATAATGTTCTGAAATATTTATTGTGCTGCATTTCAGTCCTATTGGGGAGAAACGTAATATTATCCAGCGGGATTTCTAATCCCCCTCCCCGCCGTGTCAAATAAAGGCATTCCCACGCAATTTTATCGCAAATAACTGCATTCCAAATTAAAAACAATTTTTTTAAAAAATGAAAAGTTTCTATTTGATTTTTTTAATTTCTTCATTCTAATTTTTTTGAAATTGTATGAATCATTATGGTTAAATGATATATTATATTTTTGTTTAATTGGCACAGAAAGCATATCAATACCTTAATTATTGGTTACAGTTTCTTACCAGAACTGCAGTTAACAGCTTAAAAAGTTTTTTTTTGTTTGAATTCCTGATTTTAATGAGGGGGAGGCAATTATACAACTTTCTTTTATTGGCAATGTTGTTAACTGAATGAGCCGCATGCATTGGTTCATTATTTCCGACTTTTATAATATTAAATTAGGAAAATAAATGTTCTTCTGATGTGACGTTTCGCTCTAAGAGTCTTTCGTTATTTATTGTAAATTTGGATTTATAAGCTTTTAATTTTTAAATACCGACTCTCTTATGCATCCACTTAACCCATTATGATTTAGCGCCATTATTATTTCATTGGTTAACATTCTGTTTCATCGTTATTGCGAGGTTACTTAATTGAGGTGCTTTTTTTTTTAATTCAATGGTTTTGTGTGTGAACGTTTTCAAATTTAGAGCGGAAAAAACAAACATTGTCTTCACTCAATAAAACGTTAATACAATAAGAAAAAAATTAGCAAAATTTATGAATTTGAAGGAATTGTAATTTTATCTTTTGAAAAAAATAATAAAAGATAACACATAACAGTCAAAATATACTTTTGGCTTTTAAAATATAATCTTTCGCATATTTAAGTACTTTCACATACACAAATGTAGATAATGTAGTCCTTTGTGCTTCTCAAATGAGTATCTTTAAGTTTCAAAGTATTAGTGCTTGTTTCTCAGTTACTATTCCGCAGCCACATGCGTTTTTGTGGTTGCTTTAAAACGCTGCCTTAGTATTCGTGATTCTCATCAATCTCTGGGAACTTCTCAACCGTATCACTGTGACAGTAACGTGTTACAAGTTAAAAAGATTGGAAGATAAAACAGTGATGTTTTTTACTACAATACTTGCATTGAAAAGTACGCACCATTTCTAACTCGCATGTTTCTTTTTCAATTCCTATTGGCTCACTCTCTCTATATATTTATCTTGTTCAAATTTTCAATCGTTAATAAAATGCATTTTAAAGCGCTCGATTGAGTTGAAATTTTATATGCACGTTTATTTTGGATAACAATACGGTAATTTAATTATAATTAATAAAAATTAATTGATTAAAATTAATTATTCAAAGAATTACAAATACAGCCACGTGGGTATCATTTTTGGCGACTTGTGTCAAAACTTGAAAAGGTTTTTTTCCCCTCACATTTTAAAGCGCTCATTTGGGCTGAAATTTTCTATGCATGATTGTTTGGGGGTAAAAATACGATAATTTAATTATAATTCATTAAAATTAACTGACTGAAACTAATTATTTAAAGAAATGCAGATAGTCACGTTGGCTTCACTTTTAGCGACTTGGGTCAAAACTTTAAAATATTTTTTTTTCTCACATTTTAATGCATTCAGTTGAACTGAAATTTTATATATACGATTGTTTTGAATGACAATACGATATTTTAATGATAATTAATAGAAATTAATTACCACTTAATATTGTGATTCTGTCATGTATATACATATTTATATTAATTGTAATTATTTGATAAAAAGTACTAGCTATATAAAATAAAAATTTTCTTTGCTGTTTCTTAATAGGAATTAACTTAAAAAGATTTTTTTTACATTTCTTGTTAAAAATAGTACATGCTTTTCTTTTTGAATTAATTTTTTTTAGCTGCGTGATTTTTTTTCTCCCTTTTTAATATATGGTTAAAAACTAATAGAACACTGCCATTTTTTTTTTTTTTTTGTATTTTCAGTAGTCATGAATAAACGTTGAAACGTTTCTTTTTAAATCTGCAAATGGCTTATGCTATGTTTAAAAAATATGGATTTAACCGCATGGGAAAATTTATTCAAGTCGTATTTTTTTGTACAAGCTCTTTCTATGGTTCTATTAAACCTTGGAACAATAGATAATTAATTACACATATTACTCTGTGTGTAATTAAAAATGTGCTCAATTTCTTTAGGAACAAGAATATGTATCTTCTGCTTCTTCCTCTGTTCCAGTTTTTGCCCTTCAATTTTTAAGAGTGAAGAGAAATGAACACTGATCATGCGATGCTCAGTGTTACTGTTCAGTCTCTTTTAAATCTTTAAATCCGGTTACTACATTTAGTCGTAATTGCTCAACACTATATCTACGTCTCTTATTACCTTCCGAAACAATTGAAAAATTACTAGTCTTTTGACCAAGGATACTTCATTCCTCTTAAATATCTCCACAGTCCGATTTATCATGTCAATTAATAAGAGACAGTTCTGGAATGCAAGAACTCCTTTGCGTGATCCTCCTTTTACTCATCCCCTTGTTAGGATTCATCGCAATCCTATTACGTTCAATTTCGCTATCTCGTTTTTTATCTCACCCCCTCTCTTCCCCTAAAAAAGCCTTTAATATTTCACGCCGTAGCTCTTCCGTATCTTTTCCTGGCGGCGGCATTAACCTAAAACCGAAGTAGAACCATCCCTGATTGGAATGTGGGACCACCAGCAAACACGAAATGCCTTACTCATTTTCCTAAGTTTTAAAAGGATTAAAGGCTGCCTGATCTTGATTCCGGACATCGTCATTTATCGTCGCTGTAGATCCGGTCCCAGATTGGGCTGAGGGAAAGATTCATAGATTGTCGAATATGGTGTGACGTAACCAGATTAGGAGATTAAACGTTGACTCATGATTACACTGGGATTTTCCAGCCCTCCCTCCTTTTGGCGTCTCTGGACAGTCCGGAGCTTGTGCCAGATCATATCCCACTCAATAATATCCCGAGGTAAGGGTGCAGAGTTAAACTGATAATAATAATATAAAAAAAGAATAGTCCCGTTGAGGAGTTGGGGGGGGCTTTGGATCTAATTCCGTTGTTTAAACTTATGAGAAATCGCATGCGTGGTTTGGTAATCCTGGATTGGATAAAGTGGAGAGGAGGGGAGACTGCTGTCACACTGCTGCGAGAATCAAATATTCATGACCGCATGCATAAAGTAGTTGGTATCGATAATGAAGGAGATGGACGTGCATATATCCTGGGGATTAAGGAAGGAGGGAGGGAGATAAAATTCGATTGTTCGAGAAAAAATTTATTTTTAGGTTCGAAGATTTTGCCATGATCTTTTGCTCTTTTATATTGGTGCTGTTTGAGGTAATAGCGATGAGTGCTAAAATGTCTTAAGATAGTGGATTATTTTATTTATTCTGGGATATTAAAATTCTGGGTTTATATATATGTAAAAAAGTATATTAAGTGTTTGTTTATTTACTTTTCTATTGGATTGCAGAAAAAAAAATAAAGGTTAAAATTTTTTGATATTGTGACTAGTGGAAGTTTATTGACCTTTAAAGAAAGAGTATTTTATAAGACGATTATCGTGAATTATTGACTAGATGTTTTTTTCCCTCCGCCTTGAAGTTAATTTCCTTAGTCCAATTATGCGTTTTTATTTCGATTCTGCACTTACTAAGCTTTCATTCAATGCCTTTATTTGAAAGTAAATTGCATAATTTCCATTGAAATCCTTTGAAATGTTGCATTTAAAACTGTTATTAATCATACTAATAAGCATTATTTAAAGAAGTCGTTCGTTGGATATTTTTTAGTATAGAAAGAAGAGATTGAACAGATCTCAATTAGTGAGTTTATTCACTAAAACTTATAAACAAACTATCGAACAAAAATTCTTTTTCTTGAACGACTATTTTATAAGTTATTTCTTATTATGTTATATAGTTTCTAAATTTCTATTTTGTTTACATATTTATCCCGCTATGACATTTAACTTTCTTCCCGTGATGTTTAGTTTTGAAAGCTCTATTTTTAGCTTCATGTAACTCAAAAAGTGCAGCGTGAACAAACAGTTAATTAATTGAAAAAGGCCATAATCCTGAAAGAACGCTTATAATTTAATGTTAGTTTTTGAAAAATCTCATTAAAATGTGTTGAACCTGAAATATTGAGTAAATAGACGAGTAATATAATCGTTATAGTTCGTTTAACGTTCTTGCGTAAATTGTGAATGATTTAACTTACTGTAAATGTACATAAGTAATTGCCTGTTATAAATGAGTTTTATTAAAATTTGTTAACTGATTTTTTTTTCTTTTTCAGGTAAGTTGAAATATTTTTGTGCGGATCTTTTACCAGTCTTTCGTAAGTTAATCCTTTTATTGATTACATTCCTGTGCTATGAAATTTTTTTAAAATTTCGAATAAGTTGTTTTGTTGAATACTTAGTGATTTACGTAGTTTTTTTCCCTATGAATTGAAAAAAAATTTCAAATCGGAACTGTTTTTACCATTCTCTTGGTTACTGCTATCTTAGTACACTCAAACAATTCCACACCTTTTTAAAAACTGTATTCTTGTTTTTAAAAAAAATGAATAAAACAAGCATCGGGCTAAATTCATGTGACATCATAGTCACATAACAGTAATTACGCGTTTCCAGCATGTGACGTCATAGTCATGATAAAAATAATCACGTGTTACCAGCCAATCAGTTCATAAATTCATGTGAAGTCATAATCGCACGATAAATACAATAACGTGTTCCCAGATAATTCGTTCAAAAAATTTTGTAGAATACTAATATTTGAACATCTTTGCCCAGTTTTCAAATTTGAAATTTTATCAAACTTTTTCTAGTAAAACAATTACAAGTCTAAAGTCAGTTTGTTTTGAATTCAGTGAAGAACACGTCATTGTCTTTATCATGTGACCTTAATGAATTAGTCCTGTATATGTTTTTTGCCGAAGAATTTTTTAATTCTTGGAAAGGGATTTCTCCCTTATAATGATTAAACCCTCTTAACTGGAAAGTGTATTGTGTTGTATATTGTTTTATAAAATATTCTTTTCGAAACGTAATTTAACGCATTATTTTAGAATTCGAACAATATTTTAGAAAACTAATTCTCAACGATAAGTTGTACACTTGATTAATTGAATTTATAAATTAAAACTGAAATATATATAATTCAACAAGATATATTCACGATTTAAAATTGTTTTGCATAAAAAATCGAATTTGTTTTAGATACATTTTCAATTTGAATTTATTTTAACATTTTAAATTTATTTAGACGGTATAACTAAATTTTTGTTTTTAAATATTTTATAAAGACCGCTTCCCACTTATTGCTTCCTTTTTTCTTCTGTAAAATGGAAATGCGATTGTTAAAATAGAAAATGTATATATGGTTTTTAAAGTTCGTTGTAATCTTTATTACTTTCCTTTCCAGTTTTAAATGATTAATGATATTCGCTCTCAAAGATTTTTTTTAAAATGTCTCTTTCTCGGATATATTCTTCCGTGGTT
The DNA here is from genome assembly GCA_019973935.1 of Trichonephila clavipes. Lineage (NCBI taxonomy): Eukaryota > Metazoa > Arthropoda > Arachnida > Araneae > Nephilidae > Trichonephila > Trichonephila clavipes. The sequence continues at coordinate 168,494 of BMAU01019275.1, forward strand.
AAAGGTTGAATTTTCGTATGGACTTTACCTTTAGAATGATATTTAGGCGTATAATCATGTCATTTAAACAGGCCCTTCCGCTACAAGTTGAGTGCTGAGAAGAAAAAGTTGTTCTTCTCCCATCAATATTCGTTCATTTTCTCAGAAATAAAATATGACCGAATGATGAATTACCTTACCCTATTTAGCATCCTCAATTTACGTAAATTATACAATATATTTACTTTTTATAACTCCTCATTAATGCCAAATACTACTTGTATCAGGCTCGAAGTGCCTAAACATCAAAAGGATTTAAATCAACCTCTTTCGGGGCTCGTAAACTTTAATGGTTAAGCTGTACGATTAATCATCGTTAAATTCTCAACGCACCTGCAAATGTTTTCAAATGACCCCTTTCCGTCTGACCCTAATGAGACACTTGCTGAAATCTGTGCTCCCTGTGGCCCCGACGGACCGTCTAAGCAGCAAGGAGGGTAGGTAGATCTGGCCGGACCCTTCTATCTCTCTTATTACCAGTCCCAAATATAGATCTTAAAGACCTCTTTGGGGTTTCTGGAAATTTGAATAAGTCATCTATCATCCTGATATTAAACTACGCAACATCCTTTCTCATCTACCGTCCCCTTCCACCCTGTTTCCATCATCTACTTCCAGGGACATCTGTTGAGTGCCTCTCCAACTCTGAAGATTACATAATAACAAGGTTGTCGGCAGAATAGCCCGTGGTGACAAACATTTTATTTATTGGGGCAACGGGCAAGGTAGAAAGTAGAAGAACCAGTAAGGAAGGAATATCGGTCCCATGATCCAAAATTAGAGAGTAGCTTTCATCTGTCTGATTTTTTTCCCTCTTCTTTCATCTCTTGAGCTTGCGTCTTTTGTTGTTATTCAAGGAACTCAAATTAGTCTTTATTAATCTCTTTCATCCCCTCCTCTGATATTTTTCATCTCTTTCCTCTCTATCCCCCCTCTTTCCTTTGGGCAGACTCGTCGATAGTTGTTGGTAGAGAGAGGGGAGACGGGAGGGTCGTCGGATGAGGGCCACACGAACTGTGGTGGTGACAGTCCGGTTGGTACAGGAGAGAGAACGACTACCCCTGAGGCATCTGTCATCGCGTAATTCGCTGTTTGAGTTTTGTTTTTGCTGCGTTGTCGGTGATTGCAGTAGTAATATCCTTCCTGCCTTCCACTTCTCAATCGCTGGGAGGTAGACATGTCCCATACATAACCAACTACCGAGCGTGGGGGCACTTGATAAATTTGTCAACAAACCCCGACGAGAACTGTAATAATTGTTCTCCATTTTCCATGTGGTAGCTGTTTACCGTGCTCACCATGGAATAGAACAAAGACGCTTGCACATTCTAAAACTTCGACTGCGATTGATCGTTAAAAATTTCAAGAAGGCAGCGGATGTTTCAGAGAATTGTTGATTGTCCATTGTGTAGTCTCCCGTGTTAAAGGAGAGCAAATAGATTCCCTTCAGATAATTAATTCTCTCCCCTCCGTATATGTCCGAAATAATTGGAACACGTTGTGCGCCCGTGCTTGTTAGCGTAATACTCTACAAAATTGGATTGCACTGTTTTCCAGTCGCCTGGGGGATTATAGATGTGCGGTAGAGAGAGGGTGCCATCCGAGCTTTTATTATAACATAGTCTATTTAAAATGCTATATATTGTTTTTTTAAAATTGTTTTTGCTACTTAATATCGTGTTCTTTGTAGCTGGCATCATTGTATAGCTTTTTAGTTTTACCTCACTGATTAACATTGGATGACTCAGTGTACTTGAAGTTCATTACGATATTGAAGCAACAGTGGCGCACACAAGGAGGGTCCTGGGGTCCTGACCCCCCCAAGCCTTTGATTTTTTTCTGATTGCTTATAATTCTAAGTATATAGTACGTAAAATTTAATTAATTACTTGCTATTAATTATTAATTTTATTAATTAATGCTAATTATTTATTCAATTAGTTTTTTTACTGTGTTTTGTTCCCGAAAATCGACAAAATCAAAAGGAGCATGATACAAGAATGGTGAACTTTCGTCCCCCCTGAAAAATTCCTGTGTGCGCTACTGTGAAGCAACATTTTAAAATTTTGTAAAAATATGTTATTTTAACTATAAGTATTCAGGGGGAGTTTTATTCTTGAGTTATTTCAAAATTAGTATTAAATTCTCCTAACGTTTAATATTAGGGAGTTTTTGTGACGCATTCAGGCGAAATATTAAACATACTAACTACAGGCAGTAGTAGTCGGGAATATCTTGAATGTTTGGTCCCTAACATTATTTTTACAAAATTTACTGGAGATAGAATTGACTTTTTTTTTTAAATGTTCAGTATTTCGATGTTTTGAAGGAAAAGATAACGTTGAATCTTTCCTCAAATTCTTCTTAAATCGTCGTCAATTTTATTATTTTTTTAATTGCAAGAAAGACATAATAAAATCATGAACTTTGCCTCTGCTTACTTTGTGCAATACGTTGCTCAGTTTGCCGACATCAGTTTAAAAAAGAAAATAACAATTTCTCTAAACAAATCATTACAGTCCATTTAGCACAACCTGAGCAAACACACATATCGAAATGTTCTTCTCCCCAGATAACTTATCGACGCGTTGTTTCGGACTCCCACTGCTCTAATCGTCGTCCAGTGGTGAATGCTGTACCCATTTCGTAATTGAATCCGATTCTGATCCCACCGCGTTGCAATTTACTTGTCATATTCCTATACCCCCTCCCTCCGCAGACACATCTAGGAACGTTGTAATTTTCACGAAGAAAAATGCAATACTGTTTGCCGAGCACACGAGTGAATCGGCTTTCGCAATGTTTGCTTTTAGTCTTAACGTGTCCAGACCTCATGCGATTTGAGATTTTTCTTGGGGTGAAGAACGAGAAAAGAAAAAGAAAGAATGAATGAAAACAAAAATTGACGGATCATGGCTCTCTCTGTAAGCCCCTGACTGACAGTTCTGCCTCCCTAGTCTTTAAGGCGGCGAGAGATTGCTTACGGGAGAGGCAGTGACCCCAATGACCTTCTCTTCTTTCATGTTATACTTGAATTTTTTTTTTTTTTTTTTCCTTCACCCATAGGAGATTTTTGTGTGTTCTTTTCTTGTAGGCTGACATCCAATATTCTTGTTACTTTTTGGGTTTTGCACGATGCACAACTAGCATATAAAATCCGTTTTTGGATATAAAGAGGGGGCAAATATAAAAATGTGTTCAATATGGGTTGAAAAGAAACTTTTCTATTGTCTAGTTTAAATGAATTCCATATTTTGAATGCTTTTTTCATATCTATGCAGTATACTATAGTCTATTTTTTCCCCCACCGCTGATTTACTTCTGTCTTATCAGTCCATGTTCAATTTTTATTACTATTCTACCACAAAATAACTGAAATCGGTCAACCAAGAAATCTTAATGAAGAGCAAATTAAGTTATGTTTTAACCGTAACTTTATTTGCTTAAAAGCCGTGTTATAACCAACATGTCTTTTAAAAATATTTAATGGCACAAAAAAGGAAACATAATGGGACAAAGCATTTACAGTTTAACGCAAAAGTTAGCTTAAAAGAGGCAAGAGATTTACAATCAGTTTGCCGTCAAAGCTTGGTGGCAGGAAAATAATTGGAAATTGGCTAATCAGCTCCAAGTTTCAGTGTCTATTGACAGTCAGACTCCTTTCGTGATGTTATAGGTAGTGCCTAGATTTTTTAAAAAAGCTACTCCACACATAAATATATCATTGGTAGTTTGATCCTCAAGTTACTCAAGTCATCCGAAGTAACAGATTGAGATGGCTCGGCCACATCTGGAGAAACCCTGAAAACAACCAGACCAGAGCTTACACATTTAAGAATCCTATGGGATCTCGAACAAGAGGAAGACCACCAACAAGGTGGGTAGATGATGTTGAAAATGACTTAAAAACTCTAAATATTAAAAACTGGCAGAGAGTTGCTGCGTATCGTTGGAATTGGAAGAAGCGAGCTGTGGAGGCAGCCAAGACCTGTAGTAAATTGGATTATATATATTGTACGTCGCTTGTTTCCTTAACATCGTATCACCAGTGTTCAATGAATGTTTTTTTTAATCATCGTTATATTTTTATAAATAATTACATGAAAAGTGGAACTTTTTTTTGTGTGTGATCAGGAACAGGTGGAAAATATCAGCAGAACCTTTGCTTGCATCTTTTACTAATAACAAAACTTTGTGATGGATATTATAAATAATCACTTCTAAGAACCCATTACATAATGCTTTTCTTGATAAGATACATTCTACTTTAGTTGTACCTCTGCTTTTTCCGTTGACTAAGTAGAATACATGTTCTTGTGAACTTGGAATAAAAAAAACTGCAAACTCAAGAAAGGTGAAAGAAAGAATGGGAGGGGGGAGGAATAGGGTGGAGAAAGAGAAAAAGGTAATTCCTTTCTTTTCTCTTAAGGAATCCAAAGAGTCATTTCCGAAACGCTACACTCAGGTGGTTTAAGGGCATGGATATGAACTTGACACAAAGACAATTACACCCGAACAGGTGTGGGCGTCTTTGAGTCTTATTCCAAAACCTTAATGATGTTGGCCCTGCATTCTTTTTGCTTTCTTTTCTCCTTTCCGTTCTTTTTTAAGTGGAGGAGGGGGGGGGGGCTTCTTTTCTTCCTGTATTCTTACCTCTGGATGGTGCTGTCACAACCTTGTCCCCTGATCCTCCCACCTGGCCCTTGATACCAAATTCTTTCTGTGACAGTGACGACTTTCTTCGTTATTGCCTTTGTTAATGAAATTCTTGTTTTTTCTCATTACCAAATATAAGATGTTTCATATTTCACTCGGGACACAGCTGTAAATCAGTTAGTCGTTGGTTCAATCGCTTTCGGTCGCTATATAATGAACGTGATTTAATCAATAACATGTAAATTTTGCTGCTATGCCATTTAACAACGGATTATTTTTAAACTACTTATCTTGATTTGTAAGAGCTATATAGATCGAATTGGTGATTTTTCTTGATTTAGGAACTTAAAATTATGGAATTTAAAAATCGCTCGTAATTATATAAAAAAAATTTTGCTGTAAAATTCTATGGTACATTTACCCCTTCTATAGAGCCTCTAAAGTTTAAGAGAAATTGTTACGAAGAAAAATCGTTGAAAAAAAGACAAAATTTAAGTACAATAAAGCTAAAAGTTAACTATATACTCTCTCCCTCTCTCTTTTTTGATTATAATCCAGGGTTAAAAGCAAGTTATTTTTGGAAACACTTGCTGTAAAATCACGAAATTACTCGTTCATACCAAATATAGTTTTTATTTATTTCCTGACTTCCGAAAATAAGTATTATGGTGAACATTTAATTATAGTTTATGGAATGAATTTTGATATGTTAGTTTTTCAAGGAAATTTCATTTTGGCTATATTGCCTATTTGTCCAATGTGTTTTAAAATGTATCTAGTTAAAAACAAATTAAGTTTTTGGATGCAATATTTGTATTATATTGATTAGCTAGATTAATAAGCATTTTTAAATGCTTGCGTTGTGTGACCATCCAATCAATGACCTAGTGGCCGCGATGGCCTAGTGGTTATGGTCACGAACTCGTGACCAGCGTGTCGTGAGTTTGAGCCCTAATGGAGATGAAGATACGCCGTGTAGAGGGGCTGAAAGTCTTCCCGTTGGCGTGGAGAGGGAGAATACCAGCTCAAGTGTCGTTCTCTATTGACGCACGTCGAACCTCAAAACCGAGGTACAAAATTACGAGGACCGACGCCATTAGTCTTCGTGTACAATGTTAAACACTCACTCAGAAAATGAGGTTTATTAATTTCTTAAAATTAGTTACTTTGTTGAGATATATTTCTCTGAATATGTCTTTTGTTTCGAATCCTTTTCTATATATTCCTTCCTGTATACTTTTCTCTTCATTTATATAAAAGATGAAAGGGAAAATGATAGCCATGTAGACAAAATTGTTTGCATTTCTTATCAGCTAGGCTCAACGGATTAAGTGAATCTGTGTGAATTTGATGTAGCAGTCTCTCAGTAAAGGAAAAATAAATGCTTCTTTTTATTATATCAACCAGACAAGCCATTTGTGGAAGCTTTTAGTCATCGTCCATGAAACAAATTTTAATTTGTACTCCTTGAAATTATAATTTCACTCAACTCGTCTGTTAATTCCCCCCCCCTTCTTACTCAGAAACTCCATTACCATCAGTACCTAACTGCGTATGAAAATATTTCAGTTAACTGTTGCAGAAGACTCCCCCCTCCCCTCTAGTGAAATGACTTTCGTCCTCCGCTCCATTTACGAAGAATGTTTATGAGCATCTGCTCCGAAGAAATAACAGTTGTCGTTCAGTCGTCTGTTCAAAACGTTTTGTTAACACGCAACAGCCACCAGTAACTACTGCCTTTTGTTTTTGCTGTTGGTTGCATCCAGTACAAGGTGACTGCGGGAACAGTGATTTGTACCGGATAAATACGGTCATCTGGAAAATTGACTGCATTACCGAAAACAAATCATTCTACTAGTGAGACGTATATCTCTCTCAACTTCAGTGTCTTTTTGCCCTCGGGTGTGTTGCTTGTGTGCGTCTTAACATTTCGAAAGTGAAAGAAACTTATGGGTTTCAAAGTATTACTGCTACGGAAATTTCACTATTTCTATTATTCTAGTAATACAGTAGGTTCTGTTTAAGAAAATTGCTCATCGCTTGACCGTGGTGAAAAGTTACGAGGTCCGCTGCCAATAGTCCTCGTGTTTATTCGTTGAGCGATGTTAATAATCAACTAATCGTTTATTTTTAGTCAACCTACTTGATTTTTAACACGTTTTTATGTTTCACTTGAAAATAATGGAATTTTTGAACTCTCGATATTTACCCACTTTAAACGGTCAGACTAATTCGAAATTTCGCACACTTGTGAAGGACCCTACAAGGATAATACAAGAATTTCAAAATTTGTTTCATTGTCCTGGTCAGAATTTTAATAATCAAGGATTTTAAGGATTTACGAGATTTGGCGACTAATTCCATATGCCATTTCTAGATTTGGCGACTAATTCCAGGTTAAGCGCCTGAAAGATTAAGGTGCAACCCTAAAACCGCAAAATAGGCTCCTGGTTAATAAAAAATAAAACAAAAATGTTCTTTATGTGAAAAAGGTAGGGTGGGTGCGTACTTTTTCTGAAAATGGAAATAAAGACTCATGCATGTGAATAAAAATAATTTATGTTCTAACTGCTAAATATTTTTTATTTTTATGAAACAATAGAAACAATACGTTTAGAAGTGATGATACGAATTAACATTATAATAATCCGAGGCCCCGTTAACGGAGAGAATAAATACCCTTCAGATTTATTAATTAATATCCTTTAAAGAGCAAGACTAATTCCAGCAGCCACATTATTCTTGCCCCAAATATCAAACTCAAGGATAAATTCAACAAAGAATAAATGATAGTAAATTATAGTTAAAAAAAATTCTTAATATAAGAATAAAATGATTAACGAGAAAATTAATGTAATTGTGGTAAAAGCGTGGGGTGCTTTGTACTACATTTTTACACTAACTCAGCATTTCGGAACAGAACTAGTAAGAAATTATAACAATTAATATAGAGCACCCATCGCTTTTACCTCAATGACATTGATTTTCTCGTTAATCATTTTATACTTACATTAAGAATTAATTTTTTTTACCTTTTATTTCGATTCACTATAAAAGCGTGTTTTTTTAATTTTTTTAAAAACTATAATTTATTTATGTATTATTTGAAATGTAGCCTTTTTATTCCAATAAAGAATTGCATTTTCTTTGTTTGGAAATCGATGGCGTTTCAAAGAGTTTTCTTTTAAAATGTAAAAGCCCCTTTGTAAGCCAGTTGCAGAAATTTGAGTAACGTGGCTTGATAAATAATAGATTCGAGTTTCATATTCACCAGTGAAGTATTTTTGTAGAATAACGTGTATTAAATACAGCTATAGGTTTCAGAATCATCACGGCTATGGCTTAAAACAATGATTGGGGCGCACCATCCATACCCGGTATTAACATCAGTCGGATCTAGTCGTGAAATAAAAGAAAACCTATCGGAGTAAATCATAGTATCACGTCATTGTGTAATTAAAAACAGAAAAGAAACTACACCGAGCCATGATCTCACAAACATTGAAAATCATTGCTTGGAAAGTTCGAAAGCATGTCAGAACTCGCATGGTTTATCTGTAATCCACTGACGTAGCTAGTAACTAAGTCGGCTCTGTATCAAAATTCTTTCGGGGCCCTTTTTTAAGAAATGAGAATTCTGTTAGTGGGGCTGTAGTTACGCATGTTGGGGGCCCTGTAGCTTGAGGTCCCCGTATCATTGATACGGCTAATACGGCGGTAGCTACGCCCCTGCTGGAGCAATCGAGTAGGGTCCCGAATAAGTTGGACTTAACCAGATTTTCTGGTTATAAATTTCGATCCTCTAGTGCCAAAGGGTCCTGTAGATCTGCGCCCAGGGCTTGAAATGAGCTTAAATCGGCACTGTTTGGAATTTGACTCTTATCTTAATTATTTAGAAAAGTTTTCTTCAATATTTAAAGACACGTATAATTTTTTTGAACTTGAGTTTGAGAATGCTTGATATCATTAATTGAATCAGTTTTTGAACAACAAGTCAGTTTCTGTTCAAATATGAATATAATGAATCCCATCCATGCATTTCTTTATCAGAACCATTAAAAAATGGAAAGTTTTTTGCTATATCTCAATCCACAACGTTTGACTTTTAAGTACTGTAGCAAACAAAAAGACTTAAAAGCAAATATATGCTTTATTTTCATTGTTGTGGTTATCCTGGGATACATATGAAATACGAGTGGAAGAACAGAAAGCCTACAATACAAACAGAAGAATATAGACATTCATTACAAATGATGATCCCAACTCATAACAGAAGGGGTGCGCTGCTTTCCATTCATGACGGGAATCCATTACAGGTGAAAGTCCGACTTCTTTTCCCGAAGGAGATACAGCCATGCCTTACTCGGGATTCGAACCCGAACCTACGCGGTTACAAGCCGAGGGTCATATCCACCATACTGGCTGGGCGGCGCTTTATTTTCATTATATAGCAAATATAAGATTCGATAAATGTTTTTTAAATATATTTTACTAATGAGGGGCTTCGAGTTTTGTACCAATATCTTCTCCTTTGTGGTATTTACATGAAAATTTCAAAAAAAAAAAAAGAAAAAAAAGATTGAAAATATATTGTTATATTGCACTAGGCTTGTACATGTATGGGTTTTGTGTAACATCAATAGCGCGCACAAGGGGGGGGTCCGGACCCTCCCAAAGCCCCTGATTTTTTTTCCGATTGATTATAATTCTAAGTATATAGTACGTAAAATTTAATTAATTACTTGTTATTAATGATTAATTTTATTAATGTTAATTATTTATTCAAAAATTAGTTTTTTACTGAGTTTTGTTCCCGAAAATCGACAAAATCAAAAGGAGCATGATACAAGAATGGGGAACTTTCGACCCCGACCCCCCGAAAAATTCCTGTGTGCGCTATTGTGTAACATACATGCATGATTAACATAAACCTATAAATGTTAGTATTCTGTCATAAATAACCAATACTTTTTTTCCTAAGAATATGGTGTTCATCTCTCGCCCCTTTTGAATTTATAAGCTACATTTTTAAGCTTTCTATTTTAATTGTGCGACTTTAATATGTTCTTCTAATATTTTTTTTGTTATTTCACAATAGAAACGTTTCAGCTTTATATAAATTTTAATTTTAAGAATAAAAACTTTCCCGTTCTGTAAAGTTTGAAATGAAATTAATCGCATAAAAAATTAACTTAAACTAAAAAATTCGCCTTATTTTAACGGTTTCTTTACTCAGATTTACCGATATTATTTGTAATATGTACAAAAACTTATCATTTTAACTACCCTATAATATTATTTACCCAAAATATTACAATAAATAAAAATTTACCACTTAATATTTGCGCCTTGAATTATTTGAAATGTATATCAGGGGATTTTGTTCAATCACGAGCAACTTTATCCAATATGTTATCCAATATTTGAGTTTTACCTTTTAAACACCAAAAAAAAAGTTGTTAAAAAAATCTTTTTGTTGAAATAAACTTCACCGCGCGGGGATCATTTCCATAAAGTCATTAATTCAACTAACATCGATTGGATCTGTTTGTATTTGGATATGAAACCAAATCATCAGTTTTCGAAATTGTAACCTCTCGTACCGATATGCGCGCCCCGTTTCGAGCAGGGGCTGACACACAATCGATTTCTTCCACCTTCTATTCCCAGCGGATGCTTGGTACAGGGAGACGAGGCTTCCAAAATACTTGTCGTCTTTCTGAACTCGTCGTCACCACGGCAGGGGCTTCTCCCCACTGTGCCCCGGTTGCCGATCGATCGACTAGAGGGGCGTAATTGAATGGCATTGTAATAATGTGTCTGCCTTCATGAAGTTAAGCAACCCCGCTCGCGGAATGTGATTCTCATTTTGGACAGGGCGCCCCAGCTCACCTGAAGGGCTGCAATGTATAGTTTTGTGAATAGACGCTGTTGTGTGTGTGGTGTAGGAGTTATTTGATGAAATTTTGATTCTATTTCTTTGGGCAGGGGCGAGTTTTGGGGTTTAGCGGAGGTGCCATCTGTTAGTGTGGATTATTTTTTCCTGACGTCATAAAGTTTTTTTTTTTTTTTATGTTTGTATAGTGAACATACAAATATATATTCATTAATTCAAATTGAAAATTTTTAAAGTTTTCTGTTTAATGGTTAAAAAGAATTAAATTATATGGTAGAATTCTTAAAAATTGTATGTGTTTGTGTGTGTGAACGAATCGTGGCTCCCTGATACGTTAAGTCATGGTTAGAGATAGCTTCTTGGATTAAATTAAATGGGAAAAGCTAAATGGAAAGTTTCTGGGGAAAATTCCAATTTTATGAGGTTTCAAAAATTTAAGTAATGTGCTTAAAATATTCGCTTTAATTTCGTTATAAAAACATTATTAGTTAATGTTCAATAAATTATATTCTAACTTTTGATGTCGATGAGACAGACACATTTTCTATGTGTGTGTCTGCTCTAGTACTCTCATTTACACATATAATTTCTATTAATTTTTTCGCTTGACTATATAACGCCTCTGCTTTCTAAGACTAATTTAAATAAAATGTTTTCTGGAACCAAGTTGCTAAATAATATTTTTAGAACAATAAACATTTTGAGTAGAATCTTTTACGAGTTCTTCACTCGATTCAATATACCTGTTACGTGACCTATCCCAAAAAGGTTCCTTTCCTCTGCATTTCAGGAGGCTTAACAACATAGTTTGTTGATCTAATGTTTAGTAGCAGGAAAGTTTCGAATTCAAGACTTTCTGCATCTATTTTATTTTTAAAGATAAAACTATGATAAGTGGTTTGAATGGCTGTTACAGTTATCTTAATATGGAAAACTGACGTCAGAAATGTGTGGAATCTCACTTAAAGAGGATTCAGCGCTGGGACGTAGCCACCGCCGTATCAATGATACGGGGCCCTCGAACTACAGGGGCCCCAAAATGTGTAAGCAAAAAATAGTAAAATGCTATCAACAGTCCCGTTAACAGAGCTCCCATTTTCAAAAAAGGCCCCCCCTCCAAAGAATTTTGATACAGGCCTCACACAAGACTAGCTACGCCACTGATTCAGCGTTATAAACCCGTAACCAGTTGCACTTTTTAAATCCTGCGTTGCGATCGTGGTAACAGAGTGCTAACTCATATATGACATTATTTCTTGGTTCGAGTCTTTATTACAAAAGACCTATTCTACAGAGGGACTGATTCGCGTTAAATTTGTCGAGGCCGTATCCTTACGTTAGCTTGGTGGAGAAGATCGGCGAGTGGAATGTCAGCTCGGGTGTGATCTTCGATAATGGCTTAAAATTGTGGTCCGTCGCCAATAGCTCTGGTGTTGCTTCTGAAATATGCAAACTATGCAAATGATTACTTTATTTCGTAGTTATGACATAAGTGTCGATTTATTTGCAAGTAAGTCAACTTACTTGCTACTAAACAGTGTCTCTAGTTTTAGTTGTTGCCAGGATTCTTCCCTCTGAATTTTCGACGTGAAGTCATTCCTTTTTCGTATCTGAAGCTGCCTTAGTTTCCATTATTATGACACATTTGATGCTTTTACTCCTTGTTTTATATTCTTTTATCAACAGTATTTCTTATTCTTTTTATTAATAAAATCACACATACGGTCATTTTGTTATTTAAATTATCTTTTAATTATAAATGGTTATTAGTAACAAATAGGGTCGAGCTACCGCCATATATATCAAGGATACAGGGTCCCAACATGTGAACTACAGTCCCACTATCAGGGTTCTCATATCTAAAAAAAGGCCCCGAAGTAATTTTGATACAAAGACAAAATTAGAATTAGCTACCCCAATGGTAACTAAACACACTATTTGTCAGTGATTGATTTGTATTATTCAGTTATGCTATGATTAAATTCCTATAATCAAATTACTCTAATTGTTTTTATTCACTTTAAATAAGTCCACGTTCCTTAAAATTTTGTGGAACACACACATATAATACAGTTTTAATTTTTCCCATTGTATTTAATATTGTTGATGCAGATATTTTGCCAAAATTATGAAGTGCAATCTTCGAAAGAGAAAATATTGTGAAACTGCAATTATAAGTAGTAATATGAAAAACTTTTTTCTTTTACATAGACATATTTCAAAATACATGTCTATGATTTATAATATGGTTTAATCTGACCTTTTACTACTTAACTGATGATCCTTACTGCTGTTTTATCTGATTAACTTCCGCTATGTACCTTCGTATTTTACAATTAAACAGTTGCCCCACTTAACTATGTGGAGGTTGCCCATTACATGTAAAAGTGTAGAAAACTGACTGCTGACATCTTGGACAGAAATTGCATTTCGTCCGTGGCTTATTACTTTTATTTTTTTAAAAAAATGTTAATAGAATTGTAGAATTCAAGGGAGAGGGGGAAGGGGCCGTTTTCTGCTCAATTTTATTGTTAGACACTTTCATAATTCCTTTTATTTTTTGTTCCTCTCCATTGTTAAAGCTGAAGTGCATTGATAAGTTTCCAGATTTTAGCCAAAATGTTAAACATTTCTTATTTGCTTAGCTGTTGCCTTTTTTCCTGTTTACCATCTTTCAAAGCATGTTCCAAGAAAGTAAAGAAAAAGGAGATAAAAAATTACACAAAGCGTTTTTAAGGACTGTTTTTAATATTTGTTCTATCTGAAATATTTTTTCTTTCAAAAGGCGGATTTATATATGAGCTATAATGGACATTTTATAAGTAACGATTGATTTTTCTTATGTACGTGAAATAATCGTTGTATTTTAAAAAAAAGTATTTTTAAAAAACATTGAAATTTTATGACGTAAAATAATTGATTTATTAGATTAGTGTCTGTATCCCAGAGATAAAGATATCATTATATTTAAAAGAAAAAAAAAGGGGGGAGAGTTATTCTTTTTTTTATTGCTTTACATAGCCACACAGTTTAATTATATTTGCAAGAAATTTCTATGTCTCTTGCTGAACCAGTGGTAATCGTCTAATTAAAAAAAAAACTGTTCACTGACTTGATAAACATATTAATTTTAATAAATTTAAAATGCAATTCTGAAAAAATTAGTCGGATTGTTCCATATAGGCCTGTGACGAAGCAGGTATACACCATTTATAAAGTAATATTTTTTTTTATATATTTTAGCCTCAGCATTACCTATTAAAACCATTAATGAAATTAGATGTATATACTTTGTCAATATTAAAACTCTCTCTATGTATAATATGCAATAATTAACTAATATATAATTTTTTTGCCAAATGTTTAGCTTAGGTGTCTTTGTTTCTTCACCGCGGTTCAAAATTGCGAGGTTCATAGTCAATAGCCTTCGTGTAAATTCAAAATGGGACTTTAATAATTAAAGACGGAATGTACGGAATCGTATGTCTGCTATTTTTTCCCCCCGTTTGAAAATTGCTTCAGAATTAATATCATATTCTCATTTTGCAGTCCTGTAGCATATTTTTTACTTTTACTTATTTTTGTAAGTCAGTTTTTCCCCCTGATTAAAACTTACATACTTCGTCTCACTTGTAAGCTATACAGATATTTAACATTATATGTTCCCTTTTTAAAATATTTTAGGATTTTAAAGAAGAGTATGATAGATGACGTTGTATCTTTAAGGAACTTATTTTAATGTTGGGACACGTTTTATATGAAAGCGTATTCCGATTTTAGGCCTCGTAACATTAGATGAAGATAAATTTTTCAGTAAAAAAAATTTAGAACTTGATTACATACATGTACTTATATATTTATAAGGCTTTATCCTTATATAATTCAGTTATTTTTATTCTGTGGTTTATTTTAAAAGTTCAATAAATAAATAAGTGGTAAATTATTTAAACGTTTTTTATACTATTGTGAATTGGAGGCTGCAGTGCGATCAATTAATATATTTAAAAATAAGCAATAAATTTCTCTTTTGTCTTTAAATCATACTTAAATCATCTTGCAAGTTTATGCTTACAGAATATAATCTTTTAAATCTCATTTTCACTATATTTAAGTGATTTGTTTTCAAAAACATCTATATCATTCTAATTTATGTTTGGTTCGTAAGATTATTACTGGGGAGAGAGGAACGACGCACTTTATCAAAAAGGCGCCTATGTTGCAGAGCTTCTAGCAACTAACTTCCTTTCCCTTGACATTAAGTAATGTCAGGTTTTGTTATCAGGACCCCATTCCGCCTCCATGTCGAGCAAGGGGCCCTTGTCTAAGAGTCCGGTTATAGGGATCCGTTTAACATTTTTCGCATCCCATTCCTAAGCTGTTATGGTTACTTAAAATGAAGTGTTTTGTGTTTTTCTCTGAGGAAAACACTCGAAGCAGATAGAGGCACGACCTTCGGACACCCTGACTCACCTGATTTGCTCTGTTGGAGGAAATATCGGTTTTCAGGTTCGCGGACCTCCCCGCTGGGTGCTTATCATTTTCGATGCATTCCTTTTTTCTGATTTATTTTGTAAACTGAGACGAGTTTTGGGAGATACCTTACTCCGCTTGCATTGTTTGGTTGAAAGATAGGGTGTTGCTTGCGTGTGAAGTAGGAATGACTTTTGTTATCTCCTTTTGTTTTATCAACAGTTTCTTTATCTTATCACGTGCGTTTATTCAGGTAGCATTTTAAAGACTTGCACACCTCCATATGTTTGTATAATATATCTTTAGATACTCAAGTTTTAGATTTTACGATTTCGGGGGGAAATAATGTGTATGTGTTCTAGTTCTTAAATTTGGTATTATAAATTTGAATGATTAAAAATGCATTTTCGTGTACGAAACTTGTTAAAAAGAAAATTCATTTTCCACTTAATTATTGAATGACTTTTGCCATTTGAGTGTGTATCTACAATCAAATATCCTTAAATTGACAGTGCGTTGTCAGGTCTTTCATTTGTACTGAAGTGATTCATATGAAACGTTTTCTGACTTACTTAAGGAAGCGCGACGGAAATCAACAGGTTTGAAATGTGGAATGCTATATGGGGCTAGCTCATTATGAAAATTATTAGGAACACAATTACTGAACATCTGATAGAATTGTTAGGAACACACTTGACATTGTTCCGATATCTACAATGTCAAGTGTATGCTGAGAATAAATACTTTCAAGTATTTCATTCCGTCTGGAACAATGTAGTGGAAAATGTAGTGCGACTACTTAAGGCTGTCTTCGGTAAAAGTACGGGAGCTTGAACTAAACCTGAAGCACATTTTCAGACAGAAAAATGCCTCAATTTCCATGGAAATTTGCAATGTTATAACTTACACATCCGTTAACAATATAGTGTTTTCGAAAATTTTAAAATATTCCATGAATACATTCTTTTTCGTTTTAATACGTGAAGACATATCTCATTTAACATTACGGTATAGGAGAAAAAACGCAAAGCACATTTTATACCAGAAAAAAAAAATGAATCTCACTCAGTTTAAAATCGGAAGTAAAGTTAGTCTCTGAAGGAGATGGTGAAGCCAGAATATCATTAATTTTTCATTTCTTTTATATCTGAAAAAACGTTCCAAATTCGGGTCCTATTCTTTAACATTAACCGAAGACAGCCTTAAATGATAGAGACAAGCGACGTCTGGTGTATTACCAAAGCAAAAATCAATGTGGAACGTACTAAAGGGTGTTTTTTAGAGGTATAAAACTTTAAATTGCAATAAAACAACGATGTATTATTTGATTGACATGAATTTTTTTTTATTCGAAAGATAATCTTGTGGCATTACATTTTAAATATGATTTCTGGCATAGGACTGCCACGGCTGGCTCGGATGTAGTCCAATCTGGACGTCCAATTGTCGATGACTTTTTCCAACATTTGTGGCCGTATATCGGCAATAACACGGCGAATGTTGTCTTCCAAATGGTCAAGCGTTTGTGGCTTATCCGCATAGACCAATGACTTTACATAGCCCCACAGAAAATAGTCTAGCGGTGTTAAATCACATGATCTTGGAGGCCAATTCACAGGTCCAAAACGTGAAATTAGGCGGTCACCAAACGTGTCTTT
Source organism: Trichonephila clavipes (assembly GCA_019973935.1). NCBI lineage: Eukaryota > Metazoa > Arthropoda > Arachnida > Araneae > Nephilidae > Trichonephila > Trichonephila clavipes. The sequence continues at coordinate 185,213 of BMAU01019275.1, forward strand.
CAATAAATCGATTGTGGCACGAGCTGTGTGACATGTTGCGCCGTCTTGTTGGAACCACAGCTCCTGGACATCATGATGGTTCAATTCAGGAATGAAAAAGTTAGTAATCATGACTCTATACCGATCACCATTGACTGCAACGTTGTGGCCTTCATCGTTTTTGAAGAAGGATTCCACCAGCCCATAAAGCGCACCAAACAGTCAGTTTTTCTGGATGTAACGGTGTTTCGACATACACTTGTGGATTAGCTTCACTCCAAATGCGGCAGTTTTGTTTGTTGACGTAGCCATTCAACCAGAAGTGCGCTTCATCGCTAAACAAAATTCACTTATGAAAATCGGGAACAACGGCAATCTCGTTTTGGGCCCATTCGACGAACCTACGCCTTGCTTGATGATCGTTTGATGAATTGCCAAACCAAACTGAGAATAAATCACTTGACAGCTGTTAAATCGGTCGCCATCTTGGAAAGTAATGCCAACTTAAACTTCTATACCTGGAAAAAAAACACTCTTTACAAACGTGTCAGTGAAATGAAATTAGATATCGGGGGATATAGCAACGGAGAAGACCGATTCGAGTGCCTTTATTAACAACACGCCATTAGCTGCAACGACTTAACTAGACTCATGAACATACTGTTGGATTCTGAATGACTGAAAAAGCATGGCTTGGTCTTGTGTTATAATTCTAGTTGTAAGAGTTGACAGTAGGATTCGAGTGTGATTAAGACCTGATAGGGCATGTATAGAAGTTGTCAATTAGACACGTTGACATTGGTTTCATAATTGTGTGGGTTGTTTTTACATAACATGTACTAAGTCCTCTGATCAAACTAGCCAACCATTGACCAGAAATGGTTATGTTGAGCTACTTGGCATTGCAGTTGTGCATGCATCCAAATAACTACGGTATTGTCTGAAATGGCAATGTGCCATATCACCGGGCCAAAATCATTCGCGTTTGTTCTCAGGAACTTACTGGACAGTTCCACTGAATTATTTGGGTACCTAGATTACCATACATGAATACCATCGTATGGTAACATGATCTAAAGATAAGTTTCTGTGAAGAAAATCTTGCGTCGTAACGTTTTTACAATTATTACTACTTTTAGGGCAACATGGCTGAATATTTTTTCCGAGTCAAAGATATGTCGAGTCAATGCCAAGTTCAGTTGCTGCATTTCGCCTTGCAAAAACGAGGTCTTTATTGATATTAGGTAATATCCCATGACTTTTGGCACTTCAATATATTTTATTAATCATTGTTGATTTAAATATTACAAAATTTCGAAAAGTGAGTAACAATAAGTATTTAAATCCTATCTAGCTTAGTAATATTACATTAAATTTAATCTTATGGTTCTTCTAAAAAACAAGGGGGAGGGTAAGCTTTTAAATCACTAGTACTCGAGACTAAGATAGGCATGCCTATGGGGGGGGTACGTGAAATATTTTTTCTTGGGTACACGAGTAGTTGAGAAAAGAGCTGAATAGCAATAATTGAAATACTAATCAAAGTAAATAATTTACGAATGTTCTATGTGGGAGATGCATTTGAATATTTGAGGTTATATCGAGAGAAGGTGAAATTCAAAGCCACGGTCCATGATTTATGTGTGCCGGATTAAAAATATTGCATTGAAATATTGGGTTGCTAAGAATATTAAATCGGATTGAGAAATATTTATAGTATTCAGGAATGTTAACTGATGCCATTAAATGGGAATTGGGCACTCTTGTACGTTATGATAAATTAATCATAATTATGTGTAAGTTTATGTAATCAAGCTCTTGTTGAAAATTTTTATTAGAACATTATTTTTATTCACACAAGGTTAAAAAATTGTTCATATGACGCAAATTCAATCTATTTACTTTTACTTACTGTACATCATTTTAAAAATTTACATGTACCGTATTGCACGTACTGCATCAATTTTGGGTACGTTTTGGCATTACTGATGTAGTTATTTTCATTTATTTTTTGTGGTGGTAAGTGTAGAAAAGCATGTGTGTGCATGTATAAGCTATGTCACAAAACTATTTTATGTATCTAATTTAGTTTTAAGGAAATAAAATTAGTCTGGTTACAAACCCAAGATATAAAACAGCTTCCTCGACCACAAATATTTACACTAGGATCCAATATTTGACACTTTCCTTGTCCGGACGGGCCAATATATGTCTATAAGATTAAAATATTTAGTATGATTTTCATACATTTACTGTGATATTCAGTTTTAAAAAGAATCAAATTGTCTTAGAAAAACCACGTGGTATAATTTGAAGAAAAAATTTTTTTGGAGAATATTTCCAAGAAATTTATTGCAGAGCGTTAGATCTACATATCATAAGAAGATGGAATTTGTACCGTTGATAGAACGATATTTTATGTCTTTTGTTTGCATTATTTTGTTCCCTTCTTCATATCAATAATGCTTAAAAATTATGCAAAGAATACTAACCGCTTTTTTCTAGATGGGATGTTTGAAATTCTTGCATGTCTTGGGTCTTCAAGAGCGATATGAAATATCTCTTCTGTGTAACAGGGTGAAGGAACCATTGTTCCTAGTGCTCAGTGCTCCGATTGTAGTTGATTATGATTTAAAGAGTGACACGAAGGCGAAGCTTGTTCTCCAGACGAGTCCATATATTTTATTTCTGCCAGGACGATCACTTTCACGATCTTTTTTTCCTTGGGTTCCGCCTCTCGTTTGAACAGAGGGAGTCTCATTATCATAACCGGTTCGCCCGTTGGTGTTTTGCTAGGGTGCTATCTCGCAAATTCCGAAAATAAAATATAGGTATAATGCTTCTAGGAGATGGTGTTCACAATACATTCTTTAGGCAGCCTTCGTCAATCTTTAAAATTTCATGTGTGTTAACTTTTAGAACTAAATGTATATTTTATGTTTAGCGAACCACTGTAGGTATATTGTCACATATATGCGTCTCTATATGTTTTTATTTATGCCGCCAGTTTACCATGTTTGCTGACTTTCACTTTCAAATGTCGCTAAATACACCTTGGGAAAAGCAGCTAAAAAGTCACTAATAATAGTAACTACAATTTCAAAAAAAATTATAATCCATATTCCATAATATGCTTTGTTACTCGTCATTTTTTAAAACCTTTTTTTAAATCTTTCACGGTCCACCATTTTGTGACCTCTGTTCTGGTGTGTCACTTTTGGTTAAAAGTACCCGAACTTGGAAGTATTGATTTCAGATTTCTACAGTTATGGACTCGGTGCCGCTATTATCAACAAGACAGTTAAACTGGATGTAATGATATATATATATTTGTTCATAAATTGTTAATCATATACTGCTTTTTCAGGGGTTTATTAAAAAATTCCTTTAAAAAAAATTTTTTTTTAAAACTCTATTTTAGTTCAACTCACTTTTTTTCGAATTGGTTTCTGACTTTCTAACTATTGCACTGAATTGCTTAGTCAGGTCTATGACGTTATTCAGGAATTATCTTCCATGTATAATTGAATGCATCACTTTGAATTGCTTTCCATTTCGCAATTCAAATAAATAATTTTAATTCAGATTTAAAAAAAAAAATATGTATATTTTTTTGAAGTTTTCCAACGGGTGTGTTCCTTGCATGATTTTTACTAATGAAAGTGTGAGCTATGACATATTAACAGAACACCTTAATACCAGTTGACATAAATTTGCATTTATAATAATAGTCGTACTCAGTATAGTCGCACACCGGAATTTTTAAAAAGGGAGGGGGGAGGTCCAGGGCCGAAAGTCCACCATTTTCGAATTACGCCGCCAAACATATTTTGATTTTGTCGACTTTCGGGAATTAAAAACAGTAAAAAACTAATTATTGAATAAATAATTGGCAATAATTAATAAAATGAATTATTAATAACAATTACTTAATTAAATTTTACGTACTGTATGCTTAGGATTATAATCAATCGAAAAAAAATTAAGGGCTTTGGAAAAGGGGTTCGGACCCAGGGTCTCCCCCCCTTGTGTGTGCCACTGGTGCTTATTGATAAAATGGTACAATTTATACGGTTTATTACAACTGAGAGAAATTTATAAATAAGTAGCTGTAAACTTTCGGTTTTTTCTAAAGCCCGCCCTCAAAAAAATTTTCCACTTTACAATAAAAAAAATCTATGTTTTTGAACGGCCCCTCATCGCTAGTCTGTCGCTGGCGTTGGTGCTTTAATCATGAGGAGAGGAGAGGTAAAAATCAAAACAGATCTCTTTCTATTTACTCATTTGAAATCAGCCGTGTGAGTAGTCGGTATTTCAAAGGGAGTATAAACTCCGACTAATTTGCTTGGTAACTGCTTCTCTAATCACCAATAATAAAAATATATGTCTTTATGTTTTGCTTTGTTTCTTTCTTCACTGCTTACATTTCTTAGTAATTTTGTTATCCATTATTTATTTATTTTTTCCCCTCCTTTTAAGACATAAAGGATCATATTGGATTTTTTTCTTTTAAGTCTGTCTGCGAATTTAGGATCATTGAAAGTAAGCATTCTGCAAAAAAAGTGAGCTTAAAAATTGCGCCGCTCAAAAGAAGTTGAAATTAAAGTACTATAATTTCTTAAAATTCTGGATTCAGTTTTCGTAAATAATTTATTTTTTGTTTGAATTGTTTTTTAATTTTTTTATTTATTTATTTATAGTCGGTCATTTTTCTGTCCTCCATGCTTTGGTGAAATTGATTTAATTTCAGTTAAGTGTTGCAGAATAATAAATGGATAGGAGATAATAATATAGAAAAATAAAGTGGGTGGAAAATTCTATCTTTTACAGTTTACAGACTTATGTGGAAATGTGAATTGTTTGTGTTTATGTTCGCATGATCTTTCTCCTTAGCTTAAATCTAATAGTTTTAACGGTTTTAGAAATTTGCTTTCTTGTTTAAAAAAATCCGGCTTTTAAATTTTCTAAACTAATTCACTTTTCTGAAAATAATCGAGGGGGGGTAAACTCAGAAAATAAAATTAAGGGGTTAGAAGGTCATGAACAGTAGTGTATAGACCAGGGATGGCGAACCTTTTTGAGACGTGGGTCAAATTTTTTTCATATTTTTTTTAATACTAGCGCGTGGGTCACTAATGCCCACTTGCACCAGAGTTAGGTTTAAAAACTTTTAACTGAGTATTTTTAAAACTAAACATATTTAAATTCAATTGGCTTATAATGGGTAAAAAAGGACGCTATGGAAGTCTCTTTCTACAAACATAACTGATTAAAGTGCATTTTATCGGAAGAAAGTGCTTTAAATATGGTTTTTTGCTTTGGTTTTCAAATGTTTTTCAACTAACAAAATGTGAGCAAAATTATACACTTTATTTGATATTTTGTAAACACTTTTGCATTATTTTAAATACTACATACTTTCATATACATTTGCTTTCGTTTGCGTAGCTTTGGAACCAGGGGTGTAGCTACCGCCGTATCAATGATACGGGGCCCTAAAATGTGTAAGAAGAGATCGTAAAATATTGAGAGCCCACCAAAAAGGGACTCCAAAGAATTTGGATACGGGGTTCACTCAGGACTAGCTACGCCAGTATTTGGAACTGTAAAGATCACACTGAAGGAATAGACAGTATTTAAATTGCTTTTGTGTCAATAGGCTTGAAAAAATTCAAATGGAATATAAATTGTCCACACCAATTAGAAAATTTAAATAAACCCGCGTAAGTAAAAAAGTTGTTGCCTAGTAATCGTGGGTCAGTTAAAAAGTCAGTTAAATCGTGGGTCATAGGTTCGCCATCACTAATATAGACTTTTAAAAGAGGGGGAAGGGGGTGCTTTTTTTAAAAACACGTGGACTGCTACACCGTATAGCACATGTATGAAAGGCGCAATCTTTATGCAAAAATTGAAAATCTATTGATCTTATAGGATTGAAATCCTAAACCTTGCCCTTATGTGTACACCACTGGTTATGGTTTATAGAAACTTTAATTTCAAATTTTTCAAAAATGAGAACATTGAAAAGTAATGAAATCATAATTAACCATATTAAGTTGGTTGAGCTCCTGATATTTTATTGGGGTTCTGGGAAACAGAATTAAGTTTAAATGAGGGAAAGAGGATATTTTAAAATAAGTCACTCCAAAATTTACATCATGAATAAATAGCGTTTAATTTTTATTGTATGTGCTCTTTTTTTATATAAAAAATTCTTTTACTATTTTATCTAAATTAATCGTTTTTCAATCGGAGACCTTAAATATGACTTTTAATTTTAAATTACTTCCTAATTCAAAAATAGTTTTAATGTTTAAAATATATACCTACCTTAATAATAATTTTAAAAATAACACATTGAAGTTTCCATACGTGCTGTCAGAATAGCAGTCTTTGCCATGTATCTTGTTTGAAATTATTAAAAGATTTCATGCATTGGGGGATATTGTGGACTGAAATTAAATAAACGTATTTAACTTTTATTTTGATACTTAATATTTTTTTAAAATTTTATTTTCAATCACACAAATCTGCACCTCGAATTAATTGTTCTATTTCTTGACTCTGGTCTCGTTAAGATCAAGATGCAAAAAATTTTGATTTTCAAATATTATCCATGTACGTATTCTCCTAAAAATTGGGAATTTTGAACTGTAGGTTAACTGGCAACAGTGGTAAGAATGCATTGTCTTATAAGTCGTCCGTGCCTAGGCCTACCGCCATTACTTATTTGGTCGAAAGATGGCTGTCAGTAGAGTCGGTTTCTAAGACTGTAAGTCATGCACATTTATTTGTTTTGGGTTACCGTTTGTGTGAGTATTTGACAAAATGAGCATAAAAAAATTAGACTTCTATATAGACCGGAATACTGTTTGTTTAAAAGAAATGACATACTTAATGAAAAAAATTAAAAAGGTTGTTCTAGAAATATACTATATTTTTTTCCAAATATCTCGGATAATACCTTGAATAAATGATTTTAAAACATAACAGCATTGCACACATACATTTCTGGCTCCTTCGTAAAAAAGGGTGTGTGCGTTATATGGCGAATATATTTAAAAATTAAAAAATGTAGCTTTAAAGTATGGGTACGCGTTATATACGCCGGATTTTACGGTATGTATTATATAAAATTACATTAAAAAAATAATTCGCGTAGTAAAAAAAATATATTCTGAAAAATGTCTCTTGGCGTTTGAAAATAAAAAATCTTATAACATGAAAAATATTAATGAGGCACAGTAGCGCACACAAGTTTTTCTAGGGGGGGAGGGGGACCAGGGTCGAAAGTCCAGCATTCTTGTATCATGCTCCTTTTTTTTTTGATTTTGTCGATTTTCGGGAACAAAATAGGGTAAAAAACTAATTATTGAATAAATAATTTGTTAAATAATAAATTAATCATTAAAAACAAACATTTAATTAAATTTTACGTATTTAGATACTTAAAATTATAATCAATTGGGGAAAAATCAAGGGTTTTGGGGGGTTCCGGACCCCTAGGATACCCGATGAGGCATAAACACATTAAAATATGATGGATTTCAAGGAAATGCCTTTTCCTAAAGATATATTTGCGTGAAAATTGTTGCAGGTCTTGAACAAGAAATTTAAGCTTCAGTGTTGTATTTAGATAATGAATTAAACTATTTGCTGCTGTTATTTATTGTGAGTATTAATAAAAGTAAGAAATATAGTTGTCATTGGAAATTAGAATAATGAATTGTTTTTTTCCCCTCACCCAAACTCGTATGTTTCTGATTAGGAACCCTAGATTTAGTTCTTGGTTCTATGCCCTGTAAATAAATCCTTCCATTACAACGCGCTTTCTTCGTGATAATCACAATTGGTAATTTTATCCATTCCTGCTTAGGTTTTCAATTATTCTTCAACTCCTCGCGCAATTATTCGGTCGACTCTATCGCCTAACAAATAAAGAAGAGGGTAAAACCTATGGGAAATTTCAAAGCCTTAATGTGAAAATTTCAATGTGAAAGGGACGCCAGAAATTTGCGTTTTAACACCCACTGCCTTAATGAATGACCAAGTCTTTTCCACTGCCTGTGGAACGGAGAGTGAAAATTAGCTCATTATTATGCCTGTCGACACCTCTATGTTGCTTCGTGCAGGATTAGCATCATTTTGATGTAGATAGACCGGTAGCGAATCGAATATCATTTGAATCGCGGGGCTCATTATTTTACAAAAATGATATGCGCTCGTAAAAGCTGGAAGCAAGTGGTTCTTGCCATCGCCTTGGCTAGTTGGTGGTAACTTAATTAGACTTTTCATTGGGATACGATCTTGTCGTGTTAAATGTTGTTTGTATTCGACATTAAAAGTGCAGAGACGATTCCATTTCATTCGAAGATTAATCGAGACATCGGCGCAGAGTGTTTTTCTTGTGTCGTTGATTGAACACGCTGTCTTCATTTCGTTTGTGACTTGTAACAGCGCTGCCTGTTAGGGCTTTGTGTATTTTACATGTAATTGTAGTGTCGCTGTGAGATGTGTATTGGATTTGATGTTGTTTGGAGGGTGCTAATTTGAATAGCTTCGCAATTTGATTTTAAATGTATTCCTGTCGTGAGTAATGAAATATTGGTCCGATGACTGTCATCGAAAGGCTTGCTTCTTGTAATGTAAATGATAATTAATTGATGCGGAAGTCGCCATGTTTTGGTACATCATTTTGCACTTGAGGGCACTTTCGTATCATAGATAGATGATGTCGATTTACATAAAATTGAGTCATATTTTGGAATAAATGATTAAAGGGGATGTTGATAAATGTGTGAATAGATATCAACTTTTTGGAATATGATAATCGCTGTTTGCGTTGTTGAAAACGTTTTGAGGTTTTCGGGAAGGGGGGAGCAAACTTCCTGCCCCCACAAATCCATAATTTTTAAATTTTTGTCATAGAAATTACTCATTTGCGCTTTCGTCTACATATTTTTTTATATAATGCCACCCCTTCCTACATACATAAATTAGGTCTTTTACGCCAGTGCGTAAAGGAGTTCAAAAAGCATGGTAATAAAATGAAATTCTATATGTCCAAAATATACATTTATACCGATATGTTAGTTTCACCCTGCCCTTTCTTTCTGAATCGAAAACTCGGCACTATCCCTTTTATTGTCATTATTATTTATTATAACTACAAAGTGCTCCAAATATACCATTTTTAGCTCTTTCACTATTCCATATCTTCAAGAATTTTTTTTTCCCTTTTAAATCTGACAAGGAGAGGACACGACTAAGCAAATTCATTTGGAGTCGAGACTTGGTGTAATAGTAGTACTCCTTTAGGGTGTTCAACCCTCATTGTAACTCCGCCGAATGGAATTCGGAGAAAAAAGCCTTCGAAATTCATGCTTAGCTTTTATACAATTAAATTTCAATTTTCTCCAACGATTTCGTAGCTTGGTTGATATATCGTCTGCATACTATGCGCGAGGCCTGGGTTCGATTCATCGGTCAATTTTTTTTTCATTTCATTTAATTATTTTTAATATTAAATAAATTTATTTATTAGTAATACATTTGATTGTTTTTACTTTATAAAATACAAAATAATTACATAAAATATTTAATATTTAATAAAACTTTCATAAATAAGTTTATTTATTTTTAAAAATAATTAAATAAAATGAAAAAAAAAATGCCCGATGAATCGAACCCAGGCCTCGCGCATAGTATGCAGACGATATATCAACCAAGCTACGAAATCGTTGGAGGAAATTGAAATTTAATTGGATAAAAGATAAGCATGAATTTAGAAGTTTTTTTCTCCGAATTGACTGGCCATTCGGCGGAATTACATTGAGGGTTGAACACTCTAAAGGAGTACTACTAGTACACCAAGTCTCGAGCCCAAGTGAATTGCCTTAGTTGTGCCCTCTCCTTGTGAGTTTTAACATAATAAATTTTTGTCCCTTCAAAACCGCAGCATATTAAACGAATTATTGCCATTTCCACAAGGAAAGAGTACTTTATACTGCAAAATTATTTTAGGAAGAAAAAAAATGTCAAGCTACCCATGATTTTTTTAATATATATATATGATCGACTTTGACGTTCCACCAATTGATCTGGTTAATATCGGAGTCCGATGCCATTCCATGGTAATGAATATAGCACGCCTATTGTGGAAAAGCTCGTTACTCGGCCATTGTTCTTTCACATGAAGACTTCCTTCATTTTTACTTTACGGAAGAGGAGCTCTAGTTTGACTTCCGAGTATGGGATTCTCTTATAAGGCGGGGTCCTCATGCCTTGTGCCTTCTCCTTATTACCCAAAAAAGTTACTCGTGCGGAATCGTGTTATAGTTCAAGGCGTTTTGTCGCCATGACCGGTTGAAAAAAAAATGGAAGAAGGTTCCGTGGAAAGTGATGGAATTTTTCCCATCCGGATCCTAAGTTCTTGGAGTTTTATAGAGTTTGCACGTATGCACTTCTTCACGGAAGGGATTTTATTCATGGAGTTTTCCGGGAATACTTTTTTGTTACCGTTTCGTTTTATTCGTTGGATGACTATTATTAGAATCTTTTTAGAAGTCATATTTTGTGAAATTACTTTTTACTTTACAGGATTATAAAATAAAATAGGGTGGAAGAGGAAATACCATTTTTAAAGTATTTCAAGTGTGGGATTGTGTAGTAAGCATATCCTATGGCTTAGGGGTTTCTTTGCAACTTTTAAAAATAGTTTAATTCGCTTTTATTGGTATCATTAAAGGAAAGGTTTAAAAATTTTCTGCTGTCTGTTTTGAAAGTACATGCCTATTACAGCAGATAATTTTTTGTGTATATAAATATAATACTTTTCGAATGCGAATACGTTTTTGTGTTGCAAAGAAAAATCGTATTTTAAACTTGTATTTAGTTGTAAATGATAAACATTTTTTTGTTCCTTTATTTTGAAAATATTTTGTAAGAAAGAGATTAGATTTTGTAATGATTGTATTCCTCCCGTGTTATGCTTCATTTAATCCAATAACTTTTAACTTTATTTTAAGTATTTTGATTTGTAAATTTGTTATCGTAACTTTTTATTTGTAAATAATATATTTCTTTGTTTCGTTCTATTATTTCTACGGGTTAATATCATAGCTATCAGTGACGCGCGTGCAATAATCCTTTGGCATAGTTATAATCATAGCATCACAGACGTATATCATAATCCTAATATCCATCCTATATCATAATCCTAACATCATAGACGCATATCATATATGATCCTGTTATCATAGTTATAATCTTAATGTAATCCTTACTAAATATCAGTAATGATATCCTATTTAATTTTTAATCTACAACTTTGCGAAAAAATTAAAATTTTTGATTTCCCTTTTATTTTATTTGAGTTTTAACCTGGTTGTTTAATAAAATTACTTTTAAAATTTAATGTAATACCCAGAATAGAGAACCTCAAATCTTTATTCTCGTGGCATTATTTGGTATTTTTTAATACTTGTATGCATTTCAAAAAGCACGGTAATCGAAGTTCTTCATGCATCTCTAATTTATTTTATCGGTTTTATTTATTTATTTATTTTTGGTAATCTCACTAGATTTGTTTCCTGAAATGTACTGGAAGATTTTGATTCAGAGGTTTTGATACATTTAAGTTTCGGTTCAAAGTGTCAAAATTTCTGACACCACTCTTTTTTTTACCCAACTTCCCAAAAGCTTTTATATTATGCATACCAACAGAGAACTTTTCTGTTTGGCTCGTTTTACATTACAATAACAAATTAAATTGTAGATAATTGACAGAGGGTTTTTATCATGTGTAAGTGATGAGCTATGTCATAAAGGACAAACTTAAATCCAGACAGTAGCTATATATCCGTATTTGAAAGCTCTCTTAATCCCATCTTTGTTTACATCAAAAGGTTATGGTCCATATTCGGAGGACAGAACCTGCGACCTATGGATCCGAAGCCCAGTAACATGACCACTAGACAAAAGTGATCACTTCTGTCCAGATATCTACATAAGCCAGTAGCAGCCTCCGGACAGAGGTGATCACTTTTGTCCTGAGGCTATTACTGGCCTATGTAGATACCGTTAGAATTGCTATAATTTACTGCATTCAGCTTTGATTTGCCTCTTGTTAACGAATGAGAACTGCACTCAAAACATTTTCAGAATGATTCAATACAAACTCGAAAACCCCCACTTTACTGTATTTTAGAATTTTCTTCAAATATCCGAGCTATATGCAGTTTATTGTAGCATTTAAAGTTACAAATACATTTGGTTTTAAAGTTTTAGAAGCAAATTATGACATATTTTGCGCACGAAGAAAGAAATAATTCATTGAGAATTGAGTAGTCGCAAAGAAAAATGACAGAATATATTCATATTATTTTCTTCGGGAGATAAGTAATTTGTTAGGTTCCTGTTGCTTAGCATTTAGCGTAGACAGTTTTAAAACGTTCCACTTTGCTCGACTTGATTTGTTTACGCTGAATGCTATCACTGTGACCACATTATAGCCCTTGAACAACTTAATTACGAGAGCCTCTCTCTTAATTAACACCGCTGAATTGCCTCCTAAGACTCGATGCGTCCTTCATTATGAAGGGTACTTACTCCTCACCCTATTTTGACACTTCCATCCATCACATTTCATTGTCGCTGGATGCCCATCACCACCACTCTGGCGTCAAATTCGCAGCACCCCCCTCCGTTGACTAATTTCACTCACAGTTTGGAAACTGAGTTTTCCACCCCAGAAGAAAGCACAGCCGACCTTCAAATAAAACCATGGATTTAAGAGACCCACTCGGCTTTCTTTCACACAGCTGAAGAGTTTCCCAGCTCATTTAGGGTAGATCCCCCCGATTAAGGAGTCAGGCAGCGAGTAATTAGCTTTTCTTGAGGAAAGTCATTTCGGAAGGATCACCCTGCCTTAAATGCTTCCACGTTGCTCCGAACTGGGATGAGTACCATTATGCTAATTAGTCGCTAGTAAATCTAGCTTATCGCAAAACTAACTTTAACGAGATTTCTCGCCTAAGATAAGTGTGCTGGCCCAATGCTTTCTTTTCCTGGAAAGTGTTACAACCATTTGTGTTCCTCTATTTGAATATTGTGTTTGAATGTTGTGTTTCATTCTTTTAATCGTCGCCGGTGTGATCTCTAGGATGAGTTATGTATGCATACGTTTGCATTGGAGTAGTCGTTTCGAACGGATCGTTTTTTAATTAGAAAATGGAATCTGGTCGGTGATAAAGTATCGAAAGATCTTGCATGAATTTGTGATACACATTTTTCTGATCTGCAGTTTTCGATACAAGCGCCATCTAGATTTGGGACTTATTTGGAGTGTAGTAACACATTGTTTAAATTTAATTGTACTGTTTAATATATTATTTTTGAATAAATGTTTTAGAAAAATGTATCATTATGCGGTACAGTGACGCTCACAGGAATTTTTCAAGGGGGTGAGTCCAAGGTCTAAAATTCACCATTCTTGTATCATGCTCCTATACGCCACCCAACACATTTCTTTGATTTTGTCGATTTTCGGGACCAAAAAACAGTAAAAAATTAATTATTAAATAAATAGCATTAATTAATAAAATTATTAATATTAAATACTTAATTAAACTTCACGTACTATATATGTATATAGGGTTATAATCAATCGGAAAAAAATCAAGGGCTATGGAGGCTCTGGACCCGCTCCCCTACCCTTTTGTTTGCGCTACTGATGCGATATGTTAAAGATCTCTAGAGTGCCTGTTTGCTTGGGTGCTTTCGGGGCCAAATTAAATTCATTATAGTATCTCGTTGTCCAAGCTCAGGTGCCTTACCCTGGGGCGGAAACTAGGCGTCTAAATTACATTGTGGCAATTAGTACCCACCTTCAGTGGCGCACACAAGGGGGGGGTCCGGAACCCCCCTCGAAGCTCTACCATTATCGTATCATGGTCCAATACACCGCTCAACATATTTTGATTTTGTCTCTTTTCGAGAACCAAAAAACAGTAAAAAATTCATTATTGAATAAATAATTAGCGTTAATTAATAAAATGAATTATTAGTTATAAAATACTTAATTAAATTTCATGTACCATATACATAGGGTTATAATCAATCAAAAAAATATCAAGGGCTTTTGGGGGCCTCCGAACGCCACTGATCTCAACTGGTGACAGAATTTAGGTAAAATAAGCATACTCTCAACTAGTTTTTCTTTTACTAAATAAATTACATTTAAAAAAATTAAATAAGTTTTTTTAAAAAAAAAAAACTTCCTATACCGTTTTTAAATCATCTAATAAGTTTTTTTTCTATTTTTATCCACACATCTATGTTGCTATCTCTTTATAAATGACTAAAAGTGCATTTATTTCACACATTCTTTTTTTTCTTCCACCGAGTTCAAGATACATTGTCCCTCTTTTCCTGTTACAAAGTGTTTTTTAAAAAAACTCTCCTCTCCCCCTAACACCATCCAGAAAAATAATTAAATTAGCAACGAAAGCCTGTTTGCGAACGCACTTTGGAAGATTAATACGACGAGACCCCTTTCGGGATTCTTCATATTAGAATGTTTCCGCCGGAAAAGGCAGAGGGAACGGCGCTAAAATTCTCTGTCACCGTTCGCTTTGGCGAGGGAAAAGCTGTACCACTTAATGAATAATTACGCTGTAATTTGGATAATTGTTCGTAATTAATCTTACTGGCCCCCCGACCATCTTCAAAGGCCATTTTCGCCAAGAAATGGCACTTTTTCCGTCTTCGTGAAATGGACGTTAAGACACTCGGGGTTCGAGACATAAAATTGAGGTACTATAATTACCGCACGGGAGCCTCTGTTCCTAATTACATCTGTCAATTTGGAGCCGTCTTGGTTTCCTAATGTATGTCGTTGGGATGCAGCTCGACGGGCAGTCGAAGCTCTTGACGCCGGCGTCCGCAGCGATGGAAACCAATAGAAAAGCAGCGGGAAATATGTCCTTAATGAAGTTAACATTCGATACAGGCACAAATGCCTGCCGCGGATTCGGAAATTACTTCGGTTTGCGTCCGTTTTGACCTCTGCACGCTAATGTGGCTTCCTTGTGGTAATGAATTAGTCTGTCCTGTGTTTTCTGATTACTTCTCTGGTTTCTTTCTTTCTGTGTTTGTTCATGTATAGTCTTAGTGATTTTGGCGACAAATAAAGATCCAAGGATATCTAATTTAGTGAATATCCTCATGCATTGTTATTGTAAGATTTCAGAAAAAACCCATTTTAAGTGCTGTTTTAATTCCCGGTGCTACTGAAGACTTCCCTTGTAGAGGGATTGATATACGTTAAATCTGCCATGGCTCAAAGTTCTCATGTAAATGTGGAAGTTTCTCATCATTCGACCGAGGTTCAAAATGTTGAAGTTCGTTGCCAATAACCCTTGTGTTGCTTTAATAAACGACGTTAATAAACACTCACTGACAATTTAATTTCTTAAGATTTGTGAAAACTTTTAATAAATCAAATCAGTATAGACCACGGGATTCTAAAGGGGTGGTAACCCCCTTAACGATTGCTGTAGACAGGGACATCTTAAGGCATGGGCCAACTGGACCTGGGCCCAGGGCTTCATTTCATTCTCGACTTTGTTTTAATATCTCTCATGATTCGGATAATTTTTATGATCAAATATTATTCCCGTACATATTGTCCGGAAAACAGAGAATTTCAAACTGCGTATCAACTGGCAAAAGTGGTAAGACCACATTATTATGTGATGATCGTTGTGTGTGTGTGTCCATGTCTAAGCCATGTCCATGTGGCTTGCAACCATAAACCGTCATTATTTATTTGATTGAAATGCTGCAGTCGGTCGAGACGATTTGTGCTTTGGTTTGTGAGTCGCACACATTCATTTGTTTCAAATTACCATTTGAACGAGTATTTGACAATGCATGCTATATATTGCATACTTTTAAAGGTCTCGGGTAGGGCCTACTGTTGCATAGGGCTCAGAACATCAAAGAATCTTTAGCTTTCTCTGGGCCCAGGGCCTCGAAGAGTCTTAAAACGTATGTCCCTAGACTGAAATTTTAAACACACCACTTCTAATAAAATGAAATTTTGATTTTTTTTATACCTGCTTTTTCGAAAAGTATTCGAAATTCCGTACGCTACATAAACAATGAAATTTGAAATTAGTTTTGAGATATCAGTTGACCGTTCCCATGGAAAACCTCTCGTGACTCCTTGCGTAGCAAAGCATATTTAAAGGTTTATTTGATCTCATCTTTGTAGATAATGTGGAATTTAGTTAGTTAATGTACTCTTTTATGTATACATTTATCAAATGATTAAGGTAAAGCGTTTGAGTAACTTAAGACACCTATCAAATGTACTTACGTTTTGTAATAAATACAAAGAAAAATTAAGAAATGTGTTGTCCTTGGAGAAGTGTGAATTGAGATCTTGAGCTTAAAAGATAAATTTATTCTTTAATCTCTCTTTTTTTACTTTTAAGGGAACCATTCAGAAAACATCAGTTTTCATGATAAAGTTTCCGTGAAGCAAAAAAAATTTCAAGAACAAAAATATTATAAATTATTCTTGCCGCCGTGATACTTTACTCCTGGAAAATCTGTGCACGATAGCATGTAGACAGGAATTCTTCATTTTCTCTTTTTGATGTGTGTAGGGCATACTTTCGCCTTTAACATTACTTAATTACGGCATTTTTAAGTGTTTCAACCCATTATTCTCTCTCCCCGCTCTTCTCCACAATCATTGTTTAAATCTGTGCCACGTTATTTTTCCCCCATCACCCCGTAAGTATCTTTGATGAATGGCTTACTCACTTCCAAATATTTTAGCGATGCCTCTTTTAAGAGTTTTTAATGAATGCTTTTAACTTTAATTCGTTTTCTCTGTGGAAAGAAAAAAAGATACAATGTGCCGAAAGATGAAAAGAGGGTCTTCTCTCTCTTAACACAATTCGTCCTCCCCCGAAAAAAAAAACTCACCCCATATCGCCATTCTTTTGCCATTGTATCGGAAGTAACGTCAGAGACTGGTCCTCTAAAGTAATTGGGTGCGATCGTTGCCACTTTCATTAAGGAAAAGAATGAATTATGTAAATTTCCGAATTCCGAAATTCGGGTTCCGCTTACAAACGGAGTACAATCTATCAAGGGGATATACATATACCGGAGAGCGTCTCTCTTTTCGATAAGTAACTTGCGCACGTGATATTGATCCTCCCCCACTTTCCTTGAATTAATAAAGGGTTTTCTCCGGACCCTACGTAGGTTTAGGTGACTAGATGGAATTTCAGGCAGCGCGCGCCTTAATGCACCGGTAATACACCGCACTCCGAAAATTTGACACAGAAAGCGTAAGCGAGTAATGGAACTGTGTCCGGTATGCATTATGTTAGGAGAGATGGACGTGTCTATTCTTAGTAACACACACTTGATGCGCTGGAGAAGGTTGAGGTGAAAAATTGTTAATCACGTGACCGGGAGGGAAATGCTTGTTTAGCGAGTCGTTATTGGGATCGTAATGATGCACGTTGTTTTGAAAATTGAAATTTATTCGGGGGATCTAGATGTATACTCGTGTTGCTAAATGAATAAAGTGGATAGTTTTCTCTCTTCAAAACTTTAATGTTATTTAAAAGTATAGCGTTTTGATAGATAGCCTTTGATTCTTGAAAGTATTGTAAAATGGATGTTTCAAAAAGTTCTGGGAAAATATATTTTTTTTTATTTCGAAAAATTCTGAGTAGGGGCTTATGATAAACAGACGGATTATTTATGAATATCAGTTGAATTTAAATTTGTAACCACTCTTGTCTTAACTGTCTCAAGCAGCAGATGCGCCCTCTAACAACCACTTATCTTCAGTAGAGGCCAAGTGGGGAGAGAAGATGGTCGCTATAAAAAACCGTCCACATTCTTTTATGAATTATTTTTAACGATATTTGTTATCTTTTTGTGTTTGGCAAACTTAAATTAATCAATAACTATTACATTAAAGAGAAGCTTTACTAAACCCAACCTCACTTTTAATCTTTAACATCTAGCGCTGTACAAATTTAATTCCTTTCGCAATTGGTTTCATTGTTTCTCCTTTTCAAACCCAAATCGTATTACTTATAACTCGCACTATTTTTCTTACATAATATATATTTAGCATTTTTTTTTTAATCCTTGTTGTCATTTTTTTTGTAAAAAGAAATCCTTTGTTATAGCTTTGAAAGCAATTCAATATCTGCCTATGTGTATTCACATTTTTTTTTAACCTTTCTACTTTGAAACTTTGGTCTAATGTAAATTAAAAATTTGCAAAGAATAAAATTTTATATGAATTGAGGAATCAAATTTTTGTGAATCTTTGACCATAGTTTTATGTAAAAAGATGCTTATTTTGGAAAAAGTAGCATTCCATTAATTTTTCTTATTAATTATCTTAAATATTCACATTTTTACATCGATACAATTTCGTGCAATTCTCCTAATCAAATCCATTCAACAAATTCTTCATCCAAATTTAAAATGAAAAGGTCACGCATTCCCTTTAACTCATTCTTCGACGTCCTCTTTCCCGATACACCATGTCTAATTCCCCCCATTCCACAATCTTTCTTCCCTGCCGTTGACAATCAATGCTCACCCCCACCACTTACAGAAACAAATCTTCCTTTTCTCCAATACTTCGCTGCTGAACCCCCAAACTGAGTTGTTAAAATTCTAGATCGATTAAACGCATCCGATATTATAACTGAACCTAATCGATCGGCAGGCAAGGTGGCGTGTGCTGCAGTCACCTTTTCTTTGAAGCACCTTTACCTCCACGAATCGGTTAATCTTTGGGCCTCTTCAAGAACTGTCATCCATTTGTCAAGTCCTCATTTTCCTCCCCCCCCCTCAGCACAATTTAAAATGGTCCACGATGATGATGGAAAAGAAAGGGAAGTTCATGATGAATCGATGCGGCATCTCTTTGACGAATTCATCATCTTCCCCCGGACCCTCCTAATTGGAAAGTGGAGTCCACATGCTGAAAACAGAATGAGACGGATCGTGTATAATCGTTTATTGGAGGAAACATATTTATTGGAATCCGATGGCGGGGCGTTCCAGGGGTTTGCCCGAAAAGGCAAGATTCTTCCATCTGTAAAACGGCGGATGGTTTGTTGTTGTTTTTGTTGTCTTTACGACGATTACTATTGGAAATACTTGAGTTCTGTTCTTTGCATCGACAATACCATTCAGATGAAGTGCTGGGAAATCTTACCTTGTTCGTGAAAGGGAGTCGGGTTCTTTTGCTTCTGATATATTTGTTCAAATAAGATGTAAAAATGGTAACTCTCCTGATATTCATTTAATTCTTCCAATCGAACGAGTTATGTATTATGTAGAAAAATGAAGTTGGAAAAGTTTTAAAGCTTTTTATGTTTCAGTGAGCAGTACAGTTTTGTGTGTATTTTCAGCATCTAAAGAGAATTTAATGTCTAGAAATATTTAAAACTAACCAGTGGCGCACACAGGAATTTTTCAAAGGGGTGGGGGTGTCCAGGGTAGAAAGTCCACCATTCTCGTATCATGCTCTAATACACCGCCCAACATAGTCTTTTGATTTTGTCGATTTTCAGGAACAGAAAACAGTAAGAAATTAATTCTTGAATAAATTATTAGCATTTATTAATTAAATTTTTCTTACTGTATACATATGATTGCAATCAATCGGAAAGAAAAACCAAGGGCTTTGGGGAGAGGTCCAGACCCGAGAATCTCCCCACTTGTGTGCGCCACTGAATCTAACCGTTACCCACCGCTTCGCTGAGTATTTCATGATATTAAATGACTAAATATATTTCTTTTGGCATCATTGATTTCTCAGTCTCGGCAATAAACTTTAGATTGTATTCAAATAATTTTTTTACAGTAATCTTCTTGATTTATAAAGGACTGGACTTGAATTTCTATAGTGGAAGAAATTTATCTTTTAAATCCCTGTAACCCCACTTTTTTAGAGTCAGATTTCATCAAAACTAGTTTTGGGCAAACTTCTACTCACAAAAGAAACATGCTTGCAAAATTTCAAGGCATTACGTCTAATAAATCAAAAGGGGGTTGTGGGGGTATGATCCTCCCCCATCACCACCGTAACCCTTTGAAACATCTGTGAAGCTCCTTTCAAAATTTTAGAACGATAGATCAATGGTGGGGATTTGTATTAATTCCAAACAAATATACTAACGTTCAAATTTATAAATAAGATAACTGCTTGATAAAGATATAATTTTATATTTCAACTGTTGTAAACTTTTTTCAAAATACTAAGAATGACTGTGTTTTTTTTTCATTCGAATTATTGTTTGAACTGGATTTGACATACAGTCACACTAAAAGAAATATGGTTTCAAAATCTTGGATGTTAATTAACTTTGTGAAATTCTACTGACAAGATTTCAAGGATTTTTAACTATTGTTTTCGAAATAGAACCAAATTATTTTATCTTTGTTTTTCTGAGATCAAAAGTTTTTCAAACCGATGTAATTAAAATTCATCGGGGAGGATTTAATTAGTAATTTTTTTAAACAAAAGAAATTACCTCAGTTGTAAAAAATGCCTGTTTTTAAAATGGATATTCATTTATTTCCAGTTGTTTAGTTTCTTAAGAGTAAACCAATTTAAAAAATTCTTCTTTGATATATAAAAATGTTAGTCTATGTAGATTTAAAAAAATAATTAAGGACACTTTCGTCTTGCCTACAAATTTGCCCGTTTGATCCGAGCCTTTATCTACTCATTCATTTTTCAAAGTATTTCTATCCTTGAAGGTTTCATTCTTTGCATTTCAAAGAACAATTTTGTTCTATTTGAACTCTTTTGTTAATTTACGTGAATTAAAACACCGCAAAGAGTCATTAACTATATAAATGACAAATTTTGTAATACGGACTTCATTGTTTATGACCGCTAATGTTCTTTTCATTGGTGCACTTTCTCAACATTTAGGATAAGTTAAATCGTGCACCGAATGGGCTTTACCGCTTGTTAAGAACCCCCTCATTTCTCAATTACCCTTGTTTCTCAAGGTTCAGATAGCATTAAACCGGAGAATTCTTCGTGGGTCGCCTTATATGTCCTTATCTCCTATCTTATGGAATGGGCCTCTTATGCAATGATACTCATTTATATCTGCATAGAGAAAGATGTAATGATAGCCCTTAAGTTCAAATTTTCCGGCCTTATGTTTCAAAAGAGATTCGAGGGTTTATTATTTATAAATGGGGTATGGGCAGAAAGGGATTTTTTTGATACATATGTTTCATAGTGTATGTTTTGTGTATGTGTGTGCATGTTTTAAAAATGCGTATTTGATTCTACACTCAATTTTAAAACTTAAAATGTTTCAAAAATTTTCAGACTTTTTTAAAAATTTTATGAATGCTGCTCTTATATTTCCATTGTCTTGTATTAAATATTATATTTCTTTTAATTTGTATATTTTTACTTTTGGGTGAAATTAATTCGATTTGTGTTATATGAACATACTTTTATTTTATTATTTTTTTTTTACTTTATTCTATTTTGAGTTGAAATATTTCTTTTATACTTTTGAATATAAAAACGGTCCAAATATAATAGTAAAGTTTGTTTCCATGCTTAGCTTTTTGTTAGCCTTCCATGTCACATGTATATACTTTGTCACTTTTCTTTAACACTTGAACTTTCTGAATCCAAATAAACATAAATTTCGTTGATTTGTGAAGAAATTTTTTTCTTAATTTAACTTAATGTTTACACAATTAAAATTCTCTGATTAATTTTGGAAAATATTTTGCCCTGTAAAATTTTAATTTACTGTACAAGTATACATTGGCTTGCATTGACCTCTTGATTTTTTTGGAAAGAAACAAACTGATGGCAAAACGGCCACTTCTTTCCAAGATGTTTCATTCTATAAAATGTCTAAAAAAGTTAAAAGTTCTTAAGTTTTTTAATTTTAAAGCGTCTGACGAAACTTTTTGGAATATTTTACGACTTTTATATAAAAAGGATAATCTGATTGAAACATTACATTGTAAATAACCTTTATAAATAAATTGTACTTGAATCATACTAACACGAAGTCAACATCCCCCCTCCCTTATTTATTTATATTTTGTGTAAATATTGGTTTCATCAACATATTGCTTCTGTCTGTTTTCTTTAAATTCTTAGACAAGTTGATAATTGAGTGCCTCAGTTTTCGTTGTGCTAAAATAAAATCTTTTACATCACAGTTTTACATTTTGTACAACTCTTAATCTTTGTGCTCGCGAGGGCACGTTTTTTTTTTTATTTCTCTTACATACAATCTTTCAACTGTTTTTCACTTTCCTTCTAACAAAGCCTCTCTTTGCCATTATTTGTCTTTGCTAAAGCACTCGGTTAGTTCTGGTCTTTTCTGTCGCCTGTACAACAAAAGCCCTACCAAAATGGCTGTGGCCGCCTCTAATGTATTAGCGAGAGCATCCCCAAAGGCATTTACTCAAGATCATCGATTCTTAGATTTGGGCGTTTGCAGTCGATATTCTCATCCACTGCTGTATACCTTGTCTCCCTTTTGATGTTTCCTTTTTGGTATCGTGTTGGAGGAGGGGAAGAACTTCAGTGGCTTTACTCCAATTGAATGGGAAGGCGGTGTTTCATCTGCCTACCGAATTGTTCCTTTTTTTCTTTCCTTGCGTTTTTTGTTTGCTACCAATGATTTTTCTTCTTCTTTTAAACCCTCTGCGGATACAGGGTGTTTGCCGTAGCTTCCTTTCCTTTCCCAATATTGAGTTACATGTGCCACGCCAACTTCTTTTGCGGGGCGCCTTTGATGAGCTGAATTGTCCCTTAATATTGGGGAGTTGTTCAGTTTCTGCGTTATCTTTTGTTTGGAAATTTGGGAAAAGGGGGTTCTCTCTTTTCTTTTTGGTAAGGGAAGGGAATTGCCCCCTAGGCTGTTTTTTTTTATCTGAAATTCGGAAGTGGTTTTTCTGTTGTGCGTGTGGTGATGTCTTGTAGCATTTGAGCTTTCGGTTGGGTTGGCAAATTGCAGAAAAGATTGTATCTTTTGTACCATATACCTTTATTTTGCTAGTACGAAATATTTAATCTTCAAATTGACTGGGATTATATATGTGCAAGGGGTAGTTTCTAAAAATTAATCTTTTCTGCAGAGTATGATACTGAATTTAGGATCTCCGACCAGCCCCATCATGGCACTAAATGTATTTTGAGCGCTCTATATGCACAATAAAATTTATCCATGTATTTCTTTATATTATCGAGGAGATATATAAACTTACCTTATTATCTTTAAGACTAATTAATTTGAAACAAAAAGACTTTGTATTGATTATAGTCACCACTGCGTCTTTAAACCAGTGACGCACACAAGAGGGGTTTACCTGAGTCCGGACCGCCCCCCCCCTTAGCCCTTCATATTTTTTTCCCGATTGATTATAATCCTATGTATATAGTACGCAAAATTTAATTGTTTGTTATTAATAATTAATTTCATGAATAAATAATTAGCATTAATTAAATTTATTTTTACTGTTTTTTGTTCCCGACACTCGACAAAATACAAAGAATGTTTGGGGGGTATATAGGGGTTTAACACGAGAATGATGGACTTTCGGCCTTGGCCCCCACCCCATTGAAAAATCCCTCTGCGTCACTGCTTTAAATGCATATTATTCTCCAAAACTTAGGCTTACAATATTTCTTGCTCACTTTATCAATTCTTTTTCAGCTAAAACTAAGAACGCAAGTTTTGTATGAGCTCCAGTGGCGCACTCAAGTGGGGTCCGAACCCCTCCCCCCAAAATCCTTTGATTTTTTTCCGATTGATTATAATTCTAAGTATATAGTACGTAAAATTTAATTACTTGTTATTGATGGTTAATTTTATTAATTAATGCTAATTATTTATTCAAAAATCAGTTTTTTACTGTTTTTTGTTCCCGAAAGTCGACAAAATCAAAAGGAGCATGACACAAAAATTGTGAACTTTCGACCCCGGATCCCCCCTCCTTGAAAAATTCCTGTGTGCGCTACTGATGAGCCCTGAATATGAATATCGCTTTACTGTTACGCAAAGAAATCGATTTTTATTGTAGAACACAATTAATGTGTATTAAATATGTATTTAATTTAAATCGGTTCTTCATGCTATTGAACACCCGCCTTGAAGAGGGCCTCGTGCACGTTAAATCTGTCTAGGCTTTATTCTCCCATTGGTATGATGTGGTAGTTCGGAGAGGTTGATGCCTCGTATCTTGACTGAAATATGTCGCCAATAGCCTCCGTATTGCTTTATATTGCGATGTTAATAAACTCTTAGTCGCACAAAAATCTTACATTCTCGAATTGTTCACCATAAATCTCACATTTTCTATCCATTCTTTAGCAAAATCTTATTTTCATTATCATCTGAACATTATATCCAATAATCTAAATTAGCAAAATTATATCAAAAACGACATTGAGTATTTTAATTTGTTTCACATTTAGAGGTTTTTTCAAACGTATTTGGATACATATATATTTTTTTTTGTTTTTGAAGTACATGTTTATCCTTCCTCTGTTTCTTAATCCTGAATAATTTTCCTTCATGTTCCTCTATCTTTCCTTTCCCCTCTTCTCCCATTTAAAGATTTATTTATAAATATTATAATTTCATGCAGTAAATCGTTTGTGAATTCCATTTAAACCATTGCTTATTTTTAACTTTCCAGAAAGAAAGAAAAAAAATTCACATGCATGGCTAGCTTATTTTTTATTCAAGCAAGCGTTTTCCGAGTTATATATTTGTCTTCGTAACAGTTTTGTAACATTTTTTCTCAATTTTGACATTTTGCCAAAGCGACAATGGACCTAACGTTGATTTAGTATTCACTCCATTTACCCTTTCGCTCGCAAATTTTGCTTTATGGGAATATGAATGTGTAGTCAGCCAGACAATTGAAAATGACGTACTTCATGCATAACTAATGGAGTGAAATCCTATTAACGGCATCTGCAGTTATATATATAAACTTACTATGCATTCGCAGTTAAACTCGCTACACATTTTAGTAAAAAATTAAGTTTTTTTTATACGTTTGAAACATTACGCTTATTGCTTCTTAAGAAAAACATTTTTTTAAAGTTAAATTTATGTAGTGTTAAATGGAAGTATAATCTTTCGTTCCTGTCGTTCTAAAACTGTGTATACATTGGTATTACACATTGTAATGCGTTACATAGTTACATTCGAAAGAAAATCTATCAAAGTATTAAAATTGGAGTCATGTCGGAATGATCCTGATTTCTTTCCAAAATAGAGAAATTTAGGTCATTAAATTCTTTTGTTTACATATATTCTTATTTTAATTGTAATGAAAACTTTATTTCCATATAGATATGCGTTAGAATGTTTTAGTAATGACATTGAATGGTAAAGCTGAGTAATCGCTTTTAAATGAAGCATAAATAATTTACTAATTTTGAATGTATATTTATTGTTCATTTGTTTAAGCTTCCGTATTTATTATGAAGTGGGTCAAGTTAACCTCTATAATTAATTTTTTTATGCTTGTAATTTGCAATGATATATTCCAAATCTGTCATGATACACATTTATTTCTTTATTATACAGGGTGGTCCTGAATCCACGGTACAAACTTTAAGGGTAGGTACAAGACATTGTAACAATCATTTATTGTATAGGAATGTATGGGCGCGCAAGTGACGCGATGAAGCTCGAACAGGGGAAATAAAAGACATGAGAAATAGAGTTATCGATTGTGTGCTTGTGTTGCCGGTAAGGAGAAGTAGATGTTAAGCCGCCGTTCAACATGATGCATCTCAGTAGGGAAAAGCGCCATTCGCTGTTGTGCTGAAGTTACGATGGGAGACTTGACGTATGCGGAAAAAACAGGCATGCATTACATGTACAGCCATGCTAATGGTAACGGCAGAGTTGCGCTACGAATGTATTGTGCGCAGTTTCCTGATCGATGAATGCGGAATCACAGAATTTTTCAGCAATGTGCGCACTTACCTGAATGCCACGTTTAGTGAACGATAGATTGGGCGTGATAGACCAGTCTCTTGGCCACCTCGATGTTTCGAATCTCTGTTTCCTTGTATTGGGGACACCTGGAGAATTTTGTTTATGCGACTCCACTTGACTCA
Organism: Trichonephila clavipes; assembly: GCA_019973935.1. Taxonomy (NCBI): domain Eukaryota; kingdom Metazoa; phylum Arthropoda; class Arachnida; order Araneae; family Nephilidae; genus Trichonephila; species Trichonephila clavipes. Next base: position 211,392 of record BMAU01019275.1, read on the forward strand.
GATGAGGATTCAATGTCCGAAGCTGCTGCACGTGTGCGTGAAATACCTGGCATCTTTGAACGTGTACGCCAATCACTACCCTGATGCTGTCAAACATGTGTCTCTACTGGTGGACGCAATTTAGAACAGTTATTGTAAACATTGCACATGTCAGCGATGCTTTAAATAAACAATTTGTCTTCCGTTTCGTCTCTTATTTTTTGTGTTTGTCCCTAACCTCGTCACTTGCGCCCCTATATTCCTCAACAATAAATGATTGTTACAATGTCCTGTACCTACCTTTAAAGATTGTACCACGAATTCGGGACCACCCTGTATTTTAAAAGAACTTCTACAACTCTTCCTTTGAGATTTTCAATGTAAATATTAAAATATTGACACATATTAATATAAAAAAATAATGATTTACTAAATGGTTGTGCTCTGATTTTTTCCCCTGTGAGAGTGTTTTCAAAGTACTTTACTATCGAAAACTGATATTGAAGTTTCGCTATTAATATAACTTGTCTCTAATTAGCAATTTCATTCAGCACTCATTAATAACTTGAATACTTTATACGATTACATATTTGTTTGGTTTAAAAAAAATTGGAGTACTGAATATTAAAAGATTAAGATTGATTGAAAAGCAATTTGTCTAATTTTTTTTGGACTTAATAGCATTAATTATAAAAGCTGGGAAGGAATGTGTTTTTCAATTTCGTTATTTAAACTCTAATTGAATTCGTGTTTTAAACATCCACTGTTTTATTGTTCTTTAACCTTGCTTGTCCCAATTTCTCAAAACACTGGCAGAGGTCGTCATTTTTAATTGAAACCATAGCCATCTATGAAAACGAGCAAAACATTGTGATCAAACTTAAACGTAATTTTCTCTTTTTACGTAATTTGAATTCGAACATGTGACAGACGTAACACATTCTTAGACGTGACACGTTCTTAGTTTCGAAACAAAACGTTCCTTTACCAATTTTCAATGCACTTGGCCATGGGTAACAAATATATCTGTCAGAGACTTCTTTGCCAGTTATGTGCCTTGTCTTTCGGGTTGAAATGTAGGCCAAGTGAACCTCGCCCTCCTACGACGCTGGACAAACTAGAGTTTGTACCAGTAATTGGTTCGATGATTATTGACGGTCGACCGCAATCCATCAAGGGCGGTTGCCCTGTCAACACCTTCGATTTCAAGGTCCTATGGAAAAAGGTTAAGATGATAATTATACTAGTGGACATGCATCTCTCGTCAACAGATTTGTGAGAATCATTTTATTTTGGAAATTGGGATAACCAATTGTGGTGTGGTGCCTTGAGAATGGATTTCGTTTTTGGTAGCTTTCATTCTTCAGACTTTGAACTGTCAACGAAAGCAATGTGTCAAGCGTGGTCGGAATTTAATTTTACCTATGAATTTAAATGAATTGATTATTGGTTATTTTCTGTTTTTGTTTGTTGTGACTTAACATTGAAAATAGAAATTCAGAATATATATTTAAGGCGTAAGATACATTTAAATTGATTTTTTTTCTTTTTGTATCTATTTATATTGATTTTTCCGGTTTATTTTTGTTTTATTTATTTGAATACGGCTATTTGCTAATGTTTTAACTCTTTAGTGCGTTTGAGTGATTGATTTCGTATTTTCAATTATTAAGGAAAGAAACATAGAAAGAGAAATTGAGCCAAATCATGTCCATTGGGGACTGAGATTGCGTCTAAGTAGCATGATAATTACGACGAAGAATTTCATGGACTTCGACAGACTTAGATATGACCGCCATTAGTGTATGACAGGCAGCCCAATACAATTCAGGAACACAATAAAATCTACAATGGTTTTTGATAGCAATAGTGCTGCTACGTCGCTGAGTCCGGAACAAAAAACCTTTTGTTCCTCTAGACATGGTCTTCGCACATGTATGTATAAAGGGCAAACTGGGGAATATACTTAATCAGATCTATACAGGTGTTTCGTGAGTTAGTCACGTCCATTTGTAGTTCTAAAATTAGTGACACTATCGGGTCTTCGCAAGACACAAGAAATTGAACTTTTGGTTAAGTAATTCCAATTCTTTCCCTCCAGAGTCCCAAATCTTCTTTCGAAAATGAACCTTTAATCCAGCATTGATTCTTTTATTTCATGAAAATAAAAACAAAAGACTGATAATCTGAGTAATTTTTTAATTTTGATCTGTTAATGTTCTCAATCCTTATCTATAAATGATCCAATAGCGATGAATATGAACTGTAGGCATTTTGTCTGTGATAATTCTTTGTATTTTTTCTTGTATCTTTACGTTTTGATTAAATGGTTTCAAGATCTAGGTATATTAGTCAGATCTTTTATTATAAAAATAAGTTTTCAACTTAGAAGCATTTCATATCTACAGTCATGTTCATTTTTAAGTGTGCGATTTATGCACAACGATAAAATACTTACTTTAGAAGAAAAAGTATCAAAATAACTATTTAGGTAAATTTTTAAGGGACAAAATATTTGTTAACTGACAACACAGGAGAATGTTAAAATAAACTTAGCATTGAATAGAGTGAAATGGAAACAAATCTTGCTACTCCTAGGTATTCCATTTGGTTTGTAAAGTGGTCTCTTCTATTCATTTAGTGACCATCGGTATTTAAACCGCCCAACGCATTGAAAAGCAGCTATCCCAGCGGAATAATCCTTTCATAATCAGGCAGAGCGCTGTAAATCATCGGAATGAATGGGAACGCGTCAAAATTCATTGCGGTCATTACCGCGAGTTAAACTCGACGCTCTGCCTCTAATAAGCATTTTGTCGAGGGGAAAGACAGATGGCGAATTAATGCATTCATCAAAAACTTTTGACCGATTTTAAGTGCTGTCCATTAAGTGGACGGGTCATGGCGAAATCTATGTCCGCCTCAATGGCCGAAATTGATTTCTGGTTTCAAATCGGGGGCCAACAGCCTGACATGATTTATGACGGTTATCGGGATCGTTTTGGTATGAAAGGACCTTAAGGCCATCGGGGGATATGAGGAAGGTGAATTACACCTGTCCTTCCGTTTTTTTTCTCCTTTTGATACTGAAGTTGAGGGAAAAGGGAGGGATTTAATTTCCTTAGTGGGTTTTTTGTTTGAATTCTTCCATGTTTCGGTTGTTTTTTTTCGTTGTTGTTGTTTGCTTTACGAATAGGATTTTTCTATTAGGTAACTTGTCATTTTCTGATTTTTGCAAACCATTAAACTTAATATATTATAGTAATGATTTGGTTGTTGCAATTTTGTATTTCTGTAGGAAGTATGAATGATTTCTGTATGTGGCGTACAAATGTGTATAAAAATTTCTTTCTGTAACTCAAAATTTCTTTTTTGTGCATAATTGAAGAGCTATAGTAGTTGCTCGTTGCTGGAAAAGTTAAGTGTTACGATTACAAAGACCGTTGTTTAACTGTAATTTGAATTTTAATGAATTTGAGAATTTCATTTATGAATTGAAATTTTTACCCTCATTGCTTGAATTAATAATAGTAAAATCGTTAGGGGAAAAATATTTTTTCCCCATTAGTCGTATTACCTTTGGCTGGGTCAATTGTCCCAGCCTTTTTTTTTTTAAAAAAAAATTACATAGGCTTTGTTAACCATTGCACATTGAATGTTAAAATCAGTAATTGTCGAAACTAATGTGGCGGTGATCTAGGCTTGTATGCGTCGATGTTATACTTTCTCTCTGACATTCATCAATTGTTGCTCCAGATTTGCAACACTTCGAGATGCCCTATCTAACGGCCTTCGATGTCCCATGCATTTTCGTTTGGCGAAGATTTGTTGACCTTACAGGCCTAAGAAGAATTTTAATAGCACAGTTGATGTCCAAAAATTTGCGAGCCGTATAAGGCTGACATTATTTGGTTAGATAACGGTCTCGACTTAGAATGACAGGTAAATGCAACTGACCGCAGTGTGTGATCAGTATTTCAACTATTAAAGTTATACACAGGGATGACCAGAGATGTTTTTCTCTCGTTTGAGATAGCACTCCATACCAGAAATATTTCTATTGTATATTTCTATAAAACAGACTGGAGTGGCCGCTCCAACATTCTAAGACGTCACTCTAGAAGACTTGGTCGATGCTAATCGATGTTAAAAGCAGACGCCTGTGTGTGCATCAGACCGCTCTGAGTGTAACTTCTTCACTGTGTAGCCTCACGAGGTTGTAGAAAGTACCACAGGTGGTATAAAAAATATGCAGTATGGTGGATAACGGGCAATGATGCGATTGACAGTTTGTTGCCCAATAAATTCGATCTTGCCTTGCATTCGTGCGCCTTGTTTTCTTAGGGTCTTAATTTCGCCGATCAGTTCCTAATAGCAATGATTTCTATGAGCACTTTTGAACAGGGCGGACGACAGCCTATTGCACATATGATCAGCCGGCTTCACATATCCCGACTACAACCTTCACAATTTTCATTGACAACAACATCGTAGTGGTCACGGTAAACCAGTAGCCATGGTCACGAGCTCGTGATCAGTGTCTCATGAATTCGAGCTTTAGTTCCAATGAAGCTCCGCCGTGTAGAGGGGCTGATGCACGTTATGCCTTTCGAGGCTCTAAGTCCTCCAATTGACATGGTGTTGTAATTTTGAGAGAGGATTGCCAGCTCAGGTCATCACTTGACCTGGGTACAAATTACGAGATCCGTCGCCCATATCCCTCGCTTTGCTGTATAGTACGACGTTTATAAACACTCACTCTACAATATCATGTTATTGGCTGTGCATCAATGGAATTGCAGTGCCTGGCAGTGAGAAAAAATAAACTTTCGCAATTGTTACTGTTTTATATAATGCTAGTTGGGATGCAAAAAATGTGCTCTATGACCGAAATTAATATTCATTGATTATAAAATTTAATCTTTTTCATATTTAAAAATAAATACATTTGCATGGGAAATTCGGAGATGATCGAATCCTTTTTCGGAAAATTTTCGGTGTGTTTCTGCAGAAGATTGCCTCGTCTTTACATTTAGACTAGAACTAATGAATTTTATATTTTAACAATTTTAAAATAATTCATTTAGTGTTACAGCGTAAAAGACGAAATATTGAACTCGTATTATGAAAAATAAACTGATTAAAATTATAAATATTGTTTTCTGTGTATGATAAAATCGAAATGTTGATTTTTCTTGTCTAGTTAAATGTTCCGAGTTTGTGTGTGTGTGTGAATCTGCTTAAAACTAGGCAGTGTATTAGCCTGAGCAAACGAATACGAAATTTTCACTTCCAACTAAGTCTTATCTATCAAATATCAGTTACTGTGCAAACAGTAGCCAACTGTCAAACGATCGATTCGGATTAGTTAAAGGCATGGGTTGCAGCTGTCAAAAGATCGAAAGCGAACCATAACTATGTCACGGAGTTTTGCCTATTTTTCATCAATGATCCGTCTCCCACCCCGTGACATTGTTTTAAAGGGACGCCGCCCTCTTTTTTAATTACTCATTGTGCTACTTTAATAAATCGATGGTGTAAGTAATGTTTGATCGGATCTTTTTCTTTTCATCCCCCCTATTGGTGTAATACGTACGCTTTTCGTTTATAAATTGTTGAATTCCCGATTTCTGTTGCAAGCATGCTGTGCATTTGTGAGGTTACCACTTGATTTATGTCACTTGGACGAATAGTTTCGATTGTGGGATGGTTTTGATTAATGAACGCGTTGCGTATGAAATATTTTTGTTTGTATTGGTGGCGATGTGATTGAAATCGAAGAAATTGTGGTAATTAGTTTGAGAAATTAGGGGCGTCGCACTTGTTTAGCTGGCTGTTTTTGCTGTTGCTGAAGCTTTGAATGTATTTGCTTAAGAGAGCTTTTAATTTGTTATCGGAATGAATTCTTGGGGGTTACAAGCCTTTTAAGGATGTGAAAACAGCTAAGATAAAAAATGAAAAATCAGGTTTTCGAGTCTTTTAATTAATTTGATGAATGGGTAATGCACTAATTAATCAAAACTGGATTAACTATTAATGTTTGTTAAAATTTCTTTCAGTTTAACACTAGTTAATAAACATTTAAATTATAAATGTTTCCATTAATCGTGAATGTAGAATTACAAAATATACTTTCGTAAAATGGTTGATACTAGAGAACTTCTGTTTTGTCGTGGCGAGTTTGAAATTATCGTGAGGGACATAACAAAGGGTGGGAAAATATTGGGCTGTGTTAAATGATAATTGAGCCCTCAAATGTGTGTAGTATAAATACTGAAACTTGACGAACAAAATGCTGATTCTGATATTACTTCGACTGAATTGGGTCCCTAGGATATTGATCAATTATACAACTGAACAGTTCGTAAGTGACACGGTGTTTTTTTAGAGGTATAGAACTTTAAATTGCAATAAAACAACGATGTATTATTCGATTGACATGAATTTTTTTTATTCGAAAGATAATCTTGTGGCATTACATTTTAAATATGATTTCTGGCATAGGACTGCCACGGCTCGCTCGGATGTAGTCCAATCTGGACGTCCACTTTTCGATGACTTTTTCCAACATTTGTGGCCGTATATCGGCAATAACACGGCGAATGTTGTCTTCCGAATGGTCAAGCGTTTGTGGCTTATCCGCATAGACCAATGACTTTTTACGCAAGATCTTGGAGGCCAATTCACAGGTCCAAAACGTGAAATTAGGCGGTCACCAAACGTGTCTTTCAATAAATCGATTGTGGCACGAGCTGTGTGACATGTTGCACCGTTTTTGCAACCACAGCTCCTGGACATCATGATGGTTCAATTCAGGAATGAAAGGTTAGTAATCATGGCTCTATACCAATCACCATTGACTGTAACATTGTGGCCTTCATCGTTTTTGAAGAAGGATTCCACCAGCCCATAAAGCGCACCAAACAGTCAGTTTTTGTGGATGTAACGGTGTTTCGACATACACTTGTGGATTAGCTTCACTTCAAATACGGCAGTTTTGTTTGTTGATGTAGCCATTCAACCAGAAGTGCGCTTCATCGCTAAACAAAATTCGCTTATGAAAATCGGGAACAACGGCAATCTCGTTTTGGGCCCATTCGACGCATCTACGCCTTGCTTGATGATCGTTTTGATGAATTGCCAAACCAAACTGAGAATAAATCACTTGACAGCTGTTAAATCGGTCGCCATCTTGGAAAGTAATGCCAACTTAAACTTCTATACCTGGAAAAAAAAAACACTCTATATATAACTGGATTTAACCATCTGCTTGAGTTAAAATTGTTCTATATGTAGGAAATGAATAGTATTTGTGAAAAAAAATTCCACTTATTGTAGTCATGTTGTTCATATTGGTTTTTCTTTTAAAGAATCATTTCTTTATGAAAACCAAAGTTTTTTTTCAACTGGCCTCTTTAATTTATTGGCGAATGACTTATACTAGCTTTTATATATATATATATATATATATATATATATTTATATATAATATAGGCTTAATTTGTACTGATTCTTTCATTTGTTTTTAAAACTCCTGATTATGTATATATTCTAATTTTTTAACTTTCTAATGCATATTAATATAATCTGTAGTACTCGTTTATTGTATATATACATTGTCATATGCTGAAGACAAGTTTATATAGCAGTCATATTTATTCATGTTTTACTTTTGTGTTTGCTCGGATAACATGGTTTCATCATTGTATATAGCACAATATATCATGTATCTTGTGTATTTGCGTGCATCTGGATATCATGTTATTCGGAAATCTAAAAACAATAATTTTTGTCTACAACGCTTCCCCAACCTCCTGTGGGAGTCGATTTGCATAACATTTGTTTTTAGTGAATCTATACTCAACAGAATTTTTTTTTTTTTTTTTTGCAATGTTCATGTTTATACGCCTAATAATTTTAAAACAATTTTTTTTTGTTTTCGTTTGTAAAGCTCTCACAACACCCCCACAAACCTCTTTGGGAGTTGGGTTTCCTGAAAACCCGTTCATGGGGGGGGTCTCTACTTAGCAAAACAGAAATTTTCCAAATTTCAAATCTGAGGGTGCAATAATTCAAAACCGGGAATTTTTTTTACAACTCCCCGCCCCTTCGGAGTTTATTTTTGCAAAACTCGTTCTTGGCGAATCTATACTCAAGAAAAATAACATGTGTGTGTGTGCCTGCCAAATTTCAAGTTTGTACTTATAATCGTTCCAGAGATCTTGGGATGAATGAGTGGATCGCTTTTCTGCTATATATATATAGATAAATAGATAGATTATATCCTCCCATTTATGCGTTTTCTAACTAAACCCTATTGCTTTCAGACCAGTAACATTAATACAGTTAGATTTTCACAATAAGATGCGTTGTTTGTGCGTATTGCATTTAAGTGATTTTCTGTAGTCAGTATACTATTGGATAACGTTGCATGTGTGTGTGTTGTGTTCCAATTTTTTAAATTCTCAAAAAATACAATTGCTTATTTGCATAATTATCATCTGGGCAACGTGGCCCATTTTTTTTTCTTTTTAAATATTTCTTTTCTCAAAACCTGAGATCAGAAATCTCTTTTCTTAGAAAAGCATAGGAAATCTGGATGAAAAATTCAAAAGAGAATAGGTTCGATATGAAGTAAGACCAGAAAGAACACGCAAGCCCGACTACATTGGAATCCTTGACCCAATCCGTTCATAATTTGGCACTGACTACAATTCGATCCGAAGTCGATTCATGTCTCTTTCTCCTTTAATGACTATCAAATTAAGAAGTGTCGGTTTTGGGGGGTGTCGCAAATCATGGAGAAAAATGATAGTTTCCCAGTTCATCCACCCTTTGGCGTTTGGCCAATTTCATTTGGAAATGGGCTTTGACGGAGATGGCCCGAAATAGGAAGAAACAAGCGTTACGTAGCGACCGACGCGAATTCTTGCTTGATTAATGGTGGTTACTCATCTTTATCCTTGCCTTTAGTTTTTTTATATTTTGGTTCTTTCGTGTGCCTGTCCCCAAAAGAAACCTTTATTTGATTTTGGTTAGAGAATCATACTTCATTCTTAAATTGGATGGTCATGGACTGCTTGCGCGATTCGTCTTTTTTTTTTAAAAGAAATATTTTTTCTTTTTCTTTCTTCTTTTTGACGTACAGGTCTTGTATTTGATGCAAATGAGTTGTAAGGAAGTGTCTCTTCTTTTAAGCAAATGGTTAGTTTCTGCTTTAATCGCAATGGTTTGGGGCAGAGTTGGGGAACCTTTTTGCCATTAGAGGCCTCATGTAAATTAGATAGTAATTAAGCACGGGTTAATGTACCTATAAATGCGACTTTTATTAAATTATAGTTTTTGCACGATTTAAACAATTTGGTATAGTTTAAAGAAATATTACAAAAAAAAATAATTAAAAAAAATAAATTGAATTCTTGTTTGTTATTTGACAGAAAAAGTTACAATATAGAGTATTTTTGTTTTCACATAAGGCACAAATATTAAATAATTTCTCTATAAAAGCGTATACTTGCTAGAGATACAATAATACAAAAGACTTGTATACAAAATAACACAGAATAAGTAAAACACAAAAACTAGTTTTCACATTGGCCGCGTTAGCAACACGAGACTAATTTAGCCCAGCCAGTAGCGCACATAGGAATTTTTCGGGGGGGTCCGGGGTCGAAAGTTCACTATTCTTGTATCATGCTCCTTTTGATTTTGTCGATTTTCGGGAACAAAACACAGTAAAAAACTAATTTTTGAATAAATAATTAGCATTAATTAATAAAATTAATCATTAATAACAAATACTTAATCAAATTTTACGTACTATATACTTAGAATTATAAACAATTGGAAAAAAAAATCAAGGGCTTTGGGGGTGCGGATCCCCAGAATCCTCCCCTTGTGTGCGCCACTGATCCCAGCACATTATCCGATTTACATAAGTAAAGCCGCAAGCGTCTTTTTTAGTACATACTTTTACACACTTGTTGTATCTCAATCAATATAAACTTATAATAAAACACTTCATCAATATTTAAATGCCATTCATGCAAAAAAAAAAAAAAAAAAAAAAAAATTCATATTAACATCCATGGAATCAGTAATAAAAAAGTAGTTTTTGTGTACATGTTTCGAAGTGTTGCCGTGTTGCACAAGGTGACATACTAACATTCGAAGTGTACTAGTGGCCATATATTCCCACTAGTAGTCATTGAAACTTACATTCATGCCGTTCTTTATTTAATTCCATTCATTTGAAATTTGTTGTAATCTATATAATTAAATATTGAGTTTTTATGAAGCTTACTATGATAGCTTTTATGAAGACCGTACAAGAAACTTACGGAGGCCGCAGGTTCCCCACCTCTGATATATACAGTGGCATAATTGAGAATATTAGAGATCCCCTGCAGAGTCAGATTATGTGCCCCCTGGAATCCTGGCACTCCCGTAATGCGTGGGTGCACGTTATGTCATTGTGTATATACTATATTCCATTCTGTATGTAATGCGTAGAATTTTAGGGGGCCCAAAGGTTATGGTTTTGCATTCCTTTGTATCCGGCTTGGTGTCTAAAGTGGCTGCGGTAGCCGAGTGGTATAGGTATCGGATCGTGGCTGACTTTGTCACGAGTTCGAGCCCAGTACCACTGAAGACCTGCCGTGTAATGCAGTGATGCACGCTAAATCTGTCGAGAGCTCAAACGTCCACCCGTTAGTGTGGTGAGGTAGTTAGGAGAGGGGGGTGCCAGCTCAGGTGTCGTCCACGTCACTTGACCATGGTTCAAAATTGCGTGGGCCGTGGGTAGCTTAGTGGTTAGAGCATCGGACTCCAGACCCGAAGACCTGGGTTCGATGCCCGATGCCACCAAACACCCTCCGAGTACACACGGAGTACGTGTTCGTTAAATCAGTGGGTCCGAAGTCTTGTGGGCTGAGTCACGAGCGCAGGGACTGGAGATTATTTCCCTCCCCTTCAGTTCAATGCAGAAATTGTGGAGGTGGAGATAGGTGGGGTCGCCATCTATCGTCCCTTCGGGGAATTTCGCCGAGCTAAATCGTACTGTCACCTGTATGGTGCTGAAGGCCAACGACAGGCGTACTTCTAGTCCCTTGCCACGATGAATTTCGTGGGCCTCGATCTGACTACGTCAGACAGGTGGCATTAGAAACAACAACAATATTACGTGGTCCGTTGCCAAAAGCCCTCTTGTAGCTGAACAGTGCGACGTTAATATTCACTCACTCACTTGGTGTCTAAAACCTGATTTTGCAGGGGGGGAGGCGGGGTTTCCTCCGTTACGCCACTGTTTACTCACTAGATCTTTAGACTTATTTTTTTTAAAGGTTAATGGAAGACAAAAATTAATATCCTTGAGATCAACGTGACGTAATCTACTTGGCTAATTTATGATGGTTGGATTATTTTTGTCCGTCATAATCCTATGTACTAAACAATGAAATGTATAAAAATATATTTCCTTGTTAATTACAGCCAAACTTTCTATTTTAAGTTTTTTCGTACGTCTATATCGATATCGTCCATAGCGATGATTACGTATTCAAAATAGTTTCATTTGAAGTCTTTAAGATGTTTAGGTTAACACATGGTCATAAATTCAAAGCATCACAAAAATACCATTTTGGAATTCAATAAACGTTTTTTATAGAAAGAAAGGAATGGGAATTTTTTTCGTGTAAATTCACATTACATCATTTGATAACACCCCAAAACTTACAATTTCTTTTACATAACATATGTAATATACGAGTATTACTCACTGTCTTCAATTCTAGCGGAGGAAGGAAAGAAAAAAAATCAAGTAACAGCTTAGTTCGAAACTAGATAAACTTTTCTTGTAGTTTTTTAACCTTGTTCTACTTCGAAGATGGATGTTGGAACTCTAATATAAACTGCTCGTTCTTGTCATAATACCTCCTTTTTTGTGAACGGAAGAATAACTTTTGAAGTTCATACTGTTGAAATTTGCATTTAATAGAGCATTGTATGATGGATGAGTTTCTTTAAACCTATACACACACACCGGTCGACTGCGAGTTATAAAAACACTTTGTTGATTTAGTATTTTAGTTTCTGATAATGTAACTTATAAAAGATAATGGATAGGGTTGGTTACCTTCAGAATCTCTTTTATAGATTTAATTTAAGAATGCTTTAAAAGGAATTTTTATATGCCATTGTATTGCTGATTTCTTTAGCAACATTTTTGCTATACATTTTTTCCTCCTTTGTTGAAAATATTGCTTTTGAATTAATTTTTGGTGTTCCGTTTTCTGATTTTCCGTTGATGTAAACTCTTTGATTTCAAAAATAAACCCTGTAGTGCTTTGGATTAAAGTTTGTGTATAGGGGGTCAATGGAGTCTTGGTAAAGTAAAAATTATTTATTGATTTAAGTTAGGTCGCACACAAAGACATAATACGTATCGTTAACAAAAATAATGGGAAAAGAACATGAACTAATTTTCATTGCAATCGCATTCTTTCTTCACACAGCCTATACTGAAGATAGGTGCACGCTAGATGGCGCTTGTGGTGCTTTAAACAGTCTCTGTTATTAATGACAAGAGCGGTAAAAAACCGGCTTAGATAACTGAATCCAACACACAACTTAACTCTTCCCCCCTCCCCAATTTTCTATTTCCCTACCTCAGTTATTGCATATTTTAAGTTTGCTGTGAGCATTTTTTTAACGTGCAAATAGATTACGAGAGAGAGACTTTTAAAAACTTTGCACGATTTATTATTATTATTATTGTCCGAAATTTACTGGAGTTAACAGTTTACTTTATGGAGGTAGAGGACTTTCAGTTGAAAATACGAAGTGAATTGTTTGTACGTATAGTAGTAATATTAAATTTATTTTCCCTCATTGTTTATAGCTGTGTCTTGGATTTAATTCTTCTTTTTATACATATTAAAAAAAGTAAGTGAACTTAAATACTAAAATTGCTTGCGATTGCATGCTTGTGATTTTTTTCATACCCCGAAAAAAAAAAGACAGTTTGTCTTTCAAAGTGTGCAATAATAAATGGGAAGTAAACCATCATTGTTCATTTTAAAGTTGTAAGTAGGTATTAAATAACAAAAGCATTCTTTCTGTAGCACAGAATTCGGCGCCTTCAAAAAATCGTATACTTTGTTATTTAAAATTGTTTTGGACATATGATTTACTTCGCAAACTTTTCGCTTATATTTTCGAATAATTTCACTACAAAAAAAAGCAAATTCTTTTTTTCTCCCTTAATTGCGTTTTCAAGATTAATTTTTTTTTTTCGCTCCCTCTTTCACTCGCCAACATTATATGAAGAAATTCGCCGAAACATTTCGTTCGCGTTATTTATTTTGAAAATGGCAGAATCGCGCGCGTTTTCTGCGAGAGTGAGTTTAATGACTTTTTAGAATAACTAAAGAACACCCTCTTATTTATTTATTTATTCATTGAAAAAAAAGGGCGCACAAGAACGAATTTTCCACTTAAAAGCCTTTCTTTCAATTGCGTAAGTGAAGGACCCAGAGAAGAGAGAAATTATCACTGCATAAGTTTAGAGAAATGGGTGGAACTGTTTATACTTTTTTGAGGGAAAAATTTCATTCTTTTCTCTTTTTCAAAAATCGTTTTCTCTAGTGAAGGGGGAGGTGGATTGTCGGAGGGAGGGGCCACCCCCTTCAAAAAGCACGCGAGACATTCGAAATTCCTTAGCTTCGCAATTATATCGAGAGGAAATGGATGGCTACGACGGAACTTTACCATGCCACGAATTCGGAACAGGAATTTCCTGAAAAACGCAGGGGTGGCTTTTTTTATTTTCTATTTTCTTTCTTTCGATTTTGACTTTTCCCCCATGCTGCCGAATCCCTTTATTGTCGTGGATTTGTCAAACATGGAAAAGGCCGCTTTTGTGAAGGGGGCGTATTGTTATTCTGTGTGCGTGATACCACGCCTTTTTTTTAGCGGGCCTTCTTGAATATATACCATCCTAAAGTTGTCAAATGGCATTTTCCTTATTCTTGCTTTTTCCGGTCAATGGAAGTTTAGTAATGTGATTATATGAATTTGAAGTAGAATTATTTGAATTCCTGTAATACTTAGTCTATTGCTTTCTCCCTTTCTCAAAAAGGAAACAGTATAATCTGAGCTTTTATAGCCACAAACTGTTGTATAGTCTCTTAAGATACTTTAAATAAGAAGTACCGCCTGAAAATTCTGCAAGCAGATAATAATTCTTTAAATGAAATGAATCAGTGCCAGTTGTTTATTTTTGGTTTGTTTTTGTTTCATCGACGGACCAGCCACACTTATTTCTTTTCACTTTTTTTATTCAACCATACAACATATATATGCTATTTACAAGCACAGCAAATTTTAATTAATTTTTATTGTGAGCTTCGAGTATTAGAGTCCTATATTAATGCTCACTTCTGAGTATTAAAGAGAAATTTTCTCGTCTATATCGTTCCACAGAAAGTTCTCATCTGCCGGCAAGGAAGAATATTTGCATTTGTGCGCATGACGTTGGCGCGCCAACATCTTATCCATTGGGCGCCCATGGGCCCGGATAAGCTGGACTTAACCAGATTTTCCCATTTTCGATCCTTCAGTGCCAAGGGGACGTGTAGATCTTCTGCGTCCAGGGTCCGAAATGATCTTAAATCGGCACTGAAAGGAATTATGTATTTGGGAATTACTAATAGTAATATTCATCCTCTCACTTGTTGAAATTACCTGTTCATCAGTGTATAAGTTAATTACAAAATTCTACCCTTTTCATAAATATCAATTTATCCTTTTGAACGAACCCTCAAACTTTACGAAATTTGTACATCGGTCTATAAAAGTATGAAACTTGCATAAAAAATCTGTATTTGCATTAGTTATAACTTAATTATAAGTTATTTAACTTTGTATAAACAATCTATTTTTAGAAAAATGGTATTTTTCTGTCACTCTTCTCTTTAAATCTGTCATTGGGGTCCGCCATAATTGTTGTTTTGGGGTAAAATATTATAGTCAGTGTAATATGTACAGGAATAAATATTTAATTTAAACGCAATAGATGACACAAGGCGTTCACTCGTTTTGGAACACATTAACAGTTTTTTACAAAAGAGAACACAGACATTTAAAATTCTCTACCGAGAGCGCGCGCAATCTGACCAACTACTACTTAGAAAGAAAGGAATTTCCTTTCAAAAGAACTAGTAGCGCCATCTGTCTATCGTTTAATAGTAAAGGGAAGGTAGATGTTAATATAGTGTTACATCATTTATTATTGTAACTTTGCACTTAAAGGACAAGTTGAAATAAATTATTTCTTGGCAGAATTTTTTCTAAGCAACCCATAAAAAATATATTTCGCGTGAAAATTTCTTTATTTAGATTATATTTTTCCGCTATTATTTCATCAGTAGGTTGATTTCTTTCGTGCAAACCTTAAACAAGTAAAAACTGATTTTATTTACGAATTTTCACTGCGAGTTTTTCGCTTTCTATTCCTGTTGCTGATCCTTTCAACGAAATAGAAATTTGGAATAAAGTGAAAAAAAAAAAAAAAAAAAAAAAACCCGCGTACGAGAGATGTGAAGTCCTCTTATTGCGATTTAATTTCTTGGCTCCCCCCTTATTTTGTTAAAATATTATTCCTTTTTCCATAAGTCCCCCCCCCCTTCTTTCAATGCAATTATAAAAGTCTATAGATGTTTTGAATTCTTTTAACAGATAATTAAGGGATTACTATAGTTATCAAAGTTTCTTAAGATATGTTTGTATACTAATGTAGAAATATTTCCTTAACATGTTTTTCTTTTCTTTTTTAGGTAAGTCTGAAGTTATTCCTGGTAATATATGGATTATACTTTGTTACAATTAATACGTAAGTGTCCGATCTTGAATCATTAAACCGAACGTCACAGCAAACAGTTGGACAGTATACGAAACTTCTACTTTTCTCGTGTTTTAAAAGTAATAGTAACTTTTTTCCTACTTAAAAACCTTTCTTTCAACGGAATTTTATGTTTGTACTTCTGTGCAAAATTATTCTTCAAGTTTTATATCCGTTGCACTCTCCTATTACCACCGATATGTAATAAGATATCCAAGAGCAGGGAAAACTTTTTTTTTTAATATTTCCGATCAATATTCACTGTATGGCTGGCATCAGGTGCTTACACATTCATCCTCTTAATTCAGTCTTTCGTGCATCACATTGTATACAACCCTGTCTCTCCCTCAATTCAATCATTATTCTTATACCTACTTAAATTGATTTTGATGGCTTCTTTATGTTCCTTTTGATGTTCCCTTGGATGCAATGCCGATCACGTGGCACGTGGGGGTGCAATCATCCACCCTTCATATTCAAATTTCGAACCTCCTTACAGCATTTTCTCCACACCCTTCCTTTTCAAGTATCCTTTTTCAACAAATGAGTTGGTCCCCTAATATGCATTTCTCTGTGCTCGTGAAATGCGAGCGTAAATCCATTTGTTTGATCAATAGTTGCTGTTCGGAGTTTTTTTATGGTGTGTATATTTTTCTTTTATGGATTATTCGTTTTTTTTTTACAAAAGTTATTGAATCATACAGCCTTATGCATCGATAAGTGTTAATGCAACGCACGTAATAAAGGATTTGGGAATTATGTGAATTAGTTTTCTATCTATTTTTATTTAACATAGGTATTCGGCTGATTTACAGGTATCTTGTTTTAATTTAAAAAAGAGAAGAAAAGAGATTTTTCAGAATTTCGAAGTGTTATTTATGAGTGAATTTCGAATCTGAAAATATTTATTGAATGTGAAACAACTCAAAATTTATGTTAGTGAAAATTCCCTGTAAGACTTAAACTCGACATAAAATTATCGTGATTGGTTAAAATTTGAGAACAGCTTGTTGATTCACACACACAATAATATTCGAAGTAGATAATCTTTTATTTGGTTAAAATTTTAGATAACAGAAAATGTCAGAAAAACATAATTTGAGGGGGAAAAAATTCCTTTTCGACATTCCTCCATATATCATGCAAAATATTAATTTTAAAAAGCTATTTGTGTTTCATTTTGAAGCTAGAGATTTTTTCAAAATTTAATCACAACGCAATAAAATAAAATTATTTTTTAAAAAATCTTTTGAATCGCATGAATTTAGTGTTTTATACGTAAAGTGAGTATTTCTATGTTTACTTAAATTTTTTTTTTTTTTTTTTTTTTTTTTGCTTGCCATAGCTTGGAAAAATTAGAAATTGTTGCGATTCAGGTATTAGTTCTTCTTTGTGTCTCGTTCAGCGCTCCTCAGTCGGAATTCATATGGAAAAGAATCTATAGAAGCTTTGAGAGGGTCCACTAGGGGAAAAATTCGTATGTTGAGATCCATAATATGAATTAAGGGTTTCAGAGGAAAAATTTTAAAAATATAGATTTAATAGCAATAAATTAAGAAATTCACGGTTAAAAAACACTCGTATTTTTGCACCTTAATTTAGTCATCAGAAAAAAAAAATTTTGTCCTCTTAAAATTCTCAGAGGAGAAATTATTTAAGCTCCATTTAGAAAAAAAATCAGTGAATCTGGAAAAGGTAGCCGTTTCATTTTATAGTGAAAAATCGGAATAGTTGCGAAATTTGTATCATTCAAGTGAACTATATTTCCAAAAGTACCTACATGCATTGGCGAATTTTCTTTTCACTATTCCTCCTTTGATGGCTAGAACTGAATTAAGCAAATATTACGCATTATTAATGTTTTTTATAAGAGAAGTGTGAGTGTCCGCACTGTTGAAGTATTAGGATTCGCAGTCTCCTAAAACAAAAAATAGGAAGGGAATGTTTGATCTAAATATATTTATATATTTTGTCGAATTTGAGGTATCCCCCCTCCTTTTGATTTTGAAACTGTAACGTTGGCCTACTTTTTTACTGATTAGATTTCTTTTGGTGTGGGTTATTGAGAATGAATGGATTTTTGTTATATTGAATTTCGAGTAAGAAATTCATTAAAATATAGGATCTCTCCCCTCTTTTTAGGCAATCGTATACTTAATATATTATTTTCTAGCCTATTTTTTTAAAGTTTTTTGTATTAAATGTTTTGATTTTTTTTTTTTTTTTTTGCATACAACATTAAGATTTCTTGTTTCTCTCTCTCTTTTAAAAAATCATTATTAATTTTATATTTATCTTACTTAATTTTTTCTTTAGATGTCTTATGGGTACGTTTTGTGAAATATTTTTTTAATATTATCAATATTTTAAATGTTATTTAACGTTTGTAATTGATAACATTAACGCTAAAATTATTTGTAATGTTACCATTTAATTGTTTAATATTGCGCAACGTCAATAATGTTTTTCTATGTTTAACACATCGCTCCCCTGTTTCAGTGAATAAAGTTTATTTCCTGACCATGTCGACATCCCACTCAAGTGTGTGTGTGTGTGTTATATTAATCAAAATATTCTTTCCCGCAAACAGAGATACTTTATCATTATACATTGTTGCTACTTTGTTCTCTATCTCTTTCCATTTCATTAATAATTGACAGTTAACCAATACTTCTTAGACAGGACCAAAAATATCTATCGCACCAGTCATTCTTTGTCTGTCTTATTGTTATAATCAGTCATCGAATAATGATTAAACCAGGCTCGAAAGTTATTCTTAGCTTCCACAATCAGACCTGATTATCATCATCACAGCAACAGAATGGAACACAAATCTACAGTGCAGCATTCGTTTCCATTATATCTCACTGTCCATTGAAGGTCCTTTTGTTTCCGAATCATTTTAATTTCTGGATGGAAGAGGTCTTCCTTTTTCTTCCATCGTACCAGAAACCCCCTTTTCCACACATACACAGTTCTGTGTAACGGTGAATAATAATTACCATTCATTCCCTTTCGTTAGTTATCATTGCCATCGCACGATGTTCTTCTCCATTGTTGAAGAATGAGCAAATAAATGGCTACCCCCATTTCTCTTCAATCTTTCTTGCGTATATATCGTTTGTAGTGTATCTGATAGGTCTGGCAGCGTCATTATTTCTCCATTTCTGTAATGATCCAAGTGGTGCTGTATCAACATAAACACTGCTGAATAACCAGGAATCATTCCTTACAGGCTAATTGTTGGAATCTATGTCTAGCCCATTTTCTCTGTTATTAATAGATGAACCTCTTTTTTGTAACTCTAACTGTTTGTTTAGTCGCTCTTGATGGTTCTTTGAGAGAAATATTTTTAAGAGGTGTTTGTCGATGAAACTATGAAGGCTGATTGACTTGGAGATAGTCTCTTTTATGTATATATTTGGAATGTTTGGTAGGAACCTTATCACAAGTGAGAGGTATCAATTCCCTTTTTTTGCTTGAAAATGAGGTCATAAATGCTAATTAGGTTTCTAAATTATGATTGATAAAATATATATTATAATAATGAACGTTTTGGTTTTAAAATGAGGTTGAGTGATTTAAGGCTGTTTTCGCCAAATGTACGAAATCCTGAAGTAAATATGGTGCACATTTTCAAGCAGAAAAAATTTTGATGAAACTTTGCAACATTACAATTCATACATCTGTTTACAATTATAGGGTTTTTAAAATTTCAGAGTATTGCATACATACTTATATTTTTTTCATTTTAACACATAAAGGGAAGCTCATTTGGAGAAAAAAGATGCGAAACACATTTTATACTAGAAAAAATGAATCAACTCTGATAAAAATGAGGAGCATAAAATATATTGCTCTCTATAGGAATATTTCAGTTCTTTTGTATCTGAAAAAAATATTCCAAGTTCGGGTCTTATTCTTTAACATTAAGTGAAAACAGCCTTAAAAGTGAATTATTTAAAGTACTTTTGGTTTGTTATTCTTTACAAATATTTTAAAATAATATTCAATCCAAATATATTTTAAATTAGATTGTGCATTGTTCCAAAAAATATAGTGAAAATACGCTGCGAGACGGAAAGTATTTTATTTTCAACTTCAGTCCTAATCGATTCTTTTCAATATATTTTTATATTTATATATATTTCTACCCTTTCTCTCTCTCTTTGAAGTTACCTCCCCGCCAACTGAGGCTTTTAAATTTGTGTAATAGTATGCGTCATGTGTACCATTTCGAAAACAGGATATATTTAAAATGGATAATTCAACTTGTATTTTATTCATAAAGCGAACTCTTTCGGATAAATTTTAATACTGACGTATAACACTTTTCAGATAAAAATTCCTGCATCTCTTTACGATGAACGCTATAAATTTTCTTTAAATATATTCGTAGATTATTTGTTTTGTAGATTATTTTAGATTTGTCCTTTTATGTCTAAATGCTGCTACGAAGGTGTTGTATTATTAGACATTGAGTGTGCATGGTTAAATTTATTGCTTCGTGCAAACATTGCAAATCCTTCAGAAATGCGTTTTTCCTAACGTAAAGATGAAAGAATTTAAATGATTCACAGGAAATAAAAGAATTTGTGAAAAGGAAGCAAAAGAAGCGAATCGTCATACTATAAATGCTTGCAATAACGGTTTTCAAAGGAAATAAATTTTCTTTTAAAAACTATGAATGCTATAGACTTTTGTAATACTTCAAATTTTTTGTGTGTCTAGACTTCTGCAATATATTTCAACAAATTCCTTTGTGTATTTTATGACAAAAATTGGTGCTTGTAAAACATGCCAGCTTAATAAATATTTGGTAATTTTACGTTAAATTTCTTTAGATCACAGTTAAATCATCAATAGTAAAATATGTTTCTACTTCCACCATTCAATGGCATTTTAAAATTATCCACATTGCATTGTTTGATTTGTTATTAATTATAAACGAGTTTATATGAACAGAATGACATTGTAAAAGTAATGCCTAAAGTTAGTAGTCGTAATATATTCAAAATATGATTTTGATAATTAAAATATTAAAAATGCAATTATTGAGACAATATAACCAAAAGTTGCAAAAAAAATATGAATGAATGAAACTATTGACCTTTTGCTTTTGTAACGATAAAATCCTGAAAATGATCTGAACAAATACGGAATGTGTATTAAGAGAATGTAGTCACGCACACAGCATCAAATACCATTTTACTTAAAAGGACTTATGTTCTACGTTATGAAACTATATGATTATGAACAATTTATTTACTAACTTTTTATTAAAATTGCTAAAATTTAAGATTTTGTTTTAAAAAATTTAAAAAATTTTTTTCATTTTAAAATTATTATTTTTAAAATATGTTCTTTAAAGAAATAGGTTATGAATATATGTGTGTGTTAAGATCACACATACAGAAATTATATAAGCATTAGCTATGATACACTTTCGGTTATCCCTGTTCGACTACATTAAATGTAGTTTTCGAGGTTTTTGCTTTGCCCCCTCCCCTCCTTCTCTGCACTGAATAAACGGTCTGTAGGCGATTTCGCTTTCGTTATCTTCAGTCTTTTTAGATGAATCATCCATAATCATTTGATACTAGTAAGAAAATTCTTTGAAATTTTTGAAACATGCTGTGATTCATTTCTTAGAAGTATATGACGAATATGTATGTTTTCGGTTACGTGCGAGTTATCAGAAAATCTATTTCGGACATGTCATGATGACATGAATAATGGAACAATTTCAGCACTATTTTTAAAATGCCCCAAATAACCAAAAGCAGACTTATTAATATTAAAAGCACTTTTAATCAAAGACTTACATAAAGCATAATTTTTTTTAGATATTTGAAAATAAAAGGTTCGAAAATATGCCTTTCCCAGAATTGAAAGTCCTCTAAAAATTAAAGTTTTTAAACATTATTGACAAATTTATACAGTAAAGACCAAGCATTACTGAGTATTATTATTATTTTGATGAGGGACAAATGTTTGATTTTCAGAATAAATTTACTAAATGAATATCAATCCGTTTAAAAAGAAAAATTATCCAAAAAAAGGTAAGAATTTATTTGAGACGCGCCGTTATGTGAGAAACAAGCAAAATTAAAGTGGTAATGATGGTGTATTTTCTGGAAATAAAGGGCGTATATAAATAAAATCGAAGAGGAATTATTCTAGAAAAAAGTTTGACTGTGTTGTGATTTTATGGTATTTTTCATCTGTGAATATATTTTATGTCTTAAATACATCACTTGCTTATTCAATTCCTACTATTAGGTCACACTCTCTTTATATTTATTTATTTATTTATCTTGGTGGAATTTTCCATCGTTAATAAAATACATTTTAAAGTGCTCAATTGAGCTGAAATTTTATATGCATAGTTATTTTGGATGACAATACAGTAATTTAATTATAATTAATAAAAATTAATTGATTTAAACTCATTATTCAAAGAATTACAACAGCCACGTTGGCATTTTTGGCGACTAGTGCCAAAATTTAAAAAGGTTTTTTTCTCGCATGTTAAAGCATTCAGTTGAACTTAAATTTTATATACACGATTGTTTTGGATGTCAATACTCGCGCGCGGTACTTTAATGATAATTAATAAAAATTAAATACCACTTAATGTTGTGTTTGTCATATGTATATATATATACATATTTATATTAATTGTAACTATTTAATAAAAAGTAGCCAAGATAAAAAAAGTTTTTGTTGATCTAAGTAGGAATTGACTTAGTTTTTTTTTATATATATTACACCACTTGTTTATATATCATTTGAATTTATCTGTCTAAAATAATTACCGTACTTACTCGAATCTAAGCTGCGCCCTCAATTATCAGCATTTTTTGTCATCAATGTTGTCAAAATGTCGTATCGATTCTTAGCCGCATTTCAAATTTTCTACATGTTTTTGAGAAAAAAGTAACATATTGTGCATAAAAGGTTTATCAATATCCGACACTTGTGATTAATCAGAGTGATTAATACTTACTTCTGTGAACCTCGTGGGATACTCTGTGGTGTACGGTGATTTTACAAATAAATAAATAAAAAATAATAACAAAAATCCGATACTTAAGAAATTTTTAAAAAAAATTTTAATGAAAAATTATAGGAATTTTAGAATTAATTTTTGAACAGTATTAAAAACTTTCAAATACATACATGAACTTATAGTTTCTCTAACCGTCTGTGCCATGTTTCGAAAATAATTCGTCACTCCCGTTGTCTCAGCTGACTTCGAAATTGGTGCCGGTGTCGCCATTTTTCCACACAGTGTCATTTTCTGTGCCATCCAATGCATTATTTTTTGTGTGCACATTTTTTAAAAATAATGTATTATAGTAGATCGTAAAATAATTATTAATGACTGTTGACATTTACAAGAAAAAATGCATCATTTTTCCATGCCATCGACGAGTATTCGTTTAATCTGTGTCAATTTTTCTGTAACCGCTGCTCTTTCCCCCTTTTTTTGCTGCATATAAAATTGCCTTCCTTTTCATACTTGCGTCAGAGTGAACTCGTCTTGATGCTATTACCGATATCTTTGATGTTTAGGTGATTAGAAGAAGGCTTATCAGTATATAATTAATTCAAAATTGGCGCACACAAGCGGGGGTCCGCCCCCCAAGCCCTTGATTTTTTTCCGATTGATTATAATTTTAAGTACATAGTACATAAAATTTTATTAAACATTGGTTATTAATGCTTAATTTGATTAATTAATGATAATTATTTATTCAATAATTAGTTTTTTACTGTGTTTTGTTCCCGAAAATCGACAAAATCAAAAGGAGCATGATGCAAGAATGGTGAACTTTCGACCCCGGACTCCCCCACCTTGAAAAATACCTGTGTGCGCCACTGAGGCTTATATATATAAAAGGCGTATACACGAGTATAAAGAGCATACAACAATGCTTAGGATAGACTGAATACTGGAAAATAAATTGTGGAATAGAGTAAGTAATCGATGCAAGTAGCCAGAATGGATGACTACGTTTTTTCTTTTGAAAGGGTAGAAACTCAATTTCCCCCATCTAACAAATGTTTTGCCTTCTTTTCTAGGCCGCATGCGATTTTCAGTAGCATTAACTCTGAAAAAATAATGGTGGCCGCGATAGCCTAGTGGTCAAGGTAACGGGCTCGTGGCTGACGTGTCATGAGTTCGAGCCCAGTACCACTGAAGACCCGCCGTGCAGGGGTACGATGCATGTTAAATCTGTCGAGAGCTCAAGCGTCCACCCGTTGGTGTGGTGTGGTAGTTAGGAGAGGGGGTGCCAGCTTAGGTGTCGTCCTCGTCACTTGACCATGGTTCAAAATTACGAGGTCCGTCGTCAAAAGCCCTCGTGCAGCTTAGCAGTGTGACGTTAATATTCACTCACTCACTGAAAAAATATGTGGCTTATAAATTCGAATAAATTCTGTAATTCCATGAAATAGAAACAGTAGTGTACACGGATATTTTTTTTTTATTGGAGGGTTACATTCTAGGAGGGGAGGGGATACGTAATCGAAAGCGCTATTTGGTAAAAATTAAAAATTTGCTGGTTTGGGGGATGGGGGGTTGAACCCCCTAACCCCCAGAGGGAAAAAAAACAGCGTTTTAATAGTTATTATTCTACAAATATGCAACAGAAAATCATGTGCCCGTAAATTTATGGATCACGAAGAGGATGACTCTTTATTTGAGCTTCATAATGGTTTTAATTTTTGAAAACGAAATTACGGTCTGAAATCTCTCTCTCTCTCTCTGCCGTAATTTATTTTCTAAATCTCTATTCTCTCCTTCCCATCAATCTCTACTTTGTTTTCTTCAATTATTTTATGTTCTTAAAATCAATTCATTATGGTCAATATCCTGTTTACTCCTATGAACTACCATTTTTTCTTTTTTGAAAAAATAATTTCGAAATAAGTATATTTCAATCCATTATCGATTATTGTTTATTGATTCCAGTTACCCCGAAACAATAAAATCGGATCAGGTTCATGTTATTACATTTAATAAAATATTAATTAAAATTTTTATTTTAAACAGACCTATCAAAAAGACAATGGTATCGGCGTTATACTTCAGTTTAATGTCAGTTCAGACAAGAATGCAGAATTGATTGCTATTGGCTATAACACCATCGGCTTTTTTCCGGATTCTGGTTTCAAGGTTTCGATCATCGGAGACCAATTTAAATGCCTTTAAGAGAGAACAAGAAAGTGGTCATTAGTTTTCGTCTGGCTTTTGTTTTGCTTTCACAGCAAAGTTAGATAAACACGACGGCGAAATAGAAAACAATCACTTTGCCTTTAACAAACATCCGAAGTAATCAAGGGGGAAATAGGGTCAAAGTGCCTGTTCGGGAATTGAACGATCGCTGGTGGTTTGAGAAATAAAAAAAAAGAAGTCGTGTCTGGTTTCGAGGCTACTATCTTGAGAATTTTTTTTTTACCCCCATTGTTTTTTTTTTATGAATATAAATAGAAATTTTTCAATGCATTTTTGTCATAATTTGTTTTTGTGCAGAATTAAAAAATGATTAATTTAAATGTTTGGATGTATCTATCAGAATGTGCATGACTTGTTATGAAATTTCGTCATAAATACGCTGTAATACATTGCAGTTGTCAATCATTCATTTTGATATAATACGTAAAATTTAATTAATTACTTGCTATTAATGATTGCTATTAATAATTTTTTAATAGCATTAATTAATAAAATTAAATAATATTTATTCCAAAACTAGTTTTTTACTGTGTTTTGTTCCACGAAAATCGACAAAATCAAACGGACCCCCCAAAGCCCTTGCATGATACAAGAATGGTGATTAATGCTAATTATTTATTCAAAAACTAGTTTTTTACCCCGGAAAACCAAAATCCCCAAGAATGGTGAAAAATTCCTGTGTGCGCCACTGCAGGCGCGGGTTTGAATCATGTTTCCCCCACCAATCAATTGTGTAAAGCAGGGGTGGCCAACACAAATGACCTCGCGGGCCACTTCGGAAGAAATTTATAATCATCTCGCGGGCCGCATATAAAAATATATATCCTTATAAAGGGTGTCTCCGCGGGTTGGACACCCCTGGTGTAAAGCAATGGTCTTCAAACTTTTTCTACTCACTCACGGAACCTGTGATTGTGACAGCCTAGTGGTCAAGGTAACGGACTCCTAACCAGCCAATCATGAGTTCGAGCCTGGTACAGCTGAAGACTCACCGTGTAAAGGGGCGATGCTCGTTAAATCTGTCGAAGCTCAAATTTCCTCCCGTTGGTGTGGTGTGGAAACTAGGTGAGTGAGGTGTCGTTCTCGTCACTTGACTGGTTCAAAATTACGAGGTCCGTTGCCAAAAGCCCTCCTGTTGCTTTATAGTACGACGTGTGTGAATACTCATTCACTGAAACAACCTAAAGAATGTAGTCCTTAACACTTGATCAAAATTGCCATTCAGGCTCAAAATTATGAAGTTTTTCTTCCATAGCTCTCGTGCTTCGCTGAGTAAAACGTTAAAAATAGCCATTCATTAATTGTCATTTGCATAAAGAAAGAGCATCTCAAATGCATTAACTCATCCATAACTTTTCCGTTTTATTTCGAATGCTTTACGTTCAATCGTGACTTGGTTTTGTTGAACATCAACCTGCAACCTACTAACTTTCGTAGTTAATCTATTAAATGTCGAAGTAATCATTTAAATTTTGAATAGTTGTTATGAAAATGGAAATAATGAATTTCGTAATTATTTTAGCTGAGATTGATTCCTTTGACCTTTTTGAATTTCCAATGCTTCGGGCAGCATTTTAATGAAGTTTTATGCCATTTCAAAAATCTTCTTCGGTTTTTTTTGGTCTTGAAATATTCTTCTGTTCTACACAATGTAGATTAAAAATAAATATAAAACATTAACATGAAGCTATGTGTTTTGTAGAATCACAATGGTTGATTATATTTCAAATAATTCGAGTAATTTCTAAGCACAGATAAGATATTTGTTTCGTGAAGAAGAAAAATAAAGTTATGAAAAGATTATTCTTGTGCTTTTCGGGGAGCTAGAGCGGGCTCTAAATATTTTTTGTTGTCGCTGCGGCAGCTTAGTGATCGAGTCGCGCACTCGAGGCCTATGTTGTCGAGTCACTGGTTCGAAACCTAGTGGTACTTGAAGACACCTTTGTGTAGAGGGATTGATTCACGCGAAATCTATCGAGACTCTGCCCTTCCTATGGCGTGGTGTAGAAATTAGGAGAGATTGTTCCAGCTTAGGTGTTTTCGTCACGATGTGGTTAAGAGGTCGGTTGGGCCAATAGCCCTCGTGTTGCTTTAAAGTGCGATGTTAGTAAACACACACAATTTAATTTTTATATAAGTTCTGTGAAATTTTATCTATCGAATCCTTGTAGAACCAGTAGTGTAGCAATGGGGATATAAGGGGTTTGTAACCCTCCCCCAATAAGGATTACTGTAGACTAAAATTTCAGACGGATTATTTCTAATAAAATAAAATTTTGATCTGTATACCCTCCTTTTTCGAAAACCAATATTCGAAAAATCCCGTACTTCGCATAAACCTTTTCATTTTGAAAATAAACAATGGAATTTGAAGTTAATTTTGAGATATATTAGTTGACTCCTACCCGCTTGACGATGGGCAAGGTCAGTCACCAATAGCCTTCGCGTTACTTTAGAATGCGACTTTAGCACAAATCAACTCTTAGGGTTAAAGTCATTGATTTCAGTCTTTTCAAGGAATATATCTATTCATTTTTTTATATTGAATCTACCATTTACAAAATTTTAGAAATGGCACTCTTATATAAATATTTTGTAAAACTAATGATGTGTGCTGAACTTTCTAATATTTCTGTTATCATATTTTCCAGCTTTGTTTCTAGTTCGCAAATCCACATAACTATATATATTGACTAACCTGGTAACATAGTAACAAAGAGTTTACGGAAATCTTTCTATCATCTTTGTTTTGGACATATTGACCCGAAGCGAAGGAATCAATTTCCCTTTCCACTAATTCCCATCTTCATCGGACGGGTCAGTAGTTCCAACAACACCGTCCGACCCACATTCCCTAAAAATAAGAATCTATTATCTTCACTTACGAAACGAGTTTCTTGTCGTTAGGCTTCTAATAACGGCATCTTTTTGTCGGCCATTGTTCTGGAGCTAATGGAAGAACCACAGCGGAAGAAAGTAATAAATTCATTCCATTCCATACAGGTGACTTGCCAGTTTCTAAAAGCGTACTTCATGTGATAACGTTTGGATTGGTAATCTGTCATTTTCTGGGGGTTTTATTTATTATTTCTTTCCCCTGTTTTTTTGTGTGCTATATTTGGGAAGTGCTATCGATACATGGCAGAGCCTAATGGTCAAGACGCGGTGATATGCGGTGAAAAATTGGTGTTAGCTGTTTGCTGTAGGAGATTACCGTTATGCATTAATCAAGTGATGTTGATTTAAAGGCTGTGGATATTTCTTCCGCCATATTTTTTTTATCTCGTCCTCTGGAGCTTATTTGTTTCTGTTCTTTTCCAGTTTTACCTTCTATTTTGTTTACCAAAGGTTACAGGGTTTAGTTTTCGATGAGCGCATTGTTTATGCAATACAAGAAGTAGAATTTATACAGATATGGGGTAATTTATACAGATAATGCTTTAAAATTTTTTTTATGTTTGATTTCCTTTCAAAAGCTACGTTTTCTTATTTGAAATATGAATTCTCTGCTAATGACAATGGAGTAAAACAAAAGAGCCTGGGGTTCAA
Organism: Trichonephila clavipes; assembly: GCA_019973935.1. Classification (NCBI taxonomy): domain Eukaryota; kingdom Metazoa; phylum Arthropoda; class Arachnida; order Araneae; family Nephilidae; genus Trichonephila; species Trichonephila clavipes. The sequence goes on from BMAU01019275.1 coordinate 240,062, forward strand.
CTCCTTCCTTCCCCGTACTCCAACAGATTTCTAACCAGAGATTCCCCCTCCATGCTTTCGTTTACGTGTTTTTTAGAATGTACCTCCCCCGAATTATATTTATAAAATTTAGTTTAGCAGAAAAAATTATTTTAATTTCAGAAGGCAAGTTGTTAATTTGATAATAAGTCTTTAAGAGGGATGAATGATGCCAAAACCAATTAAATAATAATCAATGTGAGATAAATATTTGTTGTATCGGCTGTTATTAATTTATGATGAAAAATATTGAGTACTAAAAATTGCTGACATTTTCTGTAAAAAAAATTAAAGGGAACTCCCCCTCCCTCTTTCCTTTGAATGTTAGAGCCAAAAGAATTTTGTTCATTTATTAATAATTACTGTTCTTAAATTCCAAGTATCTTTCAAAATATTATTATTATTATTATAAGTAAATGTATTTTAGCTTTCATAAGAAAAAAAAACACTTTAAAGTTATGATTTACAGTATTACTTTAAATTTGGTTTTATTATATAAACTAATGATCGAAAATAGTTGTACTGAATAATTAGAATTACAAAATATACTTTGCTTAGAAATGGTTCTTTATGACCGTTTTTTCTTTTTACATTGATTTTCCTCTTTTTTATTTTTATTTATTTATTAGTATTATTTTTATTTAGGCAAAATAAAACTGAAATCCTTTCCCCATTATTCTGACAATTTTGTCCTGTTTCTTTTTTAACGCTTTATTTTACTAGTTATCTTCTCTGCAGAATCTAAAACAATTTTTAATGCCCAGGTAGTCTCCATCAAACGAAGCTTTATTCGAAGATCCTCACCGACTAATTTTGTCCACCGATTCTCTCTTCCCACCGTCTGAAATAAAATACATTACCCCAGGGAATAAATAGTACGGGGGAGGAACGCTAAAAAATCAGTGTTTGATGCGCAGTAACAATTTATAACCCTGGCAAAAGCCAGGGAATAGATGCTGAAGCGGAAAGTATAAAATAGTCCATTGGGCAGATATTTCCTGCTTCTGGCCGTTTGGCTGCTAGAAAAGCGATCCGTTTATGTTTGGAACGGATCATTAATTTCCAATGGAAAAAAGCCCTCGCACATTCCACTTATTCCACCAATAAGTCGCCCCGGCTCGCTTTTATAGATCGATAGATGTTGCCGATTATTGGCTGCTTGCTGTTGGTCTCTGGAGTGTGACGCAAATATACGCCAACCCCTCCCCTTCCAATGGTCCCCTAGGCTCCAGCGTTTTAATTGCATATTTTTTTCCCTATCCCCGTCCATTTGTATTATGTGTGCGCGAGTGATTTTAAGAGGGATCGGAATGCTAGATTGCGATATACGTATATAGAGTAAAGGAGGGGGTTTTGTTGAATAATGAATGTGATGGAGCCCGGTATACGTTGTTGTGTTATTGTTCATTTGGGGGAATAGAGGGAAAGTTCTGCGCTGGAGTTGGTACACACTCAATTTGCCGGATGGTAGTCGCTTGGGAATTTTTCGGTAGAAAAATCTCGAAAGTTCTCGTTATTGAGTTTAGCTATATTGCCTTTTAACCTCCGCCTGTCCTCTCTTCCTCAATTACAATAGAAAAGCTGCTAAGTTGACTGGGGAGAAGAGCTAGAAGTTCTCCCCATTTTTCTCAATAAGGAACATCGGAAGGGAAGTGGTTGGAAAAGATTTTTCTATCTTTCTTTCTGGATGCGTTTTCATTGTCCTTCCTTTTGTATACCGTCATTGTGGAGAAGAGTGAGTCTAAAAAAACTCTCAAGAGTTGAAAACAAGTTATCTACCCTGAAATTTATTTTCCTGGTGGTAAAATGTTGCAGTGGCTAGACTTATGTGTAGCTCATTTTAAATAAAATACAATGTTGAATATTTTTGAATTAATTTAGAGTAATTAACAACATAATGAAGTTTTTAATTAAAATTATTGTATTTAATTTGTTAATGCTGTAATTGATTTGTAAGAAGGTGAAGGAAAAGTACTGTAACAGTTAACAATTTTTTCAATTCTCCAATTCGCGTTCCAATTTATTTCTTGCATTTTATTTTAAATTTAGTAAACATTGTATTGGGCATTGAAAATAAATCCTTATATCTTTTTACTTTTGCATTGTTTCAGCAAACGGTTCGTCACACACATCCTTGAAATATATACCTCAACTTTTTAAAATTCCATTCCATGTGAAGTCAAAGGACAAGTTTACCACACAATCTTGCGTATTAAAAAGTCTAATTGGCTGTTATCCCTCTACGAGTCTGTATCCCACTGAGTTAAATTCGAATACTTGCATAACTCTACTTCCTTATCTCCAAAGATCTCCCTTTTGTAGACAGGCAACGAAAGAAGTCAGGGGAAAAAAAAAGCACACACCTCGATGAAGAGGTGTAGCTGTTATGACAGAGTGTTCTCATGCCAACCCCTTGTCTCGCAGAAGGGAAAGTTTATTTTTGGGCCCCTCCAATTACGAAATCCGTCGTGTGTGGTTGGCTCGTCTCGTGGCTGTCAAAGCGTTCCGACCCCCGCCGAAAAGAGAAGGACCCTGACAATGTCACCGATGCCCAACTTCAAAAGCTACCGGCTGAATTATTGGACAAAGCATCCCCCCTCCTCTTTTCAGGATGTACCAGTGGCATCGGTGCTTTTCCACTTCCTTTTGCTATGCTATTCTGGGCGTCTATAAAATTTACGTGCGTTTTTTCTTGCCGCGTGAAGTATATGGTTTAATTAAGTGTGTATTTTGTTCTGAGGTGACGATTTAATTTACCATTATATTCGGTTTTCTGGGACAATGTTCTTATGGTAATTTTTTTTAACTATCCTTCCTTCCAGTTTGAACACTCTGTCACATTGGTGTGTTTTTTAGTTTTCTTGTGAACACAACAGAATAGTTATTTAACGCATGCTCGTACCTTACGTGTATTTACGTACACGCGAGTCTAACAAGCCTTTTATTTAACCATCTCTCAGTTCGCCCTTTTTATTTATTTTTCATTGGAAAAGGACTCTGGTATGTAATAATTCATGAAAAAGTGGATACTGAATCTCACCCAAAGTATTGTGTTTAGTTTAACAACAATAGTGAATGGGAAAATTCGCTTTCTTGTACTTAATAAATACCTAATTTTTTTGGAAATGCTTTGCTTGCAATTTTAGACAAATTATAAGTGTGTATCGGAAACTGGCTTGAAGGCAGTTGTTCAACGGCTTGCAATGATAGTTTTCGGCAGTGATTTTTCGAATTCAATTCATTTCTAGGCACAGATTTTTCGCCAATTCCACGAAGTTACCTTCTAGTTCACGATTTTTTTGTTGTTGTTGAAACGCTGGTAACCACAATGCTCCTCTGAGTATCTGTCGGAAGTTTTGCCTAGTTGAAGTTTTCTAAGTCCTATCATCACCTATACCTTCCCAATTTGGTGATTCGCAGCTAAAATGCAAGTCCACCATTCTCGTATCATAGCCCCCAATATGTCGTCCAACATATTCCTTTGATTTTGTCGATTTTCGGGCACAAAAAACAGTAAAAATTATTTAATGAATAATTAGTAGTAATTAATAAAATTATCAAAAATAAATACTTGATTTAATTTTATGTACTATAGTACATAGGATTATAATCAATCGAAAAAAATCAAGGGCTACGGGAGGTGGAGGTTCGAACCCGAGGACCCACCCTCCTCCCTCTCTTTTGTATGCACCACTGTGGTGTATCATTAGTTATTTCATGGAATAATTAGGTAAAGTATGTCATTTTTCATCTATTATAACTTTAACTGACTTACCTAGTTATTTCATGAAATACCTAGTTATTCTATAAAATAACTGAATTATACTCTTTAACGAAAACATACATTCCTTTATAAAATTGCGTTCTTAAAATTTTCCAATATTTTATAAGTATTCCACTTTTTTTCCAACTATTTAAATGGTTAAGTTGAATATCAACGTAGCATTGTCTAAAGTATGAGACGTAACATTTAATTTAGAAGAAAAAAATGTGTATTTAAACTGATATGAAAAATATATGCTGCATTTAAAATTGTTATTGAAGCTAGAATTTAGAATCAATATCCGAGAAATATTTATTGGTACCGATATGTGTAGTCTTAAAACCTCAAGTTGTCGAAAACTAAAAATCCCGACGTTCTTTTATTTTCTTCCTTTTTTTTTTCTTAAATTTTTTTTCTTTTAGCACCTTAATCACGATTGTTTTAATAATTTTTAAAATATTTAATTTTGCGTTTTTAGGTTTAAAAAAAAAAGGAAAACACACACTTCGTGAAAAAAGAAACTAAAAATAAAATGTGGGGGAAGGAAATCCATTTATGAAACTGTGTCTTATTGAATAATGTTTAATAATTTTATATCAGCTGAATGAAATTTTAATCGAAATTTGCATTAATTGATCTGACAGAACATCAAAAACTCCACATTTTTTTCTTTTTATTCCCCCATTCTCTATCCAACTTCAACCTTCCTTTTTTGAATTTACCGCGGAGCTCTTTTGAAATATTTTTTTTCCCCATCCCGTTAAATTTAACCCAAATTTTTATTCATTCCTTGCATTGCTCTCCATTCTCTAAATAATTAATATAATTGGAGATTGCTCTAGGGCTCAATCGAGGAACCTAAAAAAATTTTTTCTCGTAACTTCCCTTTCCACAAATGTCACGAATCCCTCTAACCGAACCTGCATTAAAACCTAAATTAAACTCGATCGTGCACACTCCCCCTTCTCGGCAGGAGGGGGAGGGTGAATTTTGGAGAGGTTTCGGAGATCTACCGTCTGGAATAAAAACGTTCCGTAGCTGGGATGTATAACCCGCCTACTTAAAAAGAACGTATATAAAATCCGTTCCAATCCCTTTCATTTTGCGTGTGCGGACGGACGAGATAAGCCGACGATTTAAAAAAAAATTATGAAATAAAGTGGGTATTTAAAAAAAAAAAAAAGAGAAACCCTTTAGTTTTGATTCGTGACTATACCCTGGTTCTTCTTTCTATGTTTGATCATTAATCATAGCTTCTTATGGCATATCATTAGAGGTAGAAATTTCTGGTGACCTCAGAGATCTTCTATCTTGCGAGGAGTTAGTGTCCACACATGTGCCGAGCGCCTTTGTTTTAAATGTGTTTTAGGAAGGGGGTAGTTCAACGTTTCTATTACGTTTTGGATCGGAATCGGGTGTTTTTGTTTTCTTTTTCTTGGCGTCGACGTTGGCGGTGGAATCGGATATCACATTAAGATCAAATTATTAAGGCTCGAATTGCTTTGGGGAGGTGTGGTTTTAAAACTTTCCAATATCCCAGCCATGGCATTCCATTGTGTGTTTTTGTTTCAGAGTTGGCGATTTAATGTCAATTAAATTAATTTTTTTTATCGGTTGAAATGATGGTTGTATAAACATTTAACCGGATGCGTTTGTTCCCTCTTTATAAATGTAGAGATTTCGAAAACAAATAGTGAAATGGTTTTTATAAATTTAATTTTTAAAAAAATGGTCTACCTTATGATTGTTTTGTCTTTCTGTGCTTCTGAAATTATTATGGGTGATATTATGATATGTATAATTTAGGATATTACGTTTGGTGGCTATTCAGATTGTGTTGTAAACACATGTTTTTAAAATTTTCTTCAATTTGGATTCTTTTTCTTTGGGTAATAACTATTTACATTTAAATAGTTTTATATTATGGCAGACCATAGACACACACACACACACATAATACTGTGGCGATTAGATATATCTTATCAGCTTGTTTTATTCTAAATAAGTTCAGTTTCTGTTTTTGTATACGTGTGTTAATGTATTTGCATTTGTTGAAAAAAAGACTCTGTCACTGTGGTGCCTGTATAGCAGAAAAAAAATTGATTTTTCCCTGTAATGATACACATTAAAAATAATTAACTATTAATTGATTATAAAAACTATTTTTTTAGTTTGTAAGTTATTTAATACTATATAATATACGGGTCTAAAATGAAAAATCCTTTTGTTTTTGAAAACTTAATCTTTTTAAATCAAGGGTGTCCAAATAGCAACCCGCGTGTCCAGTGGCGCACACAGGAATTTTTCAAGGGGGTGGGTCCGTCTTTTGATTTTGTCGATTTTCAGGAACCAAACACTGTAAAAAACTAATTTTTGAACAAATAATTAGCATTAATTAATTAAATTTTACGTACTATATACTTAGAATTATGATCAATCGGAAAAAAATCAAGGGCTTTGGGGGGGTCAGGACCTCCCCCCTTGTGTGCGCCACTGCGCGTGTCACTTGCGGCCCGCCAAGACAGTCAGAAAATAAGATGTAGAAAAAAATGTTCTCTATTTGGGGGTGGGGGTTCGACATATGATCAAAGTTTTTTTTTTTTTTGCATGAAAATCAATAGGAGTTACACGTGCATGTTGGTTGACATTAACTTGTAGGATGTAATGAAAAATTCACTCAAAAGCTATCTCACTCCTGACTTCAAAAAAAAATTGTAGAAAAGTGTGATAGGGTATGTTTGTGTCATTAAACTGATTTTAGAATTAAATGCACTTGCACTAGAACATACGATATCAGAACAACAAATAAATTAAATGCAACTACAGTCGGACCTCTATATAACACACACACAAAGTCGCTAAATCCCGTAAAAAAGTTCGTTGTATAAAAAATTCCTTATATTGATGTACATCTTTAAATATACTTTATAAACCACATAAAACAAATTTTAAATTCATGAAAACTATATATTAAAAAAAGTTATAATTATTCACACCATTTTTAAATTAATGTATGTTTTTTTTAATAAATCTTACCTATCAAAAAAGAAAGAAAAACTTCAAGGAAAACATGGGGGAAAATGTCAAAGAATTCACTGTATTTTCAATATTAGGAAAATAATTTTATACTAAAATTAATGAATTTTAAGGACATTTTATAATTTAAAGCATACAAGCAGTGGCGAACACAGGAATTTTTCAAGGGGGTGGGGGGTCCGGGGTCGAAAGTTCACCATTCTTGTGTCCTGTTCCTTTTGATTTTGTCGATTTTCGGGAACAAAACACAGTAAAAATCTAACTATTGATTAAATAATTAGCATTAATGAATAAAATTAATCATTAATAACAAGTACTTAATAAAATTTTGAGTACTATGTACTTAGAATTATAATCAATCGGAAAAAAAATCAAGGGCTTTGGGGAGAGGGTCCAGACCCCAGGAACCCCCCCTTGTGTGCGCCACTGCATACAAGTAATATTAAACATGGATTATTTTATAGTTAGAACACGGGGACAACTCCACTGAGGGTGAAAGAGGATATCGAAGATGTTTCTAGTGAACTGGGCAATGGAGGTTAAAGGTTGCACTTCTTGGATGAAACGTCCAGAACTCTATTGCTCTCGGCGAGTTAGGATCTAATAAAACCAGTTCAAGATTTACGACCACCATAAAATGTGTTAAAGTGAAAATAACTTGAAATGTTCAGAAATACTTTAAAAAAGGGTGAACAAAGATTGAGTCACAAAAGAAAAAGTTCGTTATATAGAAAATGCACTTCGCTATAGAGAGGTTAGTTTACGAAGAAGTTCGTGAAATGTTCAAGGTTCCAAGAAAAAGTTCACTATATAGAAAAATTCGCAATATAGAGGTTCGTTATATAGAGATTCGACTGTTTTTTGTTTTATTTATTGATTTTTATGGTTCTATTTATACTTTTTCTGAGATATAAAGTTAACTAATGATTACAATCTAATTTTTAACAGGTACTCAGTTTCCTGTAGGTGGCTCTCGTGCCAAAACAATTGCCTACCCCTGTTGTAAATGATTTTCACATAATTGTAAACGAAATTTATTGATGGAAAAAAATATATTTATGCATTTTTTATGGTAAGATTTAAAGTATTCCTGTTCTTGTATTGTTCAGGTAAAATTTCTGTTAGAGAGATGATTTCTTTTAAAAGAAATATCAATTTTAATACTTATTTACGTATTTTTATTTGTATTGCTTACAGTATTCTATATTGACCTTTTAAAATTTCCCTTTGGCTATAACCATAATAAAGAAAAAAAAGTTGTGTGCAATTCTCTTTCGTACGAAAATTGAGGTTATGCAGATTGATGATGTTATCTAACTTAACTTGATCTATGCGGTTGATATATAATAAATTAGACTAATAATTTTTCTGTACAAATAATATATCGAACATCACACACACACATTTACGTAATTTGTCATGATTATAGGTCATATATCCGTTCAGAAATAAATGTCTCAAATGTCATCGATATAATTATTACTTTTCAATTATAAGCATTTATTTATTTGCATATTATTATTATTTGTCATTTCAACATCATCTTATGAAACGCAATGACTAACCTTACACTAATTTATCACTAAAGGGAAAAGTAAAATTGCTTTTTTTTAAATCCTGTTTTTCAAGTTGAAAACTACATTAAGGGGTCAGGCATTCATCTCTGCTAGCCAATTTTTCATTTACTGGCTATTTTTGTTGTTTACAGTTTATTTTCAGTAGTATTTGTCTGCTGCACTCACCACATAAGAACCTACAATCATTGTTTCCACTGTCCTACATTAAAGCTACTAAAATGATAGTATCTTTCATCTATTTGATTTCTTCATTTTCTCCTACGTGTTTCGTTTATTTAGATGAACTATTTAAACATTTTGATTACAGTCCTGGAAATTCCTTAACAATAGGAGCTTGTGTGTGTTTTGAAATGTAATAAAAGCTAGTGATGCGTTGGCCTAAATTTATGTTAATATTATATTACCATATCTAGTAGTAGTGATAATAAAAGACAGATTTGAAAAATCGTAAGCTGTTATTAGCAAAATAGCTATGAAATACTAATCTAAGTGTAATCAAAATGTAGATTTGTTTTTCTTCTGTGCAATACAAATGAAATCGAATAAGGCAATGATATTGATGAAATAAAATCAGATTAAAATTGTAATTATGGTGAAGGAATGTTTTTTAATGGCGGCTATTAAAGCAGTGAAAAGAAACAGATATAGTCATTGAAATAATGCGGAGTGAAAAAATTTTAATGAATAAAGTAGAATTTTAATCTGTTAGGTATGTAATTTCCTTTTTATAAGCTTCATTTTTATATTTAAGTTGAATCTGTCAAACAATAATCAGTTGGAATGTTTAGCTATTACAAGTAATTCACCAGAATTTCACAAATTTAACTTGCTGTAATTTATATTTTTAAAGAAATCGTCTTTTTAATTTTTTTTTTTGAAGTCAGCAGTTTGTCCAAGTGTTTCCAGTTGTTTATATAAGGGGCTCAATCAGTAGCGCACACAGGAATTTTTCAAGGGGAGGGGGGCCGGGGTCGAAAGTTCATCATTCTTGTATCATGCTCCTTTTGATTTTGCGATTTTCGGGAACAAAACACAGTAAAAAACTGATTATTGAATAATAATTAGCATCAATTAATAAAATTAATTATTAATAACAAATACTTAATTAAATTTTACGTACTATATGCATATAATTACAACCAATTGAAAAAAATATCAAGTGCTTTGGGGGGTCCGGACCCCCCAGGAAGCCCCACCCTTGTGTGCGCCACTGGGCTCAATTCATGACGGTCACATGATAAAGACAAACGCGTGTTCTCCATTGAATTTCAAAATAGACATTAAATTAATTGTACTTGTTCTATTTGTTAAACTTGGGTAAAATTTCAAATTTCATAAAGATGTTTAAAAGTTATAAAACAATTTCTTCAAAAACTTTTTTTGAATCAAAGAAAATCTTATTTTCTGCATAAACTTTTAAATAAAATGCATTTTGTGTGTGTGCTTTTTAAGAGAAAGTTTCTACAAAGAGCAAAAGTTGGCAACACAGCGAAGCGCGTAAACTGATTAGCTGGAAACACAGATAGCCACTATGACGTCACATGAATTTTTTAAATGATTTGCTAGAATCACGTGATTATCATTATCATATGACTATGACGTCCCATGAATTTAGTCCATTCTAATATAAACTTCTATCATTTATATTTCTTTCAGTATATATATTATTGTCTCGGTTATTGATTTCTGTAAAGAAATATCTTTCTAATTTGAGTCAAATATATCTTCTTTTTAAATTCATTATTTAACATTCATTTTTATATTGTGTAATTTTAACAATCAATTGATCAGCTGCTTGCGTCCTTTTTTCTTTCCATAACATCTCATTGAAGTATTAAATACAAAGCTTTCTCTCAACACCGCTGCCGCAGAGTACCATTGTCCCAGCGAACACTATATTGCCTTTTATTACTTGTTAATAATGATTTTCTGAATGGAGATGTCTATTGCAGAGTTAGACCGTAAAGTTATTAAAATATGAATGGTTATATGAAAAGCTTACACATCTTCCTCTCGTTCTTGTTTGTCAATGTATGCTTTTGTTCACCAACGGAAATTGTCCGCTATTATTTTATACCCCATTGTACTTGAGGCTGCTTTCCTGTTTTGATGGCTTAAGTTTGGTATTGTGTATAATTAATGGAACGGCAGTAAATCTTTTAATTTATGATAAATGGACCGATTCTTGTAGCTTCAACGTTAGCCGCGGTGTTCGGAAAGATTTTGATTTAAGTGGCAAATCAAGTCATGTAAATTATTGGCTCGATGAAACGCAATTACTGTATTTAGCTGTTAGAAATAGGGTCAGGGTTTGTTATTTTCTTTCGGTATGGGAAGGTTTCGAATGTTTTATTGACTTAAGTGGTTTATTTTTCATTAAAAGTTCCTATATTGTTCGATTACTTCGCTAATAATATTTTAATTATCGTAATATTTGCTCTGTGCAAAATATTCAATAGCTTATTGAAATTTTCATTGATGAAAGAAATGTTTACCATTTATTTTTATGTCTACATTTAGTTTTAGATTATTATGTGTATGTAATGTGTGTGTGTTATATGTATAAGGAGAAAAACTACTCACTCACATTCATCACGATATTCCCGGAACTATTACACCTACAGACTTGAAATTTGGCAGATATGTTCATTTCGTACAGTAGATTTCATTAATGTGAAACACCCAGCAAAGTGCGAACATAACAAACAAAAAAAAAAAACTATTGTGATGAATAAAATATAAGCTAGAAATACTTTTCCAGATGAACTATGTATCAATATTATTTCTGCATTTGCATACACCCATTTATCATTTTCCTCTTAAACTTTCAAAGTATTCGATAAATGCTGAATTTGAATGCGAGAGACGAAATATAGAACATTATACACGAAGAAAGAAAATGATTTATATTTAAATGGATGTGAGTATTATATTAAAAACTACCGTTCCTAATAATGATAAATTGTATATAAATTCGCAACTTTTTTGAAAAAAATTGAAAATGCTCTAATGGTATCATTTATATGGTTATAATATGTATACTTTTGTTCTCTCATTATGCTTATTTAAGGCTTATAAATATCCAATAAATACACATTTCATGATTTTTCTAAAATTATGTTCCGATTTAAGACTATTATTCAGTATTGTGTTTAGACCATCTATCAACCTGTACAGAATGACTCTTAACACAAGGGCTTCTTCTAATCTTTATAAATATTTCCATTTTAAATAATATTTTCTTATATTAGGCGTAATAGAATATAGTAAAAAAGAATTAAATGAAATAGTTCAAATTGAAGCTACCCTTGATGGAATGCTAAAAACTATAAATAATGATTCCCATGCAATTTATTTTCAGCGGATCTCTGAAAGGAAAAAATAATACGGCGAGTTGACCTCGGTTGGTTAAAAATGCTAGTTGTAGTGCAGGTTTCGATGAAGAATGCTGGTTGTATATCAGATATAGAGGCATTAGTTACTTTTTCCTGTGGGTTAGGTTTTATCTTCTATCGAAACATTTTACTTAATGTTGAACTCTTATCTTTATCATATTCTGAAAAGTCAAGTAAGATGATTTTAGTATTCAGTGACTGTAGTGACTATTTATCTGCTAATCCGAATGGCTTGTGATGAAATAATACCTACAATAATTATGTTCGTTGTGATTTAATAAATTTATATTAAGTAATTATATATACGTGTGACTGAAATAAGTAATAGAGAAGATCAAGTTTGCTTAACTTTTTTTGGTAATATGATAATGAAGTAATACATAATAGTTGTCTTGAACGACTTTAACATTTATCAGTTTACATTTGTTAACACGAGCATGTGAATAAAAATTGTGTTTAATATTTTTCTCTTAAGAGCTGATGGGATTTCTCTTAACAAGTCAGCTTCGATGTGAAAGATACCATTGTTTTTTAAAATTGTAATTTTAATATTTCAGAATTTAAAGGAGTGTAACAATTATAAACATTTTTTTTCTGCTGATTATCAGTATTAGTTAGGGCGGGAGCGAGTAATTGTCTTGGCTGGAGGGACACATTATGGAAACAGAGGCTACCGGAAAAGGTATAAATTGTATCATAAAAATCGATAAATATAAGTTGTAAATAAAATAGTGGAAGTTTTATTCGTTTTATTTCTTATGCTAGTTTCACGTCATCTATAGCTACAAGCACATCTGATTTTAGAATCAGTTTAATGAAACACAAAGGTACCCAGTCGCATTTTTCTACGAATTTTTAAAAATCGGGAATGAAATTGCTTATTGAAATTCTCATTACAGCCTGCAAGTTAATGTCAACCAACTTGCATCTGTATTTACTCTTATCAGTAGCGCACACAGGAATTTTTCAGGGGGGGAATCCGGGGTCGAAAGTTCACCATTCTTGTTTCATGCTTCTTTTGATTTTGTCGATTTTCGGGAACAAAACACAGTAAAAAAACTAATTATTGAATAAATAATTAGCATTAATTAATAAAATTAATCATACTTAATTAAATTTTACGTAGCATATACTTAGAATTATAATCGACAGGAAAAAAAATCAAGAGCTTTGGGGTCCAAAAAACTCCCAGGACCCCCCTGTGTGTGCCACTGACTCTTATTGATCTTCATATAAGAAAAACTTTGTTCACAAATATGGTACTTACGTATTATCGCAACAATCGCCAACTCAATTAATAACTCACCAAGTTGGCAACCCCGATTTCCCCTATGTGTCGTACGCACTGAATTGGCATCTATGTGCTTCGCTTCATATGTCGCCAATAGGTTGCGATAATACGTAAGTCAGGGGCGATGCTACCGCCGTATCAGTGATACGGGGGCCCCGACATGTGTAACTATGGTCCCACTAACAGGGCTCCCATACCTAAAAAAGGAACTTTGATACTGGCCCCCCTGAGACCTAGCTACGCCAGTGACGTAAGTACCACAAATATATATCGACCCAAATATAGAGAGCATTTCCTCTATATTTGGGTTTCTGTATTTGGGGCGGCCGTTATTTGTCCACCCCTGAGTTATTTAAAGAACCGAAGAATGCTTTAGTACAATGCATGAATTTTACTAAACTTAAAATTTTTTACCATAAAATCCGGCGTATAACGCGCACCTATACTTTCAAGCTGCATTTTCGAACTTTTAGGTATATTCGCCGTATAATGGCGCACCCCCTTTTTTACGAAGAAACCTGTAATGTAATTATGCAATGCTCTTATGTTTTGAAGTCATTTATTCGTTGTTATTACCTTAGGTTTTTTTTTAATAAAATGGAATACTTATAGAACTACAATTCTTAAAGTTCATGGGGCATGTCATTTCTTTTAAATGAACAGTATTTAGATCTATGTAGAAGTCTTAATTTCTTTTATGCTCATCTTTTCTTTAATTTTTAAAGCTATCACATTTTTATACCCGGCGTATAACGCGCACCCTTAAATTTCGATCTTATTTTTGGTGTTAAAAGTGCGCTTTATACGCCGGATTTTACGGTATATACTGTAACATTTCGAAGTCTTTCTTCATATAAAATTCACTCAAAAAATGAGAATTTGGCAGTCAAAATTGTTTTAAACTGATATAAAGTGTTGGAGCCCCTTTGTCTTTATAACATCTAAAAACAAATATTTCCAATGACTTACACATTAAAAAAAGTACAAACAAAGTTGCATTGGGCTGTAAGCCACTTACGGGAAAAGGAATTAGATGCGGCTGCTTAATTACACATTCAACTCTTAGTACGATTTTATGTATGCTAATAAATTCTCGGCTTTGTATTCCAGAACATCAAAAATACTCTTTTAATTACCAAATAATGACCGGCTCAGATAATCGGACTGTAAAAAGTTTTTTAAATGGTCTGTAACTAAAAATCTCTGTGTGTGGTTGTTTGCTTGGCTGCAAAATTGAAAATCTCTCACGTACTCTATGCGCGCTGATCTCAGTAGCTAAAAGATCAGAAAGTTAGCACATTACTTGAGGATATCGTGCGTAAAATACTCGCGATCACGGATACCGTCACGCTTTTCTGTGGGGAACAAGGGTGTCGAAAAGCCCTCTCTGTTTTTCTGAATCATTTCCATGTGAAATTTGGTGAATCGTTTTAGATGTTAAATAGCGATAAGTGCTTCTCAACTAGGCATGAAAAAGGATCTGAAGTAGTCAGTAATCTGTCTTCTGTTTAAAGGGATACCACTCAAAACGTAAGGCTTGACCGCTGGTGGGTATGGTTTTAACCTTCTGTGAAAGGGTCACCGGGAGTGCTTTAAAATCATTTGGGGTTGATGCTGGATAAGGATGACCAGATGTTCCTTTTGAGTGTTCAAGTGGTATCTCTTCTTCCTGTGTAAGATTATCTATTGATTGAATTGAGATAACGCATTTTAAGTGATATTTTGTAAGATAATTTAAATAGGGTGTAAAAACAGATAATGTACGATAGAAAAGCTTGTGACTAATTAATTCGAAAAGCTCTAAAATTATCAATATGTAATGTGATGTTTTCTTTTCTGTTGCATTTAACCAAATAATTTAAATTAAAACTTATTAAAAAGCATCTAGAACATATATATAAAGATGATTATGTAATTTGATGCTCCAATTACGACGGATACTTTAAAAATTTTTATGCCTATAAAAATAAAAATGATTTGCGGAAGATACCACGAGACTTTTTCTTCGCTAAAATTCATTCAAATAAAACAGTTCTTTTACTATGCTTTACAACCACGAGTATTTTAGCATTTCTCTTTCATAAATGGAAACTTTGATTTGTTCCCAAGTTAATATATAAAACTTTACCATTAACCTAGAAAAATAGCTCCCCTTTTTATATCTTTCTTTTCTCCCTTCAAATCGTAGACAGCCGTTTATTTTTACTCAAAGCTCGCATTTATTAAATCCAGGATTCGTGAATAATTTATTTCTGCATACTTA
Source organism: Trichonephila clavipes (assembly GCA_019973935.1). Lineage (NCBI taxonomy): Eukaryota > Metazoa > Arthropoda > Arachnida > Araneae > Nephilidae > Trichonephila > Trichonephila clavipes. The sequence continues at coordinate 255,405 of BMAU01019275.1, forward strand.
ATATGCCTTTCGTTAAGTAGCCTGGAGAGAAAATATCAAAAAGGGAGGCTCATATTTCTCAAACCCCTATCTTTTTGAATGAAGCCTTCTATATTTTTATGTCCTCTCCACATAAAGTGGCAAGGAATAGGTACAACTGCTCCTCGATTCCACGAAAATCTAGTTTCTACGAGGAGGCACTAACTTTTCCATCCTTATCCCCCACCCACTACGAAATGAAATAAAAAGAGATACCCCCCACCCCCACTCCTACAGATCGAAATCTTATTCCTAGCCAGAGCGATAAAAGTAAATATCATTCCATTTTTATGTACAAAAAATAAGAGACATGACACACAAAAAAAGGCGCTGGCGAGGGGTAGAGTACTGCGGATATATTTCGCGACAGGAATGCACTATAAAACAGTGGGACGCTCCTGAGATGACCGGTATAATTTTTTTTTGTTGGTGTTGCGTTTGATGTGTGTCTTCGCCCTTATCTCGTCGCCCGTCATCGTTTGCTATCGCGATGGAATTCTTGATTTCCATGGAATGGCAATGGACTGGATATTGCCTTTATTTTGTTTTGTAGTAAATTTTTCTTTTTTTTTTCTTCCCCTGGATAGATCTGGAACTTTTTTTATACATGGAAACAGTCCTGCCTAAATTGGTCCCTCCCCACTCCCACCATTATACTAGGGAATGATAATTGTGTGTTTTGGAAATTGAAACTATTGCGATTTGATGTATATTTTGGTAACAATAAAGAGTGCTAGACGGTGGCGCACACAGGGGGGGGGGTCATGGTAATCCGGACCCCCCTCCCAAAACCCTTGATTTTTTCCGATTGATTATAATTCTAAGTATAATTAATTAATATATTTAATTAAGTATTTGTTATTAATGATTAATTTTATTAATTGATGCTAATTATTCATTCAATAATTAGTTTTTTACTGTGTTTTGTTCCCGAAAATCGACAAAATCAAAATGAGCATGATACAAGAATGGTGAACTTTCGACCCCGCCCCCCTTTTCTGAAAAATTCCTGTGTGCGCTAATGGTGCTAGATCAATTGTTTTGAGTTGAGAATGTTTTGACAAATGAATATTAACACATACTGTTCTCTGTATATTTGAATTTATAAAGATTTCTCCTCTTCTAGAAAAAAGATATTGAACTTGATGTATATGTTTCGTTCCTCTGAATGCAAAGCGAATAATTTATTATTTTTTAAAAGAACTGGCCGGTACTTGACTTGCAATGTTGGTATTATGCTTTGTGAGAAATTCAGAAGTTCATTTAATTAAAATAAAACATTGGAATTGTTTTTAATTGCGGAAATAATCATTTATGGTGAAGGTGATTAAATGAAAGAAGGAAGATTTTAATGTCATTATGTGTAGATATATATCATGATTTTCATTTCTAATCAAACATAAGGATCATTGTTGCACAATGGTTAAGGTTGCGAACATCGTAGTGGTAAATGTTCCAAATCCAATAACATTTACGACTCCCGATTTCACCAGAAGCTTATCATATAGAATAATGGGCACTGCAACTAGAACTGGGGCCCAGTGGCGCACACAGGAATTTTAAATGGGGGGTCCGGGGTCGAAAAGTTCACCATTCTTGTATCATGCTCCGTTTGATTTTGTCGAATTTCGGGAACAAGACACAGTAAAAAACTAGTTTTTGAATAAATAATTAGCATTAATTAATAAAATTAATCATTAATAGCAAGTAATTAAATTTTACGTACTATATACTTAGAATTATAATCAATCGGAAAAAAAAATCAAGGGCTTTGGGGGGGGTCCGGACCCCAGGACCCCCTCTTGTGTGCGCCACTGCTGGGGCCCAAAGTTCATAAATAGAGTGGAGAGAAGGTTATGAAAGTGTTACTAGAGTTTGGGAAAGGAGATAAATAATAAAAATGAGCTGGCCCCAGAAATTTATAAAAGAATCATTGCTGCAAATAAGAGTTATTTAAAATCCATTCTCAAATTAAGAACTAAATTGCTTCTTTACAAAAGTCTTATAAGATCTGTCCTGACATAGGCATCAGAGACTACTTGGCATTGACTTGACGTGATGAGGAAGCTTTGGGAATTTTCGAGAGAAAGATCTTAACGTTGCATTCTTCGTGGGATCCAAGTGAATGGAAATGGATCATGGAGAAGTTCTAATTTCAAAATTTACAAACAACCTGATATTGTAAAATTTGTCAAATTACTGAGACTTAAATGGGCTGGTCATCTGGTTAGAATGAAGGAAGATCGTTGCTGCAAGAAAATCTTTCTGGCAAAGCCCATGGGAAATACACCAGGGGATAGGGACCCTCGTTATGATGGATTGACTGTGTCGAAAAAGACTGAAATATTTTAAAGGTCTAAAACTAGAAAACAGTTGCCAAAAGTAGAGATGCCTGGAGAAAACTTCTGAAGAAGGCCAGGGGCAAACCAGGACTGTCGAACCATTGGAGAAGACTTTGTGAGAAAATCTTTGATTGGAATCTTTAATTTAAATTTTTCAGAATAATAAAACTTCAAACATGTCTCTCATCATTAGCAAACTGTGAAAAGTTCATGAAACAGGAATGTGCATTTATATGTTGTTTAAAAATTTGAATAAGGTTTTTTAAAAAAATTATAATAAAAATAACGAAACTTGTTCTCTTTCTACAAAATAAATGCTGCAATTTTCCATCAGTTAGAGATTACTTTTACCGGAACGGTTCGTTAATAGAGAAATCTTCTGTCTTTTTCAACTGACATTCTAATTTAAACTTTAACATTCAATAGAATTTTATTTTTTTATATTTTGTTTTCTAGTGGAATTATAAACTTGTAAATTCTTTTTATTCGTCATCTCGGGGGAAAAAAATAAGCAAGAAATGAAGTCTTCAGATATGTGACTGGCGGTAGACATTATAACAAACGAAACTTAGTCAATAAAAAGAGCAGGAATAATCCTCGTCTCCGCTTTGGCTACGCTTTATTTCATAATTCCCTTAAATTTTATTTTCTTTCTGGCCGTGAATCATTGAATTGTGCATATTGCTCCTTTCTCCATGAGCGATGAAGTGGATTATCACTTTTTCTTCGAAGTCTATCTTCATTTTTCTGGTCCTTTAAGTCTTCCTTATGGCTAGCCCCCTTGTCTGAAATAGTCTCTTTCATAAGAATTGACATAATCGCATTAACTTAAGCGAGTCGATGGGTTTCAAAGAAAACGCAATTTATGATGCTTATTAGTCGACGAAATTTTTATTTAATGCTAGTTTATATGGATTGCCGTAATTGGTGAAATCATATGCGTTGGTATTTTATTGAAACGGGCTCGAGACTCGAGTTATTAATATAAAAAGTTTCATGATATCTTGATTTAGATAATTATTTGTAAATTATTGCTTAAAACATATTTACTTTTTTACTATCAAACGATAACCACATGTGTCCTAAGCTATAAAGACATCTGAATTTATTATGCTAAAGGATTTCTCCTTTAAAAACAATTTTTGTTAAATCCACGGCGATTTCTTTTAAAGATGGAAGCAGATGTTTCTTTTCTTTATTATTTGATCGAAAAGGTTATATTTCAGGCTGTGATTGATGTTAGTCCGGCTAGGGAAAAAAAATAATACGTTCTTACAAATAAAGTTATTGGTACAGAATGTAAAAATTTAGTGGGCTGCAGTGGCATACACAATGGTGGTGACCTAGGAGTCTGCCCCCGCCACAAAGCCCTTAATTTTTTTCCCGATTGATTATAATTTTAAGTATGTAATACGTAAAATTTAATTAAATATTTGTTTTTAATGGTTAATTTTATTAATTAATACTAATTATTTATTCAATAATTAATTCTTTACTGTTTTTTATTCCCCCCAAATCGACAAAATCAAAAGAGCTTGATACAAGAATGTTAGACTTTCGACCCTAGACCCCCCTCCTTGGAAAACTTCTCTGTGCACTACTGGTGGGCTGTGATCTTCTCAATAGTTGAGACCACTGTGAGATTATACTGTAAGATTGTTGAGATCAACGTGAGATTTTTGATTCGTGAATTTCATAAGCGATAAAGATTACGAAATTGAAGCTGCCCATTAAGATCTTTAAAATTCTTTATTTAGATCATAAATTGTTACAGGCAAGTTTTATATAATACAATGATCATAATCATGATTTTTACTGTAAAAGCCCCTGGTCAAAAGACCTAAGGCTTATAAAAACAAATCACCATATAGGTGTAGCAAGTAGTTGGCTGCCCAATATGGCACTAAATAAAAATAGAATTCATTAATGCATAAAAAAAATCTGAAGAAATTGATCATATGAATAAAAATACAAGCGAAATTTAATAAAGATATAAAAAGTATCCAGCAAATGGAATTTAAAAGAAGAAAAATTAACTCTTAAAACAGCCCAAGAGAAACGGAGAAGAAATGTCCCTTTCGAGACTTGGGCAAGATATTAAACACACACACACACAAGTAATATAAAAAAAAAATTAAGTCAATTCCTACTTAGATCAACAAAGAAAAATTTTATTTTAGCTACTTTTTATCAAATAATTACAATTAATATAAATATGTATATACATATGACAGAATCACAAGGTTAAGTGGTAATTCATTTTTATTAATTATCATTAAAGTATCGTATTCTCATCCAAAACAATCGTGTATATAAGATTTCAGTTCAACTGAATGCTTTAAAACGTCAGAAAAAAGCCTTTTCAAGTTTTGAGCCAAGTCGCTAAAAATGAAACCAACTTGGCTGTATCTGTAATTCTTTAAATAATTAGTTTCAGTCAATTAATTTTAATTAATTATAGTTAAACTAGCTGGTATATCCGTTCTTCGCACGAGTGAACTGAAAAATTAAACAGCACAGATTGAAGGATAAAGAAGTTTTTAATGAGTTAATTTTACGTGAATTTCAAATAAAACATAAAAAGCTTTTTGCATATCTCAACTGAACCAAAAAAAAAAAAAAAAAAACACATTTGTTAAATTTTAAGCATGTTGATCTAATAGCTGATAAAAAGGATTTTTTTTTTATTTATAACTCCCCGTAACACTCTTGAGGGTCGATTTTTGAAAATACCTCCCTAAGCCGATCTCCGCTCTGCAAAAGTAACACATTGTTAAAAGTCTTGTCTAATAAACGCTTAAAATAGTGTAAATAATTTACATCTGAAAGTGTAATATTACTTTCTGTTGTATTTATTTTGTGTTAAAATTGTAATATTCGTGAGCAACGCAGTTTCTTAAATTATGATGGCGATTTAATGAAAAACATAGCGAAATGTTAACGATAGTCAAGTTGGCAAATGCCTAGCTACTTTCATAGCTCGAGCTTTATTAGAGCTTTGTAAGACCCGCCGTGTAGGGGGAGCGATGCACGTTAATACTTTATCCAACCGCATTATGATTTACTGCAGTTTTTTTCATACAATATTTTTTTTTGGATCACTACATTTAAAATTAAGGGATATACATAAACAAAATACTCCACTTTGGAAAATTTAATCCGTTAGAGCTAATAAATTAAATATATTCCACTGTAAAACTTATATACACCGTTCACTTAAAATAAGTAGTCAAATCATTGTCTAAGGTCTTCATTAACATACAAAAACATAAGACACTTAAATTTTGACATAAACTATTTTTTCGGGCAAAAATAATAATCTTTGCAATCCACTGAAAACGTTGTGAGCTGAAAACGCAATATCTGCTACAAAACTATTAGTCTTCCCCGCTAAAATACTCATCATAGAACCAATGCTGCAATATATCTTGGAAGAGTGGATTTCAAAGAATATTCATGCTAAGTATTGGTAGAATATTCCTTCTAAGTTGGTGTTGTGTGGTAGTTAGGAGAAGTGCTGCCAGATCAGATGTCGTCCACGTCACTTGACCATGGTTCAAAATTACGTGGTCCGTTGCCAAAAGCCCTCGTGTAGCTGAACAGTGCGACGTTAATATTCACTCACTCTCACACTCCAAAAAATACAGTACAGTAGTTATAATTATTTTTATACTTAAAAATGCAATATCTGCCTATTCAATTAAAATTATAGCGTTATAATTAACTACTAACCACAAAAAAATTATGAAAATTTGTCCAAATGATGCAGTGTGAAAGAGAAAGTTTATTTACTTTAAATACCAGAACTGATAAAAACATTTATTTTGAAAAAAGATCAATTTCTTGCTACCAAATGTGCATAATAAAATCATAAAAAAAACATTCATATAAAGAGAGATTTATAACAACCTCTCCCTTCAAAACTTAGTTTTATTCTGAAATAAAAAAAAAAAAATAGGCATTCTGCTGATCACAGGAATTAAGTAGAAGCGAGCGCCTTGCGTAGCCAAAACAGAAAGGGTTTTTCACAAACAAAAGATATATGCTGTGGTGGGCTTTTTTGCAGCGCATGCCAGAATTGCTTGCAGATGGCAGAATTTTTTCCTACTTATTTAACAAATATCGTTTTATTTTCGACACTTCATACAGTATCTTTATAAATTATAGCCTATGCTATAAATTATAGCCTATGTGTTATTCTAATGTATAAGCTATTTTACTGTAAAGTTTCATTCACGCAAAAACAACTGAATGGATATGAAAGACCCCCAAACATCCTCATAAACTTTCACATTTATAACATATATTAGATTATCGTATTTTTACCCAAAAACAATCGTGTTTAGAAAATTTTAGCTCAAATGAGTGCTTTAAAATGTGGGTGGAAAAAAATCTTTTCAAGTTTTGACACAAGTCGCTAAAACTGATGCCAACGTGGCTGTATTTGTAATTCTTTGAATAATTAGTTTTGATCAATTAATTTTTATTAATTATAATTAAATTACTGTTTTGTCATCCAAAATAATGGTGTATATATAATTTCAGCTCAATTGAGGGCTTTAAAATGTATTTTATTAACGATTGAAAATTCCACCAAGATAAATATATAGAGAGTGTGAGCTAATAGTAGGAATTGAAAAAAAGTTCAGAGTTCGGTAGAACAGGGTGGGGATCTCGGAAGAAAAAAAGAAGACCCCAGGAAGAAAAAATTGAATAGACTCTAAATCCGAATTCACACTCACTATCTGCACATAAACCATAGATAATACAAACAACTTAAATTTAGATTTATACCCGAAATAGCTGACAGATTTTTAATTAAAATTAAGATTAGCACAATTAATAGTATCTTTTTCTGGGGCTCATATATTTCCCGCTATTGCTTTTTATTGTGTTTTTCTACTTACACTGAAAGGGGAATGGGGCCAGCTCAAGCGTTGTCCTCGTCATGTGATCGTGATCCAAAACTACGAGATCTGTCGTTAATAGTCCTCGTTGCTTCCTCGCGTGCGACGTAAATTAAAATCTATTCTAGGAAAATAAAGCGAAAATAGTACTTTGGAAACTCTAACATCAGTGAACTAACTCATTTTTGTTCTGCTTTGTAGTTCTATCCTTACGTACAATTTAATCATTTAGTTTGGCATTATTAAATAAAATCATATACATTTTCAAGCTCAACGGCATACCGTTAAACATTTTCTGCAATATTTTTACTGCCTAAATCTCGTAAATATTAACATTCTTGATTGAAAGTCGCAAGTTTCCAGTAAAAACTTGAACAAAAAAGACAAGACCTTACAAGTTGCACAAAGATTTTAAAACTTCAAGAAATAAAGGGGGGGAGGGTTATAATGCCAGTTCATAAGAAATATCTAAATAACTTTTGCGCTTTTTTTTTCTTTCCCTTAAGCATGTCCAGAATCAAGCACAAATAATTAACAAAAAGTTTTTTGAAACATTGTAACAAAATCTTACTTGCTAAGCCTGTAATTAAAAATTCACCTCTCATCCAGACTTCAAGGGAAAGCATTACGGGCTCTCTGAATACAACACTGCTTTCAGAACTGTCTGAAAATCAAGTCGAAAAAATGCAAATTTATATCTCTGAAACTTCATTATTTAAAAAAAAAAAAGGCAACAGACGCGAAAACATACTATATTCTGCTACATGCCTCATCCCCTCATAACATTTCTCTCCCAGTTAAAATTCCCCGCCACGGTTTTAAATTTTATTTCGAGATTCTAGAAGACCCCGCTGAGTGAATGAAGAGTTCTCCTACCCCCGTTACTTCTCTAATGTATCACTCCCCACCCCTCTTCCTTCAAATTAGCATAATAGCTTTTCATCATCTGAAAAGGAATTCTGTACTTGGTGAAAGTGACCCGGCAAAGAAGTTGAAGCACTATTCGGGTTGACAGGTACCTCTTTTCAAAGAGTTAAGTTTACCTTAAGGCGGTCCTCATAAAAGGCGGTTCTTCTGTCTGTCTTGCTTTTTGTTACTTTTTTACTTTGTTGTTGGATATATCAGGGAGTTATGCCTACTCTTCGCGAAACATAATTTGATGCATTCGAATAAATCTTGAGTGGCGTTTCTATAAGTAGTGTTGGATTCGGATATGTGTTTTTAATTATTAGATTCGTCAAGATTAAAGTAGATGAATCTGCGGTGGGATGATGTAAAATTCATGGCTGAGCTTCAGCATCGGGTTTCTGAAGTGCTTTCGGAATTGCCTGGGCTAAAACATACATTTCTTATCTTAAAATTAATGCAACCTCCCAAGTTGGTGATAGTATCATTCACTTCCCGATAATTTCCAAGTATCATTTGTTGATAATGAAAAATTTATATTTATTTGATCCCAAGTATTACTTAAATTTTTAACAATTATTAACAATCTATAAGCTTAATTGGCAGTGAAATATGTTAAGGTTAAAATTGATAGCTTACATTTGTACTATTTTCATGTAAAGATTCAAGGATTCTCTTGGTATATATCTTCTATTGGCACAACAACCCTGGGTGGGCCAAAACCTTCTCAAGAACCTTCTTCCTGTCTGATCTCCGCTTAGCCACAGTTCTCCAATTAGTCACCTTTAAAACTTTGAAGTGGTCCTCCATACAATCAGCCCATCTCAATTTGGGCCTACCCCTACTTCTAGTTCCGATAGCTTTGTAATTAAAAGTTCCGAACGTCAAGGATGAGGGATCCATACAGTAGATGCAGCTCGCAAACCTCAAACGATCAATCTTGATGGAAGTAATGACATCTGCTTCCTTAAATAGCTTATATAATTCCCCTGTTGTAATAAGTCATTCTTATTAATATAGTAAACTTGTATAGAGTTCTAACAATGCTTAGCAATATATATATATATATATAGCAAGAACAGTATCGATTAAAACGAAAAAGTCACAGTAATCCAATATATTCTTTTTTCGTGTTGCAAAAAATTTGATATATTTTCTGAAATATTATTGGGTGTGAATTTGGTATTTCATTAAACGTATTTTATTTTTTTTTATTTTGCAATCTGTATGTTTAATGACAGTTTTCTTTTATGTTGAAACTTGAAGGGTTCGTGGAGGGAGTATATGCTAAAGCATGAAATTTTATATATATTTACACAACGAGCTTTCTTTTCACTCTTAAGATGTTCGGTTTCAGCTACCCAAAAAGCAACTAGGGTAATAAGAGTTTATGGTGGATAGAGAATCACAGAAAATGCTTTATTTTAGTCCTGAGTGTAGTTACTATAAGTTAAAACAAACGCTTGTGATCCCCACCATCTCTAGACTATTTTTCGAAGAAATTGGCCTTCTCATTCATTTCACTCATTTGAAATTATAACAAGTAATTATATCCTTAATTTTGAATTATTTTGAATTTTTTAAGACCTTAAATAATATATATATAGAAAGAGAGATTAGAGGCGGCATTTTCCATTTTTGTCCTGGGCGGCAAAACTGCTAGAGCCGGCCTTGATACATGTTAGGGCCTTTGTAGATTGGGGGCTCCGTATCATTGATACGGCGGTAGCTACACCCATGTATGTGAGGCATGGATGACTTAGAAGAAAGCCCCCTGCTCCACTTGATAACAATGAAAGTATATGAAGTGAAAAGGCAAATGTTTAATTTAAAATGAAAGATGAAGAGATTCGACTCTTACAGTTCTTTTACATGCAATGTAAAAGGTGGAATATGATATGAATACCGTTTGAGGAGCAAATTTAGTGCACGTGCCCATTTTACTATCCCAATTCAACCTTTTATAACTTCAGAAGGAGTGCAACAAAATTTAATGAACTTAAATACGTTTCAACACACTTATAAAACTGACTGAACGAGTCGTGTTGATTCCTCCACCAAGAAATCCTCATTCTTTTTTTATTAAACAGATAATTGAATCCCATATTGTGTTTGGTCAAAGGTGCGACGAAGGCTAATTGTGCAAGAGCCGCTAACGGCATTTCATATCGCATTAACTAACATCCAGTAGCGCGCGAATGATTGAAAAGCCCTCTTGCCCCTTTCCGCTTTTAAATCAAGAGAGTGAAGATGACAGTTTTGGGTCAAAATAAATTAATTTCGCTGGGAAAATCTGAATGCTTACTGAGTGGGATCTTCAGGTGGGTTGAAAAGTAATTTTGGGGAGGAATTAATCATCCTAGCCGCTTGTTTTGGACGGAACATGCCGGACTGGGGGTCTTAATTTTGAAATGGTTTGGTTGTTTCGTAATTAGAACTGGTAGGATTGGATTGGTGGTGATTCGTGGATATGCAATTCCCATGCTATTAGTGCTGTCTTCAAGAGATGAAGATGTGTGCCGTCTTTTGATGAATATTCGCTCTTTTATGGGTTTATGTTGTTAATCTTTGAACTTAAAAACTATTAATTTAAATGTTCTCTTTTGAATTTTTGTAACGAGAAACTTTTCCGTCAGTCTTCGGTGATAAAAGGTGTTTTATAGTCTTGGAGTTGTAGTTCTAAGGCTATTTTGTTCTGATGCCCCTCCGCCTTTTTTTTATTTGAAAGTTCAATAATAATAATAAAAAAGATTTCCTCTTTGCTCAAATAAATGAAATTAACAAATTTTAAGTTTAAATCTTTATTTAAAATGGTTTAAACTGCTTAATTCTTGTTTTCATTAATTCATGTATTTATTTCATTCAAAATTGCATGTTTCCATAGCCGTATGTTTGACTAATATATATATATATGTAGGGGGTGTCTAGGGGTAAGTCATGTTCGGAATCTAGATATTAAAAGAAATAAGCAGATTAGAATCGAATTACTGTTTAATGAAACATTAGATTATTTACAGTTAAGACTGAGTTATTTCACGGAGCATACTCTCAATTGTCGCTAAGCCTATTGACCTCCACGTTGACCGAAAAACGTGACTTCTCTCCTGTAAAACCGGAGTCTCTTTTTCTCGATTCTCTCTCGGTCTGCGCCGCAATCGTTTCTCCCTTAAACCCCCTACTAAACTAAAATTAGGTGATCGCGGGCGCCTATTCCCAGAAGGATGGGAGAAAAAGAGTTTAAAACCCCCCATTCCGGGAGGGGGATACATATATTTGCTGGTAGCACCATCTATTGGTGAGGTTGTAACCTCACTGATCGGAGAATATATATTCCCTAATACTTTAAATCCTATATATATATATATATATAATGTTTTTCTTTTAAAGTTACCAACTGTTAATAAAAATTGACTTCGTTTAAATTATGAACGGTTTTCGATAAATATAAATTTCACCAAAATATTAATGTAAAATTATTTTTTCCATTCATTCTGATAAATATGTGTTAGACATTACTGTAATTAAAATTATATTGGATGATAAAATTCCTTGGAAAATAAGTTGACTTTGAATCAAAGGGAAAAGAATATTTTCTAAAATTTGTACTTTAATATTTTGAATGGATTTTAATGGGTTTTCTTCTACTTACAATGTAACTAACTATGTCTGGGTCAAAACTTAAAAAGCTTTTTTTCTTACATTTTAAAGCCCTCAATTGAGCTTAAATTTGCTATACACGATTGTTTTGGATGGCAGTACGATTATTTAATTATAATTATTAAAAATGGATTAAAACTAATTATTTAAAGAATTTAATTTTATTCATAATTCCAATTGCTTACCACGTGAAACAGTTGAATATTGAAACCAGCAAATTAAACTATTCCCTCGTAAAATTAAATTATTAAAACTAATTACTGAATAAATTCAATTTGACTCAATGTTCCCTTTTGCTCTTAAAATTTAAGGTATAAAAAAGATAGCAATGTAACGCAAAGTGTGAAGTTTGAAAGAAAACCCATGTTTAAAAAAACTCGTTTCCGATCATATATTCTTGTCAGAACTAGGTAGTTTTCTGAGTTAACGAGTTTCTATTTATTTTTTCTCCATCTACATGTACATATTTGGTATTTTTTTGACACATAATATTAAGAATTTTGAACGATATGTTAGATGTTTTGCAATGCTTTTCTTTATGTCTAGATAACTCTTTTTTTTTTAAAAAAAAAAAAGACACACAGAGATTTAGCATTGCAATGCATACAGTGAGATGGAATATTTATCCATCCGACTGCATTGATGTCTTGGCGCGCCAGATGGCTTAATACTTTATAACTGAAGAGCCGAATTGTCTAAATAAGTTATTGTGTCAGTGTCATACCCAACATCTTCAAAAAAAAAAAAAAAGAGAGGGGGACTTCTCATGCAAATATCCTTCATATTTCCAATATAAAACTCTTCCCCCTCCTTTTAAAAAATTCATTCTTTTATGTACTCCCTCCACCCTCTTCTGGACGTTTCTGTCCTCGCGTGCTTGGAACGATCTATGGAAAAATATTAAAATCTTCATAAAAATCCAGTTTTTCCGAAGAGAATCTTGGGGGCTTGGAAAGGGGGACATCCTAACAAAAAACAACAAACAGGAGGAAAAAAACTGACACGTAAGGTCAAAAAACGAAAAATACTGGGGAGGATGACTTTGAAGGAATATATGCAGAAACTTCATGGCGTAGAAAAAGGAGGCATGTGTAGTTGGAGGGGTTGGAAGACTAGAAAAAAATATAAGAGAACAGCAAGGATTGTCTCGTCTGTAGCGTGTCACGCCTATGGTGAGCGGAAATCTGAATATTAAAACGTGTTTTCCATTTTTTTTCGCTTTCTCTCCTCCTGACGTTCGTTTTTCCCGGGTCGCCCCTCCTGCTGCCATCGCCGGGGCTAAAACTTCGAGTGTGTCATGTTTTGAAACGGCGATGACAGGATGCGAAATATTACCTCGAAGCCTTCTCTTTCCCTATTTATTTATTTATTTTTCACTTCAATTAATTTTTTTAGATAGAATGAAATGAATTATTCATTCGCAGCGTGATTTATATCGTTCGGGGTGAGTTTTCTTTATTTGTTTCGTCGATTTATTCTATTTTCTTGTATTCTTTTTATTTCTCCTTACCAAAAAAATAAATAAATAAAATAAAAATCTTTGAGTTGGGGGTTATTTGAAAAAGATGCATCGAAGAAAACGATTGGAACATTGTCTCCATTTTGATAAGTCTTTCGAAACGGAAAGACATTTCTTGGCAACGTCTGGGTTTGAGGATAAAGAAGAGAAAATTAAATAGAATAAATAAAAGAATGCGAAAGATATATAAAAAGAGAATTCACATAGAAATTTAGGGAGTCTGACTTGCTGTGGTATAAAGATTTTAAAACGACTGTCATTTCAAATAATGTTACGGTATAGCTGATGTAGATGAGGCTTTAAGAGGAAAAAAAAGAATTCAGGTTATTCATTTATTTATTTTGAAGAAAAATCAAAGGCATGAATTCTACATTAAGAATAGATAGAATCTATTTTTTGAATCCACTAAATCAGTGGTCTCCAACCCCCGGTCCGTGGATCAAATACTACCGGTCCGCGCGGAAAAAACATTAAATTATTTACCTTTTTTTACTGTGGTATATTTTTCTTGGGTTTGGGCTACTTTTTATGAAAATCACTTTAAATTCCTTGTTAAATCACTTTATATTCATTTTTTGGTGTAGCTATATTTTATTCTGAAGTCACGATTAAATACAATTGAATTAAAATTATTAAATCAAAACATAAACAATCAACGACCTCCCCGTCAGCAGGCCGCGGTAAAACTAACAAGCGTTGACCGGTCCGCGTTGATAAAAAGGTTGGAGAACTCTGCACTAGATAATAACCTCTAAATATGGGATAAATTACTGTACAAGAATATATTCAACTTTGCTTTCGTGAAATCTAAAGTGAATGTACAAATATGTAATTGGATGTAGTTATATAACAAGTAATATAAATTAATTCCTACTTAGGTCAACAAAGAAAAATCTTTTTGTTACTTTTTATTAAATAATTAGAAGTTATATAAATATGTATATACATAAGACAGAATTACAATATTAAGTGGCAAAATAGAAAGCGATTTACCTTGCAATTTTCCTTTCTATACATGGATTTGGACTATTATTTTTGTTACTATTTATTCATTCATAAATCACATTCTCAGAAATTGGGCCATCTCAGATAGGATTCGATTCATTAATTAAACTTAATGAATTAATATTTGGAAAAACAATATAACATCAAGTGTCATCCACTACAAGTTTAAAAAAATGTATTTGAACTTGAGTGGAGGAATAAAAAGTATTATATATATATATATAATCCAATATAAAAAATTTTTTTTCAATATATAATCATACACAAATATATAAACAAAAATATAAAAATAAACATATAGTTATATACCTAAGATAACTAAAAATAGGAAGAAGGCACATAGTATAAAGACAAATTCCTGGCCTATATATATAGGGAAGGTGTGATCCAATATAGTAGGTATTGAAAAAGAAGATCCAATTATTATGTACCTGAATTTTATTTAACCTCTCCATACTTTAAAAATTTTAATTATAGCATCCGAGAGGAGTTTTCTATCATCACGTTATGTTTTTGAACTAGAAAAATTAATTGCTAATAACATATCCTGAACCAATAATGCTACGTCGTTAATCCATTTACACCATTTTATACTGTCTTATATGTTGTTAAAAATTAATCTTGTAAAAAGTTTATAAATTATTCACTTCCCTTCACTGATTTTAGTCTAGACTTTATCGAGTTGATGAATAAAAAAAAAAAAAAAAAATTTTTTTTTTTCCACCTAATAAATGTTTGAAGGCATAGGAATAAATATGCTATGATAAGCATATTTTTAAATCCTGTAAGATTTTCTAACGTATATTCTTCAATCTGAATGCATTACTGTTTTTGTATGTTTGGAGGTAGGGAGGGAGAGAGAAAAAAATAAAGCGTTTTATTTAGGAGGTAACTTTTTTTTTGTTCTGTCGCAGAATCAAATATATTTAGTTTAATTCTAGTCAATGGCGCACACTGGAATTTTTCACGCGGTCACAAGACCACTATTTTGTATCGTACTCCAATACGCCGTCAATTATATTCTTTTAATTTTGTCAATTGTCCAGAACAAAAAACAAAACAAAAATTGGATAAATGATTAGCATTAATTATTAAAGTAAATTATTAATAACAAATACTTAATTAAATTTTGCGTACTAAAGGGTGAATTTTTTAGAGGTATAGAACTTTAAATTGCAAAATAAAACAACGATGTATTATTCGATTGACATGAATTTTTTTTTTATTCGAAAGATAATCTTGTGGCATTACATTTTAAATATGATTTCTGGCATAGGACTGCCACGGCTGGCTCGGATGTAGTCCAATCTGGACGTCCAATTTTCGATGACTTTTTCCAACATTTGTGGCCGTATATCGGCAATAACACGGCGAATGTTGTCTTCCAAATGGTCAAGCGTTTGTGGCTTATCCGCATAGACCAATGACTTTACATAGCCCCACAGAAAATAGTCTAGCGGTGTTAAATCACAAGATCTTGGAGGCCAATTCACAGGTCCAAAACGTGAAATTAGGCGGTCACCAAACGTGTCTTTCAATAAATCGATTGTGGCACGAGCTGTGTGACATGTTGCGCCGTCTTGTTGGAACCACAGCTCCTGGACATCATGATTGTTCAATTCAGGAATGAAAAAGTTAGTAATCATGGCTCTATACCGATCACCATTGACTGTAACGTTGTGGCCTTCATCGTTTTGAAGAAGGATTCCACCAGCCCATAAAGCGCACCAAACAGTCAGTTTTTGTGGTTGAAACGGTGTTTCGACATACACTTGTGGATTAGCTTCACTCCAAATGCGGCAGTTTTGTTTGTTGACGTAGCCATTCAACCAGAAGTGCGCTTCATCGCTAAACAAAATTCGCTTATGAAAATCGGGAACAACGGCAATCTCGTTTTGGGCCCATTCGACGAATCTACGCCTTGCTTGATGATCGTTTTGATGAATTGCCAAACCAAACTGAGAATAAATCACTTGACAGCTGTTAAATCGGTCGCCATCTTGGAAAGTAATGCCAACTTAAACTTCTATACCTGGAAAAAAAACACTCTTTATATACATAGGATTTTATTGAATCGGGAAAAAAATCAAAGGTGATGGGGGCGCACACAAGAGGGGGATCCAGTCCCGTGGATCCGCCCCTCTCTCTAGTGTATGCGCCATTGATTCCAGTCAGTAGCGCACACAGGAATTTTTCAAGGAGGAGGGGAGGTGTCAAGAGTCGATAGTCCACTATTCTCGTATCATGCTCCAATACGCCGTTCAACATATTCTTTTGATTTTGTCAATTTTCGGGAACAAAAAACGGTAAAAAATTAATCATTGAATGAATAATTAGCGTTAATTAATAAAATTAATTATGAATAATAAATACTTAATTCTTACGTACTTTTTACATAGGATTATAATCAATCGAGAAAAAGAACGAGGGCTTTGAGAGGGGTCCAGACCCGAGGACCCCCCTTTGTGTGCGCCACTGATTCCAATACATTTTCCATAAAACTGAAATATATTTTTCTATCTATTATAGATACATAAAATTTGCTTTTACAATTTGTTATAAGAACCTAAAAAAAGATGTTGTTTTTTAAAAACCTAACCCGATTTTTGTTGGAGAGTGTGCAATACATTTACTGAAACCTATTCAAGTTCTTAAACGTGATTTAGTTTTAAATATAGCAAGATTTGCTGAGAATTCCTTTCCAAATTCAGCACGAACAATCATGTCAATCAATCTTGTCCGACATATAGCCCCCCTCTCGCGTATTCAGTGATCTACATCGAATCAATGTCAAAACCATTAATTTATTTATCAGCGTGTAAAACAAATCTACCATTTTTAGTGCCTGATCTTCCCAAATTCTTCTTGGGGTCATCACAAAGTCATCCGTTGTACCAGAAGTCTTTACCCTCGCGGACACTTGCTTGGTATTTTGGAATCTGGGAGTTTTAGTACCCATTGGCATAAATCCACCCTGTCTTTAAAGCGGGACAGTCCTCGTCGCATACAAGACATAGAGATAGATGTACCGCTTCTGCCATAGACATCTCCCGTGTATTTTATTTGGTATCTGATCCGTGGCCTCGTTGACTCTGAGATCGTAAAAATCGTGTACCCTGGCCGTATTTCTTCTGTGTCGTTGGAGTACATCATTGGGCTCTCGATCCCAGAGATATATCCGAGGGATTGACGGTAAAACAGAAAAAAAAAAGATCCAAGCGTGACTGGGTAACGAACAAGTGAGACTGTCAGGAAGATTCGGGTAGTTATCAATAAATCTGTCTTCTGGTCCTGGAATATATGTGCCTTTCATCTTGATCTAAAGAAGTACTCCCCTTCTGTTTGTTTTCGACTCAAGATTCTAATGATCTCGATAATGGATTTAAGGAGGACCATGATTAATTAGTTCTAAACAATCCGATACCAAACCAGCTGCTCGACAGAATATAGTAACTTGATATGCCAGTTATCTTTTGGTATTTGCCGACTGTTTTTCCTCCTCCGCATTAATTCTGGGAGATTTAAGCATCGGTCGTTGCAAGTTCCGATATGGGTAATCATTATAAAAGTGGATAAATCTTTGGCTTTTATCGTTTTTTGGACGGACGTATGTTTTTCTGGTCTCCCTTAAATGATATCCTTTTTTGACATCGTTAAGGTTTAGATTATATAACAGATGGCAGCAGTGGAGCACATAAAGGGGGAATCCGCGGGTCCGGACCCCCCATAGCCCTTGATTATTTTTCGATTGATTATAATACTATGTATATAGTACGTAAAATTTAATCAAGTATTTGTTATTAATAATTAATTTTGTACTGTTTTTTGTTCCCGAAAATCGACAAAAGAAAATGTTGGGCGGCATTTTGGATTTTGGAGCATAAGAGAATGGTGACTTTCGACTGTGGACCCCCCCCTTTGAAAAATTCCTGTGTGCGCCACTAGATGGCAGATACACTTCTTTCATACAATAAAGTTATCCCATTTTTCTTTCAATAAAAATTTAAAATATTTGTTTTTAGAATTAAAAGAAAAGTTTTGTGTGTGCATCCCTTTAAGGCAGTGCTCTCTAACCTTAACGTCGCGCACCGGTCTACTTTTAATAATTCTCAAGCGGGCCGCTGAGGGTGGGCCGTTGATTGTTTATATTATATTTTAGACTATTTGATTTAACTTTAATTTAATTAATTGAATTGTAGTTAAATGTCTTCCGCATAAAATACAGTTACACGAAAAAATTAATGTTAAGTGCTTTAGCGTGGAATGTAAAGTGATTTTCATGGAAAGTCGCGCAAGTTCCATTAAGAAAATAATGTATAGATGAAAAACTTAAAAATTAAAATTATATAGAAGTATTTATATAGAGAAAATGTTTAAAAAAATATCTAATTCCCTCTCCCTCATTTCGCAAGTTCACCGTTTCTAAAATCTTTTCTGTGGGAAAGTTTGAGATTCATTTTTAACTCGATATCGCTTTATTTTTAAATACAGTTACTCGGAATTAAAAATGAATTTCAAAGGCAAAGGGCACAGGAATAACGAATTTCAGTATAAATATGTAGGGGAAAAAATTGTTACACAGAACCAACTAACGTATCTGCTTTCAGTTTTAAAGTCGTCATAAATCATGTTTCTTTTTTCCTGCCTAGAACTTTAATCATTTTTCAATTTTTTTTTTTAAAGTAAGACGGGAAAATAAATTATTTAAAGCATTCTTTTTCCTTTTATGCATTCATGGAATGTATTAAAAATCTTCTGATTTAAAGTCTTTATACAAACAAGAAAAAAATTGCCAAAAAGGGAAGTAATTTATTCTGTTCTTGCAAATTTTTAATCATCTTTTTTTTCTTTTTTTTTAAGGCGGGAGAGAGACTATGTCGTGGGATTTTCACGAAAAAATTGTCATTTTAAATTAAACTAAGTATCAAATCAGTTATTTTAAAATATAATATTTTTATGAATATGTATTTGATTGAAATTTCATTACATTGGTTATATTCTCTCTACATGTATTGAACATTATTTCCGAAACTTGTCCGTTTAATTTACTAAGCATGTCTTAAGTTTTAGCGCTATTTTATTTTGATTTATTAATTATATCTATTTTTTTCTTTTCAATCAAACTGATCTTTTAAATTGGATAAGATTTTTACTTCGTGTATGTTTAATGATTGTCTGTAATAATTGTATTACACTTAATTAAATCACGTGAAATAATTTATAATTTTTTTTTAGGTAAGTTGCTGTACTCTTCTGAGGTTTTGTTACCAAATGAAAATGGTGAAAAATGTCTTAATTATGGAGCGTTCGGTGAGAGGAAAATTCAGGTTTTTATAAGTTTCCGCTCTAAATTTATACCTTCATTTTCCATGCAGTACTTATTTTTCAGCTATCGAAACAAATAAGCTAAATTTGAAATTTAGATTGTTGTTTTTGTTAAATGCTTTTCAAAAGGAATTTATGAATTTCTATAAAATGAATTTACTTCATTTGTGTAACATCCGTTATTTTTGTATTTTTATCGTAGAAATAATTTTTTGAATTATAGTGTTAGCCAGTGGCGCATACAGGAATTTTTCAGGGAGGGGGGTCTGGGGTCGAAAGTTCACCATTCTTGTATCATGCTCCGTTTGATTTTGTCGATTTTCGGGAACAAAACACAGTAAAAAACTAGTTTTTGAATAAATAATTAGCATTAATTAATAAAATTAATCATTAATAGCAAGTAATTGATTAAATTTTACGTACTATATACTTAGAATTATAATCAATCGGAAAAAAAATCAAGGGCTTCGGGGAGAGGGTGGACCCCAGGACCCCCTTGTGTGCGCCACTGGTGTTAGCACTTCTGCATAAATTCACATGTTTTGAATAAAAATACAATGGCATGAGTTCAAGCCTAGTACCGATAAAGACCTACACATTAAATCTATCGAGACTTAACCCCCTCCTCCTTGGCGAAATGTAGAAGTTCGAAGAGGGGAAGTGGCCGAGGTAGCCTAGTCGTCAAGGTCACAGACTCGTGGCTGGCGTGACACGAGTTCGAACCTAGTGCTGCTGTAGAGGGGTTAATGTATTTTAAATCTGTCGAGGCTCGAAATCCTCTCTTTGGCTTGGTGTGGAAGATCGAGGAGGGGTGTGTGGCCGCGGTAGCCGAGTGGTATAGGTATCGGATCGTGGCTGGCTTTGTCACGAGTTCGAGCCCAGTACCACTAAAGACCCGCCGTGTAGGGCAGTGATGCAAGCTGTCGACAGCTGAAACGTCCTCCCGTTGGTGTGGTGTGGTAGTTAGGAGGAGTGCCAGCTCAGGTGTCGTCCTCGTCACTTGACTATGATTCAAAATTATGAGGTCCATCGCTAAAAGCCCTCGTGTAGCTGAACAGAGCGACGTTAAATCCTTTGGGAGCCATGTTTGAAAATTACGAGGTCCTTCACTATGAGCTCGTGTGTTACTTTAGAGTGCGACTTAAAATCGCTCACACACACTCACGCCTTAAGCTTCTTCATGCAATCATGAGCTTCGTTAAAAGAATGTTTGAGACGCTTTAAAAATTTTAATTTTACTTCATTTGCACATTGAACAGATGTTAAATGAAAAATTTGTAAATTACATTTTTATTTTACTCCACTAGAAACAGCCTTGTCTGCGTGTGATGTATTTATATGCTTACGATGATCATTGTGGATGTCGAGTTCTCTGAAAAGATAAAGCCAGTTACTGAAAATTGTCTATTGCTGCTACCTTTTGATGTTTCAGCTGTAGCACTTCCCCGTAATTATTCACTTTTCCGAATCTCGGTTTTTCCAGCTGATATTTGAAAGTAGATCAGGGGATGAATCACATTTATTTGTCTGTGCAGCCTTGTATTTTAATAACTTATTTACAAAAGCTGCTATAATTAGAATGGGTGTTGCTTTTATATCTTTTATTCAACAGTCGGGTTTTATGGTTGGAAAGTGTAATTACTATTACATATTCGTTTTTTTTTTCATTGAATTAATATCAAACTAATTTAGAATAGTGTTTTAAAATTTTGATTCAGAGCTCTTATATTTGTAGTGATCATTCATTAGTTTTCATTTTGATCTTAAATAGGTTTATATTACAATATGATAATTAAAATAAAAAAAAATTGGATTTTAAAACCTAAAAAATTGAATACATTTCTATCACTCTATTATTGATGCAACTGTTTGATAGTTTTATTTATTTCTTGCATAGGTGTATTACTTTAATTATTACTACACTGTAAACATTTTTGATACATTAAACGTTTTCATAGAATAATTAGCTTTGTATAATGAGGTCTTGAAAATATTCAGTATTTTACGAATTCAGTTTGACGTCCTATACAGGCCTAAATGATATTGCAGTAAAAGTATTGCCCCTCCCCCAAAAAAGTTAATAAATAAAATTAGCATAATGCTTTAGAATTATTGTAAAATATACACGAATTAAATTTTTTTAATGAATATTTAAATAAGCATATTAAAAATTTTTTTGGTCAAATAAAACGCAGTTTGTACCCGCTCTCTTGCTATAATAGCTGTAACTGGCAGTACCAAGCAGCCGAAGCGCCCTCTAGCAACCACTTATTTTCAGTATAGACAAGATGAGGAGAGAATGTATTTGTGTGTGTGTGTGTGTGCTTTGAAAACTTGTCCATGTTCTTTGACAAAATTTTTGTAAACATTATTTATTGTCTATGTGTTACCTAACCTATATAAATTAGTAAATAATTGTTACACCTGGTGAGATTTCATCGAATCAAACCTCGAATTTACCTCTCCTACCGTAATTTTTTACGTCCAACGTACTGTAATTTTACATTAAAAGATAATATTGTAGATTCTTATAATGGCAGAACCCTTCAGGATTATGGTAGAAAGCTATTAATTTTATTAAGACAATATTAAGAGATTTGCGTAAGATATTTAAGTTTGTAATCAAATTATTTTAAATTACAAAGTTATATATAATGGAAGAAAGTTATACATTTTTAACCAAATTTTGTCCTCTTAAGTGTGTAACTAAACTTGTGGCCCAACAGCCCATGAGGGCCAAAGCGTACTATGCCCATCTCAGTATACGGGACCTTGGATTCTGAGGTGCATGAGCAGATGTTCTGGCCAGGTACTCAGTCTGACGCGAAACACCCAGTGAGTGTTTAGTTCCCAAGGAAGCTTTTTACTCATTTATCGATCCACTGAAGGGATAAAAGGCTGAGTCGACCTAGCTTAGTCCAGAGTCTTGAACACCGGACGTGGGGCTTGGAAGAGCGATACAGCACCACTCGGCCACTGCGTGTCTTACAACGTTATAGTGGAATCAATTTTCTAACCAAATTCTGACCTCTTGGATTTATAACTGGCCTCGAAGAAATATAGTAGCGTATCATTTGGCACTGATTTAGAATAATAATAAATTTGGCAGATTTGATTTATACCTTCTTTTAATCAAACCGTTATCTATTTATGTCAACACATTCGTTTTTCAGTCCGTCTGTATCGACTCAAACACGAAATCAAAAACTCTCAATTAGAAAGCGAATCGATTTGCATCCGTGCTTCAGATTTTAAGTTTATTAACTCTGAATCATATCGTCCTTATTTAATTTATGCAATCGAGGTTACTCGCAATTATACTCTGTGTCGCCCATGACAAAAGCGTGCCAATCCCGTTGAGTTATTCATGACTTTTTTTCTTTTCTTTCTTTAACAAATAGGGCTGTCGAAGCGGAGTTGCGCTTCTACCACACCCGCACGCTAAGTAGCAGCTGAAAAGGGTCAGAAACTCCATTTTCCGTTTTTCAATTACATTCACCCTCCCTAGTGTTTATTACTGTACCTTTTTTACTCACTTCTTTAAACTAAGCATTCTATTTTTTTTATATATATATATCTCAAAGATTTCGACTGGAGATAGTTTTGTCTATCTTTTATCATGCCAGCGGTTCTATTCTCACTTAAAAAGACGAATAGTTTTTCCCTGTGTTCTT
Source organism: Trichonephila clavipes (assembly GCA_019973935.1). NCBI lineage: Eukaryota > Metazoa > Arthropoda > Arachnida > Araneae > Nephilidae > Trichonephila > Trichonephila clavipes. The sequence goes on from BMAU01019275.1 coordinate 278,758, forward strand.
GGGAAGATGCTTGTTTGAATAGAAACGAGGTCGGTTGCTATTTGATTTTTTCTTCTTCCTTTCTCTCAATTCATAGCTTGATGAATACGTCTTCGCTAGGTAAAGTAGTAACTAAAAAACGTTACCGTAACGGCCGTGTTGTGTGATTATTACACAGAAAAGACGTATTGCCCAGAATTTTCTTTCCTCTTTATTGCACATTTTTAATGGGAAAGTACTCTTATCTTCCGTTTGTTTATTTATTTCACTTATTTATTTTCAATTTAGTTTTGAAAAATGGTTTTACATATGTTTTTCTTTCTCTACCCCTTCCTCCCGGCTCTTAAATGCGGAAGTCGTTTATCGTGAACTACCAGGTTTTTGAACGATATGTTTGAATAAGCTAACACGCAAGGAAAAAATATTTTATTTTTTAAAAATGGAATCTTTTTTTTTTTTTTCCCATGAGTGCTATAGAATTTTTTTTTTTTTTTTTTTTTTTTTGCTTGTAGTTTCATGCATTTATAGGGACTATAAAAGTCTTTTCTTAAAATAAATTTAAGACATTTATCGAGGATTTATCTCTATTTATCTTTTGTTTTTAATGTAAGAATACCTTGTTTAGTGTTTATTCGGTCTTATCAAGCAACCATTTCTTCTAGCTTATTTGTTTTCAAAGATTTATTATTATTATTATTATTATTATTCGATATTTATGAGAGATCAGTAGCGCACACAGAAATTTTTAAAGAGGGTGGGGTCCGGGAGCGAAAGTTCACCATTCTTGTATCATGCTCCTTTTGATTTTGTCGATTTTCGGGAAGAAAACATAGTAAAAAACTAGTTTTTGAATAAATAATGAACATTAATTAATAAAATTAATTATTAATAAGTAATTAATTAAATTTTCCGTACTATATACTTAGAATTATAATCAATCGGAAAAAAATCAAGGGCTTTGGGGAATCCGGACCCCCAGGATCCCCCCTTGTGTGCGCCACTGTGAGAGATACATGAAATTATAAATTTAAAATCGGAAGCGTTTTCAATTTCAGTAGTTTGCATGTTTTAGATTTCATTTTATTAAATACAGTAGCTTCTATTGTTTATCGAGCATTGTTCCCATTCTTCATTTAAAAACTATCGGTATCATATTACATAAATTCATTTAGGCCTCTTTCGTTTATTTTTTCTCTCCTATTTTGTAACTTACAATGGACCGTATTTACTCGAATCTAAGCCGCACTTTTTCCCCAATGTTAATCATATTGAAAATCTTGTGCGTCTTACATTTGAAAGAGAGAAAAAAAATGTTGTATAGGATATTTAGAGCACAATTACAGGTTCATGTACGTATTTAAAAAAGTTTATGATACTCATAAAATAACTAATTATTCACCTCTTATAAGTTTTCATATTAAATTTATTTTAATTTCGTAAAATTGGATAACGATAAACTATTTTACACAATTTTTCTTTTTTTCACAAAGTCTTGCTGAGAGTTTAGGGTGCAACTTAGAATCGATAGCGGCTTAGATTCAAATAAATACGGTGTACATATATTTTTTTAATTCTTCATAAACATAATAATACCTTATTTAACTAATACTAGAAACGAATGTGAAATAGTATTTATTATTGTCTCAATTATTAGTTTAAATCCCGTTCAAGCGATAATTTTGCGACATATTTGTCATTTAAGATTGATCTTTTTTAAGAATTCAAATGATTTTCGGTCAATGGCACATACAAAGGACGGGGCAGGGACCCCATCCCTTGTGTGCGCCACTGACTCTCCCCACCCCCACATAGCCCTTTATTTTTCTTTTCGATTGATCTTAATCCTATGTACATAGTACGTAAAATTTAATTACTTGTTTTTACCAATTTTTTTATTGATTAATGCTAATTAATTTGCTTCCAAAAAATCGACTAAATCAAAAGAATGTTTGGCGGCGTATTGAGGTATAATATGAGATCGGTGGTCTTTCGACCCTGGACCCCCCTTGAAAACTTTTTGTGTATATTCAAAAGAATATATTTACTGCTAAAATTTGACAACATATCATACTTCTGTTCAGATTTAAATGTAAGAATGCCAATGCTTGAAATATTAAGATATGTAAATATTTCTAACTAGGACTGATTATACGTCATAGGGATATATGCTGCAACAATAAACCTCAATCCAATTTCTAATTGAGCTATGTCCTTGATTTTTATGTGATAAGAAGTCGATGTTCGTGTATTTTTTCATCTATCTCTTTAATTTTCTGATTTCATATCAAGTATTTTGTGCCTGAACTTTATTTCCAATGTGTTTTTCATACTCATGTTATTATTACATTTAATAATTATTAAAACTAAACTCACACAGTGGCGCTACAGCCTTTAAGGGCCGAGCCGTACTGTGCTCATTGCACTTCTCATGACCTTGGGCACTGAAGTGCATGACCAGATATTCCGGTCAGGTGGTCAGTCCGATACAAAACCCCCAGTGTTTGGTTCTCAGCAATCGACCCACTGAAGGGATGAAAGGCTGAGTCGACCTTCCGTAGTTTGAACCCTGGACCTGTGGCGTGGAAGCATTAAATGATTATTAATTCACCGTAAACGCTAGTTAAAGGTCTCACAAATATTCCCCCCTTTATTTTGTAAATTTTTTTTTTTCCTTATTGATTCTGTAACCGTTATTTAACAGATATTTCAATACAATGTATCAAGTCAAAAAATAGTATCATTCAAGTAAAAATAGTACCTACTACGTACAATAAAATAACAATGAATATAAAAAAGTGTAGCTCTTTATTACCTTGCATCAACGGGTGACGTTTTTTAGCCACCTTGTATCACAAAAAAAAAAAAAGGTAATTCCCCCCAAGGAACTCCACCATGCAGAGATCGGGCAAAGTTCAGTGATCTTGACGTCATGAGGGGGGGGAGATGATTTAGATTTGGTTCTTAAGGTTGTCGGTTCCCTTTCTTGCCAATTGACAGCGAGGCGTGAAAATGGACGGACGAAAAATACTCCCGACTTTCATGCTCTTTGTTCTCTTCCCAGTCGTTAAAGCTTCATTTTCGGCCAAAGCTCTTATTTCTTCTTCAGATTCTTTTTCATTCCAACCTTTTCCCAATGACTTCCGTTTTCCGTGAAGGAGGCGAGAGAAAAAAAATTCTTTTTTTCCCCATTTTTTTTTCTCTCATTCTGTTTGAGCTTCATTAGGAAAGAGGAAAGTTCCCCCCCCCCTCTCTTTTCTTTGTGGATGTCTCGTTACGCGCGTCGTCCGAACTATAATGTGTGTGTGCCTCGCATCCACGATCGCTGATTGGTGCTGCCTGGCACGTGTTGGTACTGAATTGCCTATCGTTTTTATACTCGCTTTGGACATTTTAGGGAAGACATATGTCATAAACATAGCGACCATTCTTTTTGATCCTTACTGCACTCCTTACCTTATGCCATTTGTTATCTTTGATTCAATTGTTTTGGAGATCTGAGGAAATTTGTGTGATTGAACTTTTGATTCACACTAATTATCCCTCCCCTTTGTCCGAACATTTTATGTGTTTTATTGCTCTTTAGTCTAAAATCATTAATAATATTGTATAGGCAAGTATTTACCCCTATGCTGAAACGTGCTCTCCCCCCTCCCTAGTCACAGAGGAGTCCACGCTCACAGGAATTTTTCAAAGGGGCGTGGCGGAGGGTCGAGAGTCCATTATCGTATCATACCTAATACACCAAACATTATTTCGGTTTCATCGATATTGTCGGGAACTAAAAACAGTAAAAAAAAAAAAAAATAAAAAAAAATATTGAATTAAAAATTAGCATCATAAATAAAATTATTAATAAAGTACTTAATTAAATTACCTACTATGACCTCCTGGACCCTCCCCCTTGTGTGCACCACAAGGAGGGAGGGGATCCCAGCTTATCCTGAATATCAACTTGTCAATTATGTTACTTCGCAAATTTAGAGAATGAAACAGGAAATGTATTTTATCATGCAAAATATAATGAATGTAATAATATTACATAATGCTCAACTTTAAAGGTAGTATAGCAATAATATATAATCTTGTGTATGTATTTCATCAGAACCTGTGAATAAAAATGCGTTAATTTTCTATACATTTTATTGTCTCTTGGGAATAAGTTATTAAAAATTTTTTATTATTAATCTGTAATTGCGTAGATGTAGCGTTTTCCAGGTGCGTAGCTACAGTCGTATCAGCAGTATCAATGATACGGGGCCCCGTAGCTACAGGGGCCCCAACATGTGTAACTGCAGTTCCACTAACAGGATTCTCATATCTAAAAAAGTGCCCTGGAGAGATTTTGATATAGGGCTTACTCGGAAATATCTACGCCAGTAATATTTTTCCTCAACCCCTGATTTGAGTTTCGTTTAACATTAATCAAATTCCCTCCTCCACCTGTTATATATATATATATATATATATATATCCTTAGTTTTTGTCCCTCTGTCAAACCTAGAAAATGTGCCGTAAAATATTTACCTTTCAAAATGTCTTTCGATTTTTTAAAAAAAAAATATTGTGATGGTTTAAAATTGTTGCACACAAGTATTCATTTTTTATTTCATTATCGTTTATTTTTTACTTTCATTCGCTCTGATATTAATCCCCTATGTTTTTTTTTAAACTCTTATCAGCCTACCATGGTATGAAAATCAAATTATTAAATTCAAGGCTGTCTTCATTAGGTTTAATTTTTTCTATTGAAGCTGGAAAATATTTCTCTTGTTTACACTTAGAAAAAAAATCAAGGGTAAGCAAGATTAATATTAAACTAATAAAGTGCTTGCTTTTTGACGTATAAAAAGCATACTAAGTGAAATGTAATTTGTATTTGATGAAAACATAATCATGTTTTTTAATTAGAAAAAATTTTAACAATATGCGATTAACATAACAGCATTCCGTATTACTCCTTGCTTCTGCTCTTTTAATTTTCTTATCATACCATTGATATATGATGGAACGTGCAAGGTTATCCATTTAATTTTCTTAAGTATTCTTTTGCTAATAATATTGGACTAGATTTTACTATTAAAGATTTCAATAATTAACTTATTTAGGAGCGGCCATATTTAATTAAACTATGCATGCAATATGCTTCTTCAATTTAGGTTATTGAAAGAATCTAATAATTCATTTCGTTAAAAAGATTTCAACATGCTTTATATACCATATTAATTTATTTTAGAATTTAGTGTACGATGGGAACATTGGAGACCCCATTAAACATGAAATGATTAACTTGATGAAAGAATTAAGAATAATTGAGTTGCATTAAAAGAAATTGTTTAACAATTTCGTAGCTTGTTATCCAAAGTAGGTTCAATTGTTTGGGAACAAGATTTTCTCGTGGGTCTATATTTGGTTTCTATTGTCTTTGTTTGCGTTTTTAGGTCAGGATAAATAAAATATTTGTGTTTCTTTTTTATCCGCCATTATTTTCTCTGTGCTTGTGTTATTTGTATTCCTTTCATGTCCACTCTTTAAATTTTTGCAAATTCGAAAATGACCGGCTGACTGGTACCACAAGAGTGAGAATTAGAAAAAAAATTGTCTCTCTAGTCGCGTTTCTGAAACTTCGTGCCTTTTAACCGGACTTGGGTAAGAGAAATAAACTCATTTTATTTGTGACTTTCAGTGCGGAAAATTTTCGTCAGCTCGTCCGAGATGATAAAAAAAATACAAAGAATATAGATAGAAATTTCGTTCTCTCGGGGTGCTTCTGTACTAGCTACAATTTTTCTCTTCCTGTTCCTTCCGTTTTATTTTTTATATCCCAGAAAGGAACAGAACGCGAGAATTCTCTTCCTTCCTTTCATACGGGGCCGGTCAATCTGTTCGGACGGACTCGAAGGAGGGGTGGGTCGAAAAAAGAATCTCGGGATTTAAATGGGAGAGAGGGAGAAATAGAATTTCGTGAAAAACGCCATAAACATTTCTCTCTGGACTTCTATAACGAAACAGATTGAGCGTTCAATTTTCGTTTCGTTTTCTCTTATTTCTCACTCGCCCAGAAAAAAAAAAAGGAATGAGGGGGATGAACTTTCTTCCCCTCCCTTCTAAATTCAATTCCTAGGTCTGTTTCTCTATTCTGCAGAATGAACGCTCGTGGCCTTGAGATATACCTTCATGCATCTATATATATCTGTAGGAAACTCTCCCTCCGATAAGAAAGCAATTTTCTTCTGGCGCGGTATGTCTTCGTTTGAAAGAGGGTAGCAGGAAGTAAAGACGATCTGCGCTGTCTGGATTGTAACACTTTGAAAGAGTGGCTCGCTGCCTAGAGATGAAGGATGAGAAGATGGAAAGGAAAGAAAAAAGGAGTTAAGGCGAAGGTGGGGTTTGAATTGTCGTTCTACGTAAATGGAACTTTTTTGACCGGCGGGTGTTGACCATAATAACTTCTTTTACGAAAGATGGGTTGGTTTTGATTTTTAGTAGAGGTGTTTAGTTTAATATTTTTGATTTATGGGTCGCCTTCTAGGGATAGAGATGTAATTTTTCTCTCTCTATTTCTGGATAGAGAAATGTCGATTCATATTTCACATCGCACAAACTCTTCTAATTAATTCGTTTAAAGAATATAGTTAATTGTCGCTTTTTAATGATTGATTTCCGCTGGTTATGTTCATTTATTTTTATGCTAGTTATTATAAATATTTGAATTGATCCACCTATTTTTTAAAGTACATGTTTTCTTTTTTTTAGTTTATAAATTCAATTATGTTATATAAATATACAATTAATGGAAATAAATGTTTAACTTTCTTCTATGTTATCTTTTCTCTTTCTTCTGGTGGCCGCGCTTGCCAAGGGGTTATGGTCAGGAACCCGTGGCTGACTTGTCATGAGTTAGTGTTCTGGTGCCACTGAAGACTCTCCGTGTAGAAAGGGCCGATGCACGTTAAATCTATGGAGCTTTCAGTCCTCCCGTTGGCGTGGTGTGATAGTTTGAAGAGGTGGTGTTAACTCATGTGTCGTCCTCGTAACTTGACGATGAGTAAAAATGACGAGGTCCATCACCAATGGCCTTCTTTTACTTTACAGTGCAACGTGAATGCAACTCTCACTTAATCACTCTCGTTCTTGTGTTCTATCTAGAAATATATGAAGTAATTCAACGGGAAAATATTTTTGGTATATCGGTATTATGTATTATGACTATATATATATATATATATATATATATATATATATAAACAATTTTTTCTGAGTTTTATTCATAATTCATGTCCAGCAAATCGTAAATTTTTTTAAAAAAATCATTTTAAACTTAAAGTAAAACAACAGTTATATATAAAAGCTTCGTGTTTGAATCATAGCGATATGACAGTTTTGGAGTTTTAAAAAATGAAAAGAGAGGGAACACAGGACGTTCTTGTTAAAATGTGTAGCAATAAAATATGAATTCTCTTTCGTGTTAAATAAGCAATTTTTTAGATAAATATTGTTTTCTGTATATATTTTTGTGAGACTTGATCAACTAATTTTATTCCCCTGATACAAAGATTACCGACCCCGTATGGTCACTCCGTTGATTAATAAATACCATTCCTACGTTTCTCAATTTAGACACTAATCCACATCCAAGAAGAATGAATAAGTAACTTAATATGATTATATATGTCCTTAAACTACCTCCTTGTAACTACCTCCGCATGAGAAATAAAAGGGGGGAAAAAACTTCTTTTTATGTATAGAAAACGTGGGGAGGGGATCCCATCCGAGTTCCCGATGAGAATAAAATTCTCCATGCGTTCATCATCAAAGGAAGGACTGACGTTTTCTTGCGGGTCTCCATTGATAACATCTTCCCAGTTGGACAACCAGATTCCTTTTCTTTCCCTACTACTTTTTTTCCCTATTTTTTTTAATACTGCTTCTCCCCCCCCTTCCTTTTTCGCTTCGTTGCCCGAACCGGATTCGTCTGTCTGGTCGGATGACTGGATTGCCTCTGTTCGGGTGTCCCCTCCCTCCCTTCGACGTGGCTTCTTGTAATGCCTCCCCCCTGCATTCGATTTCAGCTCCCCATGTACCTTTAGCATCTCATCGGTTAGGACCCACCGACCTTTATTTTCCACTGTCTCTCGGAATCCCTTCTCCATTATTCGTTTCTTAGGGTAGGGGTGGAGGAATGCGGTGTACGTGATGTGTCTTAAGGTATTCCATCTTGTTTATTGAGTATGAAGCCGTGTTGTGGTCCGTGAGTGGGATGAGATAAGTTAAAAGGAAGGGAGTTTTGTTTTTAGTTCGGTGCCGAGATTGTAATTCGATCTGCTGATGTGACGTGTCCTGTCTAATTGAAGACAAATTGGATATTGGTGAAGTCTGAAGGTGTGAATGTGTAGATGATGAACGAGTTTCAAATGTTTTTACTGCTCATGTGTATTCAAAAGTAGATTCAGTATTTTTCTGTGTACCTGTGATTGTTGTTCATTTTATGTTGTCCCCCCTCCCTCTTGCATTAATGATAAGCAAATCCATACATTGTGTTCATCGATTTTAAATTGTTTTTGTGTGGGGATGAAATACTTACTAGTGTAACGTTTGAAAGAATAACGGTAGCGTATTCTTGGTTAATTAAAATATGGAATTTATTTACGTCACAACTATTGAAAATTATTTACTAAATGATACATTAAAGTTATTATATATAAATTTAATTACAGATTGTTAGAGCCCAATATTTTGTGAGAGGAGGATCCGTTGGTCACCGCTCTCGTGCAAGTTCAAAGCATCTCTCTCCTCATCTTCCGGTCGACGAGCTAGATTCCTCGGGGGGTCAAACAGGGGTTGCGCTGCACCTGCAGATGCACGTGTGGGTGTCGGGTTCACAAAGAAAGCCGACTAGATGTTGATGTTTTCGAGAAGTGACGTTACACTAGTTTTATGTGGGAATAGGTGTTTACTAAGTGTATGTTGTTGAGGTTAAGATGTGGACTCGTAGCCGGCGTGCCATGAGTTCAAGTCCTAGTGCCCCTGAAGACCTACCATGTATAGGGGCCAGTGGCGCACACAAGGGGGGTGTCGTAGGGGTCCGCCCCCCCAAATGCCCTTGATTTTTTTTCCGATTTATTTTTATTCTAAGTATACAGTACGTAAAATTTAATTAAATATTTGTTATTAATGATTAATTTTATTAATCAATGCTAATTATTTATTCAATAACTAGTTTTTTACTGTTTTTTGTTCCCCCAAATCGACAAAATCCAAAGGAGCATGATACAAGAATGGCAGACTTTCGACCCTGCCCCACACACTCGAAAAATTCCTGTGTGCGCTACTGAAAGGGGCTAATACAAATCCCATCTGCCAAGGCTTACTTCCGGTGTCTGTAAGAGCCTTAGAGTGGGCTGCCAGCTCAGGTGTCTCTCTTGTGTCAAACATATAAATAGGTTTTGTTTTCTATGTGATATTTTAATAAATTGTGTGTGATTATGCATTAATAATTTGATTTTAATTGATATTCAATAGTCAATTTGTTAAAAAAAAATAGTTTTATTTAACGTTTATCGTAAATTAGTATCTCCCCCCATCTTTAAAGGAGATTACATGTTTCAAAATCGGAAGCCAAACTGCATAATAAATGGAAATTGATTCTATCTTCACTAACATTAATTGATATTCGAAAAATATAGGGAAAATTTCTGCCATAGAAAAATATTTCAGAATTAAAAATATCCTTCATGCGGTTATGCGTATATCCGTTTATATCATACTGTATTCTTATTGTTAAAATTTAGACATTTTTATCTTTTATATACACTGAAGGAGGGGGAAGGGACTTCCCAACACCAAAGAAGACTTGTGTTAGATAAACGAAATTTGGTAACGTGTTTGTACAACTGAGAGATACCATCGATTCAAATTTCGCGCTTCGCGCTTAACTGTGGCACCAGTAGCGCCACTCGGAACTCGCACAAATTAGCTTAAATGCGTACTGTACAGTTCGTGAGCGTTGTTTGTCTGTGAAATTTGAGTATTGAGTTGATGTTAGCTAAAAATGCCTTGAAGAAGCCATTATCAGCAGCTGTTAGTCACCGTGTATCAGCAGCTGTTAGTCACCGTGTATCAGCAGCTCACCGTCGTGTAATAGGACTACGAGCAGGCTTGCATTCAAAATTCTGGAGGTTATACGGGCTAGCTTTCACATTTGAAATGAACTTAAATTGACCTGTGATTTTGAAAATTTAATCAATTAAAGCATGTTAACACTAGACAATTGCATTGTCCAAATTTCATTACTCTACAGTAAATTTTTCTTGGTGTTGAGATTTTTTTCCCCGTTAGTGTGTAAAGTTACAAATTTACTTGACATTTAAAATACATGCGGTGAAATATAATGGATATCGCTTACTGGAAAAAGAAATTGATGCAAAGAAAGATAAACAGAATGTGCCCAAAGATTAAAGAGTATTATTAATTTTGGTGCACTTTTCTACAGTTTAGTTACTATTTTTGGAGCATCAAGTGAGAAAGCAGCTTTAAAAGAAAACCTTTTAAAATGCACTCGCCACACACTCTCTTAATCCTCATTTGAGGTTCCGAAACAGGATCATTGAACTCTCAATTGCTCTTTTTGGAACGCTTTTTTGCCAGCGCTCTCAGTAGGAAGCCCCCAACTGATCATTTGTGTGTACACCTGTAAACAGCTGGATGCACACATCTCGTAGCTGTTCTTCCGTCGCAGAACAAACAACAATAAAAAAAAAGTCATCCCGCATAATGAAAATGGGAAGATATTTTCTAATCGCACCAGAATGACAGGTGGCGTACAATTGGAAGAGCGGACGCTTCAGCGACCCGCTTCGTCAGGCTTGACTGGCGAAGAATGGACAGCCCCCGTTAAAAAGAACAGATCCCGTGTTAATCCACCTTTCTACTAGTGAACTTGCGGGCGGCCTTGAATGGTAAAGAATGCTGTTAAATATCGGTAGAGCGCCCTTCTAATAACCGCCAATTGCCCTCAGCCGTGAATTTCGAAGTTGCCGTGTCTAATTTGCGTTTTCCTCAAACGGTCTGATTTCTTTTAGAGATAGTGCCAACGGTGCACACTTGGAACATCATCTTGGCCACAAAGGCGATGAGCTGAAGATTGATACAGTTTTTTAAAAAACGTTTAATTCTTTTTTTTTTTTTACCATGTCTGGCTTATGTCTTCAATTCTTTCGTACAATTTGCTATGTTCTCACGACTTTTAAGTAATGTTGCAACTTTTAATTAGTCTACAGACATTTGTTTTCTGGAGTTTTGCTTGCGGTTTTAAAGAATTCAAGGTGAAAATTATGGACCGTAAAAATCCTCAATTTATTGCTTATTTTTTATTTTTGATTGTCGACTATTTCTGTATCGAATCGTTAAAAAACATAAATGTTCGGAATTTTTCTAAAAATGATATTGAGTCTATCTTAGCAATTTGAGATTATTTTTTAAAAAAATTTTTAAAAAAATCCTATTAGCCTTTTCAATATTTTCGTAAAAAATGGAGAGGAATATTTTGCTTAAAGTAGCATTTGGAATTTTCATTTTTGTATTGTCAGCTCTCTTGTGGCTACGGTAACCGAGAGGTCATGGTCGCGAACTCGTGGCTTGCATTCCAGTCGAGTAGTGGGTTCAAGTCCTGGTGTTACTGAAAACCCATCGTGTAGGGAAGCTGCACGTTAAGTCTGTCGAAGTTCAAAGCTCTCGCGTTGGCGCCAGCTCATATGCCATTTTCGTCTATTGACTGGTTCAAAATTAAGGTCTTTCGCCAATTGCCCTCGTCTTTCTTCACAATGAGTTGAAAATTGAAATCAAACTCATGTTGGCGTCGATAGGAAATTCGATGAGTGGGGTGTCATCTTCATTTGACCATGGTTCAAAATTATGAAGTTCGTCGCCAAATAGCTCGTAACTAAAAGCAGATTTGTAGTGATTTGAATTTTTTGTATTAAAATTAGATCTAATATTTTGCCGCAGCAATGCAGTAGTAGCACATGGGATGTATTTAAAAATAATCCTCCAATCAATTTTGGGGGCCGTATCAATGATAAGGGCCCCCAAGGTACAGGGGCCCCAACATGTGTAACTACAGTCCCACTAACAGGTATCCCATATTTAAAAAACGACTCCGAAAGAATTATGATAAGTGGCTTTTGGAAAATGTGTTTCTTTAACTTTTAACATGTATAATTCACGATATTTTCAATAATTTTTTTGATGCGGGCTTGAGTAAATCCGTTTCGATAATTCTAACATATAATATTTGTTTTAAATTATATCTTTTTGATGTAAATTTTTCCCTGTCTGGAGATTGAAATATGTATACGAATTTTTTTTATGTATGGTACATTTACATTATATGCAAACCAATTAGTTGTTATCAGATCCAATCATCTAGCTGATGTTTCGGACAATAGTTTAACTGATGACATTTTGATTGACTGTGTCCAGCAAGCTTCTTACGTGGAGTCTTTCCAAATGATTGATCGATGATTCTTGCAAAAGCTGTATTTATACATTTTTGACAATAGTATGCAACTAGATCTCGAGTATGTGATAAACACTGATGATATATATCTGATAAGTCCCTGTACTTTTTCCTTCGCGTTGCGTTTTACTTCGTCATAACCTCTTGTGTGTTTGGTTTAGCTTGCTTTTATGATTTCCATTTCTTTGAACTACACTGATGACAAGGCTGGTTATTCTATTATGTTAAAGAGATTGATAAAAGGGAAAACAGAGATAATGTACCCTCGCGTGGACTGCAATTACATACTAATGTTTATTCATATATATATATATATATATATATATATATATATATTTTCCCTCTGCTAGCCACGAACAAGTATTGTTACATTCCTGTGTTCATAAAAGTTAGTTATTATATCTAACCTAAAGATATTCTTGTAGTTGTTATTCCATCGTGTTTCTCCTTTACCACCACGTGTTCTAGATGCTTGTATCAGTTTCATCTGTAATCCTCCCAGATTATATTTTGCCCCATTAAAACATGTTATTTTCTGACTGGATAGGAAAAGGAATGTTATAATTAAGGGCGCATAAAACACACACATGTGCCCAAATTGATGGGAACATTTTTTTTTTTATTATTTATAAATGTAATCTGTTTTTATAATACTTCTTGTTTTTACAAAAAGTTTATTCCTTAAATGTCATTTTCAATGTTTTTCCAGAATTTTTAGGTTTAAAATTGTGATTGAGTAATATAATTTTTAAAAGATGAGTACAATTTATAAAAAAAAAAAACACGTGTAATTTTGTATTAATCCTGTGATTTATTCATTTTTTACAATTATATATAGTAATATAATTCGAATATTACTGTATATAATATAGTAATATTCGATATATATTATTATTATTATTAATAAAAATATATGCATTTTTAAAATTTATTTTTTTATATTTTATGTAAAATGACAAATTTTTTAAAATAATATCCCCGCTCGATGAAAAACTCTCTACTTTTAGCTCTACATTTTCTATGTTATTTTCATTCTCTGGAAAATCCTTTATTTTATGTTTTAATATTAATAGAAATTTTGTGGAAGCATTATTTTAAATTTTAAAACATAGGAGTAATTTAAATATATATTTGGAAAAAATGGAACATTATATAATAAAAAATGGTGCAAATATTTTTTAAAAAATTGCGTGATATATATATATATATATATATATAGAAAAGGAGGATTTCTTCTGAATTTCATGAAATTTCAACAAAATGTAGAAATTTTATCTGGTGTTAATACATTGTGTGATTCTAATGAAATTTTAATTTGAATTCAAATTGCTTTTTTGTTGATCTTAAAAATATATTTGTATTATTTTCTGCTGGAAATGATTTTTTAAAAGCTTTCGGAAGTTACTTTAATGGATTTGCATTATTAGACTTTTAGACTATTACCACAAATAATTTTAACTTTGGATATTAATTCAAAGTTATACTTAGTTTTTTTAGAGTATTTATATGCTGCATAATTTTTTTAGTGGAATTGAATAATTGTTAAACTTAAAATTGTCGAATTAATGCCTGGTATAATTTTGTGTGTTAAGTATGTAAGAAAATACTATAATTTAATTGTTTTGCAATAGTATAGTTTTTAATATTGTAAGGAAATTTTAATAAACATTTTATTTATATTTTTTTCAGAGTAATAGAAAGAATAAATCAGAATCTTTACCCCTCTCAAATTTTGTGTTACAATAGGGGGGAGGGATCCCTATTTTTTTCTGATTTTTTTAATGAGTATTTTCTTTAAAAAAATTTGGATGTTTTTAGAAGAATTTTTGTGAAGTTAAAAAAATCATCTTTTTGGCTACTTGACTATTAGTTTTTATTATATATCTCATTTTCAGTTTGACTCACATTCTTCTATTCCCCCCCCCCCTTGAGTTGGTGGTTAAGGTATATCATCAAGAACACGAGAACGCTTTAAAGGGGCGTTCCGATCTTTGCCCCCCTCCAAAGAAATAGAAGTTCCTTTTCAGGACTGTCTCCCGCTCCCCATATGGTTGCCTAATTAGCATCAAAATAGCAAACTACGGATGCGTAAGAGGGCATCAAATTGAAGGGGCCGGTTGGTGCCCCTTCCCGGAGGAAAAAAACGAAAAGAAAAGGAAAGAAAAATGAAATTGTATTCCATAAGCAAAGGTGCCTTACAAAAGCAATTTTCTGCATGTTCGGTCATCTTCGCGAGACATCTGCTGAAGAATTGTTCACTGCTGTTTTTGAAAGTAACTAGAGCATTTCTAAGGTTAGTCTTAAATATGCCATTATGGTCATGTTTTCCGTGAGAAAGTCCACCTAAGACAAATGTAATTCGTTGTTCGAACCTGTGTCTCAATCTGTTTCCGTTGTTTATGGTCCTGTTGTCCTGTTCCCAAAATAGGTTATTGCGCGCTTATCTTCTGAGGTTGAGACAATTTTCTCCCTTGTTGTTTTGTTATTCCCTGCTTGTGCAATGCTGCCGAAAAATATGGTCATTCTAGCTTCCTAGTTCTCCCCCCTTTCTGCATCTCGTGTTCAATCAGTCGAAAAATTGAATTTTTAAAACAAGTCGTTTGATTTTTTCTTATGGTATTAAGATTCAAAAGTTGGCTACAAGTTACGATGAAATGTGACTGAAAAATGAATAGAGTGCTTTCAATGCGATTTAGTTATTTATGTCTGGGAAAGCAGAAGGGAAAACACTCACATTTGGAAAGTCATTGTCCTTGCAATTCATGTTCAGTAAATCAAATCGCGCGCGCTCTATCTTTATTATTATTATTTTTTTAATTTAGCTTTCGAATTTCCCGGTAGATTACAATTTTTTTCATAAAGCAAGCCTTCTAATATATTTTGCATAAAAATTTCTTTTAACTGACAATTTATTTCGTGTGAAACCTATGTTAGAATATTAATCGTCAACTTAAGAACATTTAAAAAATCGCAATCATTAGAATATTTTCATTAATATAAGATATATTAAAGTACCTTCATTATTTGTTATAAGTCTTTGGAAATCTTTGATAAAATTTATTTACACACATAACCTTTTTTTATTAAATATTTTTTTTAATTAATAGAATTATCTTTTTATCGTTTTGGATTGACAATTATTTAAACAGCAATTATAGAAAAGAAATCGTGCAAGTAAAATTTACTGTAAACATTTCTGTAATATCCAAATATATATTGCTATATCTTAAATCTTTCCGGGAGGAATAAAAAGTCTTTAAAGCGCTTAGTTCTCTTTCTAATGTTTTGTTTGAGTTTTGGTTATGTAAGAATATTTTATTTTCCTGAATTAAAATAATTTGTTTTTCTATAAACTGTTTTTTCTAGCAACTAATTTCTACTGAAATTAAGTATAAACTCTAGAGGATTTTATGGTAATTTCCAAATAATTTATTTTTTAAAGATAAAAAAGAGGCAAGCTGGACAACTATAAAACTTGTATTAAGCTAGTTAACTGTGTTAAGATGGCAGAACTAATAGCTTCTGTAAAGCAACTGATTTTCTCCTATGAGATTGTTATTGTGAAAATTTACACAAGTTTTTAATCTATAACCTTTTAAAATTAACATAGACAGAAATGATCTTGCAGATTACTTTGTTAATTGTGTATTTTAAATCTCTTTGGGAGCTGAATTTAAAAAAATGTTTGACTTGAATGCAGTTTTGTATAAAAAATTTTTTCTTTTATTTTTTCTAAAAAGCATTGGATATCAAAAGGATGGAGCATTTATTTATTGCATTGCGTTTTGTGTGTGAGAAAATAAAACTCATTATGAAAGTACTTCGAAAACAAAAAATAGTATCGAGAATAACATAATTATATAATATTTAGCAAAGACTTAAATAATAGCAATTAAAAAGTAAAATTATGGATTCACTGAAATTTATTTCGAATTCGGTTATGTGCAAATGTATTTTGAATATCATGATTTTTTTAAAGTATTTCTTTTATATGTGGTTTTTTTGTGATAAATATGTTCTAGAAGACTTGAATATTTGATTTGTATACTCTTTTATTTAAAGACTTTATTTCTTTTATACGAAAACCTAAATATTTTCTACTCATTTTGTGTTGGATAAATGTTGCTCTACTCTAGCTTCCTTGCCTTGTAAATAATTATTTCATAAAATAAACATTATTTTTTTTTTAAAGAATTGTATTTAATTTCATCAGTAGTTGATGTTAGTTAGTGTATAGTGTATCATCAGTAAAGTCTCGTTAGTGTGGCAAAGAGAATTCATAAATATTCTTTTTTTTTTTTTATTCGTTGAATCTATGCTTATCCACTTTTCTAACGAATTGAAAATTAGTTTTTCCATTCTCAAAATAAGCAGAAATGAATCAGAATTATTATCTTAAATCATTATGTGCTTATTTTATGGAGTGGGGGGGGGGAGGAGTAAACATCTCGCACGAATGAGCTGATATAATGATGCTCTGCTGTTGTAATATTCCTTAACTGTATCTTGGCATGCATACCTCATCTATTCGAAAATGGTCATGGTCAAACATGGACATTTTTTTTTAGTTATGATTTTATCTTATTAGTACACATTCTTATAGCTCTATCTGCTTTTAAAATATGAAGTATCTTAAAGAATTTTTTCCCAATGTGTCAGTCGTGGAGCCATGCATCTAAATCTTGATTCAGATAATGATAATGAGATCATAACTGGCATGTGTTTGTCATCTTTTATGTAAGTGCTTACCCTCGCCCTCCCTCCCCATCTTTCTAGTCGTCTGAATGTTTATCTTGAAACATCGGGAGATAAAACTGAATAAATTTGTTACATGTCATCTCTCTTAATTAGATTTATCTCAAGAGTAACAGAAGGATTTCGTAATCGTGTCTGGAAAGTGTGGTTCCCCCTGGGTTTTTATGCAACATTTTTTGTAAAAATATTTTTAAACAGTTAAATATAAGTTTTATTATGTGTTATCGACTTTTTAAAGTAATCTCTTCAATTTTAAGTCTGATTAATTTCAGAAATGTTTTGAAAAAAAAAGAACTTTGCTATAGGTACGAAACAAGTTTTAATATTAATTGTTGTAGTAATAGTTATAGGGAGGCTTTACTGAACTTCCCGTGCTGGTTCTCAAATAGTGACTTGCATGCCCTCCAGTGGTGTACACAAGGGGGGTTGAGGGTTCACCCCTTGGCGCTTTCGTTTACGTGTTTTTTAGAATGTAATCCCCTCTCCCTTTAGAGAGGTCTGCGTACGTCACTGATGTCCTTTCTTTGGTTTATATACAATTGAACATGTTTCTGTGCGGTAGATAGAGGCCGTATAAAAAAAATCGCGCAAAGAAATATTCAAAAATTTTATAAATTCTTACATATAACAAACTAATTCGTGGAAAAACTCCAAAAAACTATTTTTATGCGGTGGATAAGGGACCGCATAAAAAAGTCACATTTATAAAATATGCCAATTATTTACGAAATTTATGTTAAGAGTACTTCCATATAACAAAATAAATAATTAAATATTACGCATAAAAAACATTTTAAAAACATATAGTTTCTCATTGTACACTCGTATAAGTTTTCAAAATGCACATACATAATTTATCACTACTCATCGTGATCCAAAGTCCTGTAATGAATAAGTTCAAAATCGCTTTCGTCACTTGAAGGTACAATTTCAATTGATTGGCAACATAAAGTAAGAGATGAATTTTTGTGACGAAGGACGGGTGGTCTTTTGCTTGTAAATGTCACGATAACTAGCTATACATGATTGAAGCCCTTTTTGGAATTTTATACTCCTTTCTTAACTGGTATCTATTTTAAGAAAATGCTTTTCCAATTTCTTGGAAAGCTGGATCTCTGCATATTTTGATCCGCTCTCAAAGAATCAAATTTCTTGTACGTCTTCATAATTTATCAAATTTTTGATAATGTCACTACCATTGAAAGTTTCGTCTTCAATCAAGCGCGGGCTGCTGGAGCGTTGAGAGAAAGCAACTGAACGTGGATTGTCAGGAGACTGTTTATAACAAATGAACAGAGCGTCTTGAAGTGTCTACATTTCAGTGGCGTGAAGTACACCCCGCATTACGGGGGCAGGAGTCTAGGAGCCAAGGCTTGACTAACACTAAATACGTATTTGGCCAATTTATAAAATACACTCAGGAACATTGAAAATAGCGACACAAGAAGGAAGCTAAGTACAATCGCGAAACTTTGCAAATAAGTACAGCGTAATGTGATATGCTAATTATCCAAGTTTTGTGCCAATACGCATGCTCATACACGCCGAGGTGGCGCTATAATCAGGAAGAGGGTGCTATATAAGCCAGCGCAAATTCGAAAATTCATAAACGTGACGATTACCCGCCGATTGTAGAAAGACTTTGGTAAGCGAAACATGCCAGGTAAACGTGCTAGAAGACATTTCTCACAGTTAAGCGAGTTTGAGAGAGGCCTGATCATCGGGATGAAAACTGCAAGCTGGTCGACGCGCCGTGTTGCTGGCCAGGTGGATCGTTCGGAGTGTGCCGTTAGAAATTGTTGGGAGCAGTGGACACGAGAAGGTACCCACATCGAGCGGCAAGCACTTGTGAACCCCACAGTGACTCGTTCAACGATACGAGTAGACGTAGGCGTAGCAATTGTTCCACAAACAATTTCCTGACACCTTGCAGAAGCAAATCTTAAATCAAAGCGCCCTTTCCGTGCACTCCCTTTAACTCCGGAACATTGGTAACTGCGTCTACAGTGGTGCTAAGCCAGATCAATGTGGAATGTCACAGATTGGCAAAAGGTTGTGTTTAGTGATGAATCCCGGTTTGTTTTGGGGACAGATGATAACCGTGCACGGGTGTGGAGGCGCCCTGGTGAGCGGTACAATCCCCCCAAACTGTTCTATGTCACATTGCCCGCACAGCTGGTGTAATGGTCTGGGGGGCTATAGCCTATGATAGCCGGCCCCCTTTAGTTGTGATGCGTGGAACCTTAACGGGCCGACGTTACATTGACGATATTCTTCGACCCCATGTAGGACTTTTCTTAAATGGTCTCCAAGGGACAATTTTCCAGCAAGATAATGCTCGTCCGCATACAGCAAGAGTTGCTCAAGACTTACTACGTCATTTTCAGATTCTTCCATGGCCGGCCCGCTCCCCCGATCTGTCCCCTGTAGAGCACGTGTGGGATCAGCTAAAACGGCAGATGCCATCGTGTCACTCTGTACATGATTTAGAGTTGGCTGTTCAAGATTTGTGGACCCATCTGCCTCAGGACAACATAAGGTGTCTAATCAACTCAATGCTGGACCGTGTGGCGGCATGTATTGCAGTTGGAGATGGTCCAACGCGCTATTGAAGTTGCCCAGTATTTGTGTCGTTGCACATCCTGTATTCGTTTAATTGTCTTGTTTGTGAGATCAAGTGAATCTCTCATCTGTGTAATTATGTGTATTAAATTTTCATTTCAATCCGATGCTTTCTTCTTGGGTCGCTATGTTCAATGTTCCTGAGTGTATTAAAGGTGAAACCTGACTTTCAGGGGTGGGAGGGGGCTCCTAACATTCTCCGTTACGCCACTAGTAAAAAGATAGAAAACGTTACAGTGGCTGGCGCCAAAGCCATTGAAATTCATACACCGCATAAAAAAATCGCCCAAAAATCAAATCGCATAAAAAAGACCGCACAAAAACAGGTTCAACTGCATTACCATTAATTATAAAATGATTCAAATACTTCTCATTGTTAAAAAATTGAAAATAAAATTACCAAGAGCAAAATTGTTTTGTAAATTAATTTTAACTAATTTATTTATCCCTCTGTAAATTTCTTGTATTATTGATTGAAATCCTACCCTTGTTCACAGTAGCGCACACAGGAATTTTTCAAGGTGGGTGTCCGGGGTCGAAAGTTCACCATTCTTGTATCATGCTCTTTTTGATTTTGTCGATTTGCGGAAACAAAACACAGTGAAAAACTAATTTTTGAATAAATAATTAGCATTAGTTAATAAAATTAATCATTAATAACAAGTAATTAATTGAATTTTATGTGCTATACTTAGAATTATAATCAATTGGGAAGAAGAATCAAAGGCTTTGGGCGGGGTCCGGACCCCCCTTGTGTGCGCCACTGCTTGTTCATTATACCCCGTACCTCTTTTTTTAATTATACTTTTGTATTTTCCATATTTCACTTGTGAAACATTTCGTTGTACTGTTGCTTATAAATACCCTCCTCTGCTTTTTTTTATTCTTATGTATTTCGGCGATAATCTATAATATCTGAACAATAAATAGTTCTGCGTTTCGGAAAAAAGGTTTAGATAGTTTATTTTGTTGTAAGATTACACTTATAAATGATAGAGCAGAAAACTAATGCACGCATCACTTTGTCCATCGATCGCCAATTTTTTAATATACATGAATATATGAGCAACAAACTTTTTTTTTTACATAAAAGATCATTTAAAATGTTCTCTTTTTTAAAAAAAAGAATTTTAAATATTTCAGTCAATTTATTGATTAATTGCTTTTCTTCTCAAATGTCATTCTTGTGTCCGGGAAATTAGGAATTCAGGTACCATTATTTTTAAAGATGTTGAGCATACTTGAAGTTTTAATCATGATTAAGTGTTTTGAACAATTTTTCTTACTTTTTTTATCATTCAAAAAGTACTCGTTTTTATTGAGAAGAGACTTGGAAGCAGGGAAAAAATGAGTTTTCTCAAAGTAGATAGTTTTATAGAATCATCAATATATCTATTGAAAAAGAGGAAAAAAATATATATATTCTCTAAACTAGAAGTAGTTAAGCAAACAAAGAGACCGTAAAACATAAATGAGAAAAATTTAGTCAGACATTTTGCTATTCAACAGGGCAGCAACTTCATAAATTTATTATGTATTGTAAGAACTCTTAAAGGATTTTTTAAATATTTGTAATGATTAAAGAATAAGTGTGTTTATTATTATTGTTTTATTTTATTGCTTAGTTTCTTTTGTTTGGCAAAATAAAATTGAACTTATCATCTGCTTATGTTTTTTTCTAGAATGTTTCATTGATTAGCTGTTCTCAGATTAAAGGAAATGTTTCTACTTCGGAATGATTTTACTTTATAATTGCACTAAAATCTTTAAAATATAAATTGAGGTAGACCTTTTTTTCATGAAATTTTAACTTTAATATTCGTCTGTCATGCTAACATATATTGTAATGGTTACTGAAACCCTCGGATAGTTTTTGATTTTTAAATAAAATGCTAGTTACTCTTTATTTTAAGGTAACAAAAATAACTACCCCCTGCTCCTTGAAACCTCTTTCTAGTAAAACGTCATAGACATCTCTTTCATTGTGCTTATATATAATACCCTTAACATAAAATCTAACATAACATAAGTTATCTAACAAAATTATCATGGTTAATCCAAGTTTTAAATTTGCGTATCATGTTAATGCATAATTGTTTTTAAGGTATCGTAAAATTTTCTATTATCTTATATCAATGTGGAAACTTATCAAATAAATTGTGTTGTTGATGGATCCATGCTGTTGTAAGCCATTTTAAACATGCTGCATACATTTAAAGGCGTTCTAGTTGTCACTCGAACACCCCACCCCCTACTTTCCCCTCAAACTTAATTTAGTTAAATCTTTTCTTTGACTATGGCATTGAAGCCCTATCCTGGAGGTGTACCACAGTCTCTGTAACAGTTTCATGATAGTTAGTACATTTATTATTAAAAAATCTCATGGTTTTTTGTTTTGTCATTTTAAGAATAATAAATTTGGTAATGTTCACAATATTAATGATTAAGAATATATATATATAAGGCCCAGTGGACGCGCGAGTGCTACCGTATCGCGCTTCCATACCTCAGAGGTTTGAGGTTCTATCTTATCCTCGGGCGGGGCAAGGTCAACTCAGTCTTTCATCCCTCCTGCAGTGGATCGGTAAATGAGTACAAAGCTTGCTTGGGGACTTAAAAACTGGAGTTCTCTCTTCAAACTGACCACCTGATCGGGATATCTGCTCGCGCACAGTAGGCCCTGGCCCTCATGGGCTGTTGCGCCACTGAGTTTATTTCTATACATATATTAAGCCCTAAAATTTAATCTAAATATTTTGATTTTAATTCTTATATAAATATCATTTTAAAAAGGCTTACGTAAATTTAATCTATTGAATAGATATATTGGGGAACCTAAACGGCTTTATTGTAGGATGAGAAGCATAAATAATTTAATATCGAGAGAGAAATTTTCTTTTCTTAAAAAAGGAAAGAAGAGAATGAATAAGCATCCGTTCAATTGCAAAATGCCTTCAAAATTTAGACTTTTGGCGCTATTGGAAATAATTGTGCATACCATCTGGCAATTCAAACGCAACATAATTTTATTTTTGTGAAATTCAATAGACATAGAATTTAACTTTCTACTCAAATGTACCATGGCTCTGGCTATAATTTAAGTTCAATATTCTAAACTAGAATTACTCGAATATTTATTATTACCATCTCAAATTTCTTCAAAGCCGACCGACATCAGCCTGTTGAGGCTGCCCCCTCTGAAGCCATGCACCATCTGGCCTTGTGTAAGAAACTCATAATCAGTGGTGCCGACTGATAATCGCTATAGAATAAGTACCCGCTGTTTCATATACCGTGAAATCCTGCCTAAAAGAATTTTCCAAACCAGTTTCTCCGCCCATTAGATCCGCGACGTGCAGCCGGGGGCGGGGCTTTAATAATTAAGTCTCATCGGCCCGCCCCTTCTGAGTTGTTTGCAAATAAGCGGCGTTTGTTTAAAGAGGTAATAAAAAAAGGAAAATGAGAATCTCTCTTTCGGCTTCTATTTATTTAGTTCTTCGCGTTTTGAACCCTTGCCTTCTTCAAACCCAACCTTGGATCGTTTTTCAAGGCCAGATATTCGGAGTTAATCGTTTTCTACCGCTGCCTTTCTTTTTCGTCAAGTTCTAGAGAAGTCTTGCTGTTCTTTTCAGTGCAGGTTTCTCTGCAAGTTTTTGACAGAAACAATTATTCTTGGGTCGATGTTTTATTATTCTCCCATCTCTTTCAGCTGAAAACTCTGTCGGTTTTAGCTGTTTTCTTGTTTTTGTTTTTCGGTGTTAATTGAAAGTGTTATTTTTAACAATTTTTCATTTGCTTATTCATTTCCTTTTATGTTCTATGACGAACAAGACTGTTTAAAATCTTCTTCAGAGTAACCATTTCTTGCAGATTTAGATATTGAACACCGGAACGTTACAAGAGAATTGTTTGCTAAAGAGATCAGTTTTGACAGAATAATAATTACCGATTCATCAAAACTGATACAATTAATATTAAATAATAATTCTAGTAATTTTGTTTTAACGAGGTGTACTAAAATTTTATGTCTAGGATTATGATCAAATACATTTACCGTAAAGTCCAGCGTATAACGCGCACTGTTAACGCAAAAAAATAAGATCGAAATTTAAGGGTGAACATTAAACGCCGGGTATAAAAGTGGTAGTATTAAAAATGAGAGATAAACATAAAAAAATAATAATAATAAATTAGAGTTATACAAGTATGAAATACAGTTTATATTAAAAAGTATGACATATCTTATAAACTTTGAGTTGTAGTTATAGAAGCTTACTATTTGTCCAAAAATATAGGCTAATACCTCAAATAAAGGACTTCAAAAGATACGAGCATTGCACACTAACATTTCAGGTTTCTTTGTAAAAAAAGGAGCTGCGCGTTATACGGAGAATACACCTAAAAATTAAAAAAAAAATGCAGCTTGAGTAGGTATGCTATAGGTACGCGTTACACACCGTATTTTAGGGTAATTTCTGTAATATGAATTATTATATAGGCCTTCTTAGAATATGATTTTCATGCAAAAAATAGTGTCGAATTTCAAAACGAAAGTGTGAAAAATGTAGGATTTTAAAGTAATTTGTATTAGTGAAATTTCGGAAAAAAAATTTTAGTTAGGGGATGAAGGATTCAAACACCTTCAGTTAACGAAAAGATATAAATTTGAAATACATTTATTCATAAAGAAAATTTTTAAGAAATACCAAAAAACGTTTTCTAATTTATTCTTTTGGCTGATGAATTTAAATTAGAACGTTTTAATTGTTGACATTTTTAAAAATTTTTCTTGTGTCTACTGTACTTTGAATCGTTCTATATCTTTTACGCACTCATACAAATTTCCACTAATTTTTCATTTTTAATTTAAGTCAGTTTCAATGATAGCCCCTGCAGTTTTTTCTTCTTTAGTTAATTAAGTCTTTTCTTCCCTTCTCTTTCTACGTATTAATTCAGAAACTCTGAAGGTTTCTTAAGTTAATTAATTAAATTTGCAGCGTTCATTAGCCTTGGAAGTTTTTGTATCAAACTATGCGTTTAATTTACTTATTGAGATTACTTATTGTTTCTCCTTGACATTGAGTGTTTCTTTTAATTAATTTTATTTTTGAGCTGCAGAGAAAGTTGATTAAATGTTTTTTATCTCGTTCTTTATTTCTGTCTACTTGATTCTCTAATTTAAACAATAATAAAATCTTACTCAATTCGAGCATTTAGTGATTATTGTTTGAATATTACCTTGGAAGCTCATACTAATTTCAATTCTTAATATCCTCTGGTTTAAATACATTAATGTTTAACATTGTGAAATTAATTTAATGGTCTGCTTTTGTAATTATATCAAATAAAATTAATTTTTTTAAACCTAAAATGAATATTGTTGAGTTTTTCTAGGTTTTAGAATCGGTACGTACAATCGATATCTTTTAACCAGGGCATATATTTTATTTTTAGCCTATAGGTTTAATCAAATTAGTTATACTGAATTACAAAACCAATTAAAACAAGTTGCTCATTTTTTCTGCCTTCAGCAGAACTGAATAAAGTATGAAATTCAATAATAGGAAACAATCATGAAACACATGATAGGTGCCGTATGATCAGTGGCGTACAAAGACCTCTTGTGTATGTGGGGGGTTACAGTCTAAAAAAAAACACGTAGACGTAAGGTTTTTTTTTTGTATATGTTTCAGTGTAAATAGTGTGTACCAGTAGCGCACACAGGAATTTTTTAAGGAGGGTGTCCAGGGTCGAAAGTCCACCATTCTTGTATCATTATCTTTTCGATTTTGTCGATTTTCGGGAACAAAAAACAGTAAAAAGCTAATTATTTAATAAGAAATTAGCTTAAATTAATAAAATTAACCATTAATAACAAATACTCAATTAAATTTTACGTGCTATATGCTTAGAATTATAATCAATCGAAAAAAATCGAGGGCTTTGGGGGGGCGGAACCCTAGGACTCCCCCCTTGTGTGCGCCACTGGTGTGTACTCCTTTGTGTATATCTTAAGTATTTTCCTTAGATGTTAAAATTTCATCCAATGCGGCTATTGAAAATCAAAAATGTTAATTTTAAATACCTTTTGTTATACATAATCAATGTCTTTTAAACTGAACTCAGTGGTGCAACAGCCCATGAGAGCCAAGGTTTACTGTGCCTATCTCAGTTTACGTAACCTTACGACGTTAGGCGATGGGGTGTATGTGCAGTTTTGGTCAAGTGGTCAGTCTGATGCGAAACCCCCAGCGTTCAGTTCCCAAACAAGCTTGGTACCCATTTATCGACCCGCTGAAGGGATGAAGGGCTGAGTCGACCTTGCCCAGCCAGGAATTTGAACCCCGGACCTGCGGCGTGAAAGCACAATACACTACCACTCATCTACTGGGCTTCAATGTATTTTATGTTCAAATAAAGTGCTGATGGAGTGGAGGCTCTCCCGGGAGACCGGTATACATAGCTCTAAATCCTTATTAGGGGAGCTCGATCTTAAGGGAAAAACAGCCATTAGCGCGGATGGATAATCTTTATCTTAAAAATTAGAGGCGCCCCCCACCCACACACACACCGTAGATTGTGTTACAGTAGATTACGTGTATGAGTAACTTTTTCAGCAGAAAAATCGGTCAAATAAGAATGTAAGTATATTAAATAGTAAATGTCATAACCAACGTTCAAATTCTTAAAGCGTTTCTTATATTTTCTAATTTCTACCCTCACAATAGTACATACATGCAATGTACCAGAACCAGTGTTAAACGAGATAATAGTATTTGCCTGGCAAAAGAAAACGTCTGACAGAGCTCCAGATCGAAAATTATCCACACGCGTACATCTTATTGTGAAACTTCGTCATGTGTATCTTTTTTTCAATCAATGTTTTTCCTAGTCGTGTGGATTTTTAAGTAAAAACACAGAACAGATAGTCTCTTTGTTTTTCTTTTGTCTTTCCCCCTCTTTTTCGAGGGAAAAAAGTTACAAAAAGGGGAGGATGTGTCTCCCGTGATTGATGTTGAGCATTCGTCCGTAAGCTCAACGATTTCTGGAATGTCGAGAGGTTCGTCCTTTTTTCATCGCTAAGGTAAAAACTT
Source organism: Trichonephila clavipes (assembly GCA_019973935.1). Taxonomy (NCBI): domain Eukaryota; kingdom Metazoa; phylum Arthropoda; class Arachnida; order Araneae; family Nephilidae; genus Trichonephila; species Trichonephila clavipes. Next base: position 305,722 of record BMAU01019275.1, read on the forward strand.
TTTTTTTTGTGGGGAAACTCTCAACTTTTTTCCTCACACTACCCCCTGGCAGCTTCTTTCCGCTGCGATAATTTTCCTCCCTCTTTTGTGCTTTGATGAATCGCTGTAATAATGTTGCTGTTCAAAAGAAGATGAACGTGAAACTATAAAAAAAAAATAATAAAACTTTTCTCTCTCTCTCCTTTGAACTTTTTTGTCCCGTTCCCACATAGTTTCGACATAATTGTCTTTAAAGGAGTATAAATATGCATAACAATGAATCTCGGCAAGGGGTTATTAAATAATAAATACTACGTTAGTAGTACGAACGAGAAAGTTTTTCAAAAGATGCCTCATAAACTTAAAACGACTGAGCCTAGAAAACGGCTAGGATAGTGTAACTTGTATACATTAAGAATTAAAAATATGGTAAAATTTATTTTTAAAAAGAATGTTGTAGGAAATTTTTAAAAATCTACAGTTTTAATACATCCTGTAATATTAATTTATTGTTTGTGTTACGCCGTAAATGGTGTGGTGTTTTTGAGAATACTTTTTAAAATTTCCAGGAAAAGTCTATTTCTTACAATTGTGCAATAAATATGGGTTTTAAAGAATCATGTTATATTCCCAAACAGGCATAATAGTTTTAAAGAAAAATTTCTTCCCAATGTTCTCTCGTGAAAACGCAAACCCGTCTACCAAACAATGTTTAAGGTATCCGACTACCCTATAAAATCATGATTTTTTTAAAAAATTTACAGATTTCCTTATGATTTTATTTTATATGCCATTTTATTAGCTTTGTAAAAATACCCAGTTGTTTTAATTTTCCATTCACTAGAACAAAAACTACAAGTGTTTTAGTAAAAGCAGATGCCATAACTTAACACATGATGTCAAACTTTAAAATGCGTTTTACTCGAAATGGTTTTTTTTTTTCGAAAAGCTCAAACGGGGAGAGCGATTACTCAAAAGGTTTTTAAAATAATTTGCTGATTTTTTTTTCATGTATGTTCTGCATAACAGTAGAAGTGTTTTAACCTTCAGATTTATCAACCTTTGTTTTATTACAAAACTTACAATCCTTTATGTAATTATTATCAGTGTCTTTTCAAGCAATTTATATAATAACTAAGATAAAGCGCTCTAGTTTTTGTAAAAATTAAAATACCTCTTATCCTGAAGGTCATTTCAAAAAAGAATAGCAAAGTAATTCATCAAAATAGAAAAATTGAGAATTTGTTCATTTACTATTTGTACAGAACGGGCCCCGTTTATGTAATTTTTTGTCAATTTTCCCCATTTTTTCCCATTATAGTAGGAATAATTTATTTTTCTCTTCTTAATTTTGGCCTTTTTTTTCTTAAAATGTACTAAATAAATCTAAAAACAACAACAACAAAAAATCTTCATGTCTCCATTTTTTAAAAAGAAGTTGTTGCCAGTAGTCGGATACCTTAAGCGAAAAGAAAGAACACGAGACACAATTATTTATTTATTTTTTCCTCTAGAAGGATTTGAAATAAAAGTACCTCTTAACATGTTAATTTATTTTGACATGGGAGAATTCACACCTGTTTTGCTCGTAATTACTTCTAAAATTCAAAACCTATGGAATTAGTCTTTTATCTCAAGCTGTCTCGTCTGTTCAATACTTCCAAGGACAATTGTATGCAAGAATAGTTATAATTTAAAATGTGTGACGAACATTTATCGTACTGTAAAAGTAGCGAATTATTTTTAAATTTGCTTTTTGTTAATAAAATACTTAAATGAAGTATTCATGGAGGGGGAAGGGGTCAATTAGGATATATGTTACAAAGAATTAATTTAATAAGGTTTTTAATCGACCATTTTTTTAAGTCATTTTATTCGATAATAACATACACTTTTCAATATGAGAAACAAATTAATGCTTTGGACCATTAAAAATATTTATCAATAATAAAAGATTTTTAAAAAATGCTTTACCCAAAACGTAACTAATTTTCTGATTTTTAAATAAACTGTTTTAAATGTTTGTCATAAATTAGTAAATACATAACTAGTTATGAATGAAGATTTTCATATTTTAAACTCGGTGCTCAATTTTATCTAATATCATTGTTAGGAATGTGAACAACGAAGTCTGTCGCGCAATAAATTTTATTGATCACGTTATTCTTACGTGACGTAGTGTAGAAAATTTTTGAGCTCATCGCTTTGACCAAGTTCAAAATAAATCGCGAATAACCAGGTATATATGCACTTGTTTTCAATAAATCCATTGCCTAATACTTCATGTAGAATTCGGCAATGTTTCTGCTTTTCAGTACATAACCATGGATCTAATCAAATGCCGTGAAGAGGTGCTGATGCTCATGTTAAATCTGTCGTTGCTCAAAAGCCCTCCCCTTGACGAAATTTGGAGGTTTGGAGATGTGAGTGCCAGCTCAGTTAATTGACCGTGGTTCAAAACTACGAGGACCGTTGCCAATAGCTCTCGTTTCTTTACAGTGCGACCTTAATAAACACTCACTCATACTATCAGACTGAAAGAACAGTTGTGCTTTCCCCAGCAAAATGTATGTACAACTCTTCGCTTGAGAGAAATAGAAGCTTCCACTTTCAGGTAATGGAAGATAAATATAATTAATGTTGAGTTAAAATACTGCTTACAACTATATTATTGGATCAATGTTGATATCAACATCTGGACCCGTTACATATCAGAATTTTTTTCAATTTATTATATATATAGAGGAAACGCAATATTTCCTTCATGACTTAAGCTCAATTTTTAGTAAAAGAGAGAATTATTATATAGAACAAAACTAGAAGTTGTGTATTTCGCTTCAGTTCGTGAAATCTGCTTGAAATAATATCGATGGAGCAGAATCCAATTATGCAAAATGATCTAAGTAATAAGTCACTTCTCAGTTATAAATTCGCGTCGCAAGTCAATCTGGTCAAATCTACTTGCGTGTTATTAACGATTCTTTACATTTTATTAATAAAAAATCTGTCATTTTACTATTGGTAAGCACAGTTTCGTGCGTTTTAGTTTTCAGATCTGTATTGTCCACTGTGTTTAACTTGAAGCGTTTCATCAATCTTATTCAAACAGCATCGATCAAAGCGAATTTCTATTTGATGAATGACTCCTCTTTCTACTGGCTTATCTTCCCCCACTTTAAAAATCGAGGAAATAGGAATTAAGTCACCAAATAGAGCTTATTGGAAGACAGGGGACCCGCCTAAGGGTCTCGATTAACACTAACAGCCTGTGTAACTGGGCTCAAATGATGTCATGCACGCGAACCATTCGGCTTACTTCACTTCACAAACTGCGTGCCATAATCGTTTGCCTGTTCGTTTCCTATCTCCATGCCGCACGCTACCCACACCCCACCCAGGAAACTAGAGTCCAGGCATTCGCTAGTCCGGCAGAGTCCGGTATTTACCATTCCATGTCTCGCCTTTTTGCTTTTTTTGAGGAGGGGCGGAAGTAAGTGGCGCAGGTGCGGTTTTGGCGGTGACCATTTGATTGTGTGCGAACAAGACGAATTTCAAGTAATGTTTTAGCGGATGCTGTGTTAAAAATCAGTACGTGAAACCACATACTCTTGGTGAGCAGGAATCTCACGCGGTGGTTTTTGGAGGGAAGTCCAGGTGATTAGCAAACTATTTCTGCGTTTTTTTTTTTTTTTTTTTTTTTTTTTTTTTGAGGTAATAAGTTTTAGAAAGTTTAGTTTGGAAACTATTGTTAACTGTGAGTGAACTAAATGTGAATTTTGATTAATCTAGGTTTCGTTCTACTTGCAGATGTGTGTTCCTTTTATTAATGAGTTCTAATCCAAACGTAAAATGGTCTTTTCTGAAGTTTGTTAGTTTTAGTTACGCAGAAAATATTAAAAATAAGGTTAATTTGAAATATCAGATTTAAGACCTAAATTAGTTAATACCGTAAGTTTTTTGAAATAGCAAATGCTATTTTGTTATTGTTACAAGTAAGAGGTTGAAAAGGAAGAAAATTTGAGACATGAGTGGCAACTATTGTGTAGACTTTCTAGTGTATTGTTGTGTTCTATGTTTAACAACTTTTTAGATCGTCGAATGTAAAATGCATTGTTTCTTTTCTTTTTAAAAAAAATAATTATCCTTCTACCAAATTGAGTATACTACACGTGCGTTTAATACAATTTAAATCTTGAACGAATTCTAACTAGTTTTTGTTTAATGGATTAGAAATCTTTGGGCTGATAGAATTGTGTATAAATAGGGGTACTTTTGAAGCTAACTTTTAATTGAATGCCTTCTGTTCATAAAGTTCTCATTGATACAAAGCAGTTCGAAAGAAGCTTCTAAAAAAACTCCATTATATTATCATCATTAGCTATCCTGCAGTTCTACTACCCATTGGTTTATGCTTGAAGATCTTATATGTTGGGCTAGTAGCATCTAAGCGGAAAATATGTTTTAAAAATATAACTAATTAATTTAATGAATTTTTATTACATCAATATCCTCATAATTTTTGTAAACTTCAGCATTTGTTCTTTTATAAAAATCACCCTCTTTAATCCCACCAATAATGGTTCTCAGGATCTTTCTCTCACAAATGGCAATATTGGCCTATTCTTTCTTCGAGAGGTTCCAAGTCTCAGAAGCATAGAGGTCAGGACTGGACGTATAATAGTTTTGTTTAGTAGTAATTTTGTACCTCTCTTTATGTATGTTGATCTATAGAAAGTTCAAAGACCGTTTAAACATAAATTTGTGAACAGTATTTGCTTTTTAACTTCGACATCAGTATTATTATCAGAGTCAGTTCCTTTAGATCACATTTTTATTATTTTCTCATAATTTTCATATTTGAAGACATTGATAGTTAACAACTCATAAAAAATTAACGAACTACAAAAGGAAAAGGACTACGATCTTAGCATTTATATGCACCCAACGTAGACCTATAGTCTTGGTAATTGAATTCCCAATTATGTATAATTATATTAATTTCATCCCTCATTAAAATAAAAAAATTGGTGGCAATTTTCACACTTATTAATATTTCAGTAAAGAGCAGTGAATAAACCCTTTGTTCTGTGGAACAGTTGACAGTCAAGGTGTCATTGTTAAAGACAGGTTGAAATTCTTCATTGTCCGACGTGTGTTTGCTATTAGTGCGATACACAGCAAAATGATTAATGAAATATGTTCACCATCCCATATCTCCATTAATCTTTACTCAATTGCTTACCTTCTTCACGAACCGTTTTGCCAATCTGACATGAACGACCTTAAGTGTTTCAATGGTGTTATTAACAATTAAGTTCTGCCCAAGAGGCTGAGTCCGTATTGTCTTTTCGTTTTATTAGTGATGCATCTTTCAAGATTCTTTTTTGTTATTATTAAATTCTCTGTCTTTTCGTTCTTTGGATGTGGATCCTCGCTTATTACTTGAGTTGTAATTAAGAAGAAAATGCTTGTGCAGTATGGTACTGACTTTGAGAATCTTCAGCCTCTCCTGTCCTTTTCCGTTTCACTGCGTACAAAAGGTTGCTGGGGAACAAAGGCCACAGATGGAATTTCTTTTGTTTATTTTGTTATGAAGCTCATCATGTTTTTGAAAACACTGTATACTGGCGAGATTTTAATTGGAAGTTTCTCTCCATCCTTCCATTGCCTTACTTAGCTCGGAGTTTTTTTACCCTTTTTTTTAAAAAAAAACCTTAGATCGGATGAGAGTAAATGTATTTTAATTATAATTGTCTTATTTTAAAAATAAAAAGAATTAATGAAAATAGTTGGAAAAATTAGAATTTTCGCTGCTTATTATGAAATTGTCTAAATGCGAATTCCTAATCTTTTTAATATATTCTTGTATCCGAGATAACCAAATAGTGGGGATCGCGAACTCACGATTGGCTTTGTTTGTGACGAGTTATGGGTTGAGGTATTGGTGCCACACTAAGGTCCGTCGTGGGGTGCAGAGAGGCTGGTGCATGCTAAATCTGTGCTAGTTCAAAGTCCTCGCTGCGTAGTGGGGAAGTTTGGAGAATGGAATGACACTGCACTTGAACTGTCATTCCACTCACCAATGATCGAGGTTTAAAATTAAGAAGCCTCATATTTCTTCGTAGTGCAACGTTAGTAACAGTCGATAAATTTTTTCGATAGTTAAAATATTGATTTAAAAATTTTAAAAGTCAATTATTGAAGACGTAACCAGGTACTACAAGCACACAATAAATTCTTTAAATAAGTAAATGATTATTTTGATTGATAATTTATTCATTAACTTGGCTTATATATCAAATCTGATTTTAAAAAATTTAACTTATGGCTGTTTTCGCCATATGCACAAAGGCGTGAACTTAACGTGGAGCACATTTTCGGATAGAAAAAATGCCTCAATTTTTATAAAGATTCGTGACATTGTAACTCATGCATTTGTTTATAACATAGTGTTTTTAAAATTTCAAAATATTTAATGAATAATTAGCTTTTCCTTTTAACATGGAAAGGGATAGTTCATTTAGCATTATGGTATAAGAAAAAAAGTGTGGAACACATTTTATAAAAGAAAAAATGGGACAACTCGGATAAAAATAAGTAGTATGATAAAATAAGTGATTCTCTGCAGGATAGTGAAGCCAGAATATAATGTTAATGATCGAGTACTTTTATATATGAAAAAATATTCCGAATTCGGGTCCTATTCTTTAACATTACCAGAGAACAGCCTTAATGCTTAACCCTCTGTAGCTTAGTGCAGACTTTAGGCAGCATACCGTTTGATCGCCTGTCAAATTCATAGAATTGATTTTATAAAGTAATCATGCACTGTAGCCTGTGGTTTGCACTATGAGCTAACGAACTGGTGCCAGAGCAAACATCTATTCAGCACTATTGAAATCGGATGCTCGATTATATGGTACTTATTAAAAATGCCGGCCCAACTACTATGTCGAAAAAATAAAATATCGTTTATAACTGCTTCAAATTGCTACAAAGTTGCTTCAGTAACTTTCATCTTTCACTCTTTAACTCAATATTGTCTCAGGGCAATACTCCCTGTGTGTTTTTGTACTATTCTTCATAAATAATTAAATTTAAAAATCCAGAAACGCATTTTTTACTATCTCAAATGTAAATAATCAAATCCAAGTTTATGAGTTACAGACAGTTAATAATATGAGGGAATATAGTCAGGGGTCAAAGTAATATCACAGTAGCAATAATAGAATAGCACACTCTTTAAGACTTCGAACTATATATAGAAAAAGAAATAATTGGATAATTTCAGTATAACTTCATTTTTGAAATTAATGGAGCAAAATAGCATTTTCAAAATCTCCCACCCCTTCTGGAATCAAAAATTTCTATTGACATGCGTGTCTGCATACATGCTACTTTTATAATTTTTAACGAATTCTTTTTGAAGGTCCTGTAATAAGTTTAAACTTATGTTAAATCCCTATCACAACATTAATATAGTTACGAAACTTGAGTCATGTATAAGTATGATTTTCTTTTTTATACTACCTTGTGTATGTATCACTTATAAATGGATGTTCCCTGTAGCTAATTGAGCAATAATGGTCGAAGGACCCAATCGTTTGAAAAGCCATTGAGTACCTTCTTTCCTTGCCGTTAAATTTTCGAAGATCCACTCGTCAAGGATGTTTTTTCTTTCCCCTACAATAGGGATCTTTGATGTTAGTCACCATTGTTTGCATCCTTTTCATTATCCTCAGTGCTCATCGACGCCTTATTGTTTACCAAAGTAAATATTTTTCGGAATAACGACTCCAGACAAACGAGCCAGTTTTTTCCCCTTCTTCATCTGCCCTCCTTCCCCATTGAGACGTTAAGGGCTGCTAGCGATAAGATTTTTTTCACCTCTTACACCCAGAAAAAAAAATCCCTTAACAGAATAAAGGTAGACGAACAAAATCCTAGTTGGTAGTCATGAAAGAACCAGGAACGCACTAACTGCTTATTATCTCGCCTGTAATGTCACTGTCTCCGAAAAAGAAAGAGGGGGAAAAAACGAAATTTTTCTGGGGTGACCAGAACTGCTTCTAATACAAAGGCCAAAACCTAAGAAAAGTCTTCATTTATTATTTTTCTTTTGCCTGGTGTGCAGTTTTTGCCCCCTTTCGTTGTCTCATCTTCAGATCTGTAATTTTCCATTTCGCCACGGGATGGATTCAGACGAAACAACGACTGGGGTGTTATCGCTTATACTTGCTTAATTAATCATTTGTTCCCCTATATAGAGTGCTACTACCTCAGTCATTTGGGGGGGAAGACTGTCTGTTTGGAATACAAAAAAAAAGGAGGAATTTGCTTCGGAGCATTGTTAGAATTGAGTTTAGAAAGCCCAAATTCAATGGTTCTTTGTTTTATAAGGTAATAACCGCGAGAAAAACATCTCTATTTTCGTCTGGGCTTTGTATTTTTAAGGTAAATTTTTGTTTACAGAAACCTGGATTTAATGTTTGTGTGTGTATTCTCCCTTTCAATAACTTGATTTGTGCAAAAAGGTAGTTTAAGACGACCTTTGATCTTACCAGTGATACTTTAGGTCAATGTTCGATTTTAGTAGTATTCTTTTTATTGGATGATTGAAGTCGTATTTTGAGAATGTAAATTTTATTCATATACTTAAAATTTAATTTCCAAGAAGATGCACTAGTATATGAGGCGATTTTATGTAATATAAATGTCATGATAAATAATTATATCATTGGCGTATCTAGTCTTGCGTGGGCCCTGTATCAAAATCCCTAGGGGGCTTTTTCGGGGGTCCCCTTAGCGTTTTGCGATTTTTTGCTCACACATGCTGGAGTCCTTGTTGCTTGGAGGCCCCGTATCATTGGTACTGCGGTAGCTACACACCTGGATTATATATTAACTATTTAGATTAATATGAAATTTATTTCTGAATTTCTCTAAATTTTGTTTGAATCAATGCAAATTCTGTTGTTGAATGCACTTTGCATATAGTTCCCATTAACTGTGAAGTATGTACCTTTTTTTCTTGTTTGTAAACACAAATAAAGCAGTTATCTAATAAATTGTTTGATCTGTGAAATCTTTTTTAATTGCTCCGTGAAGAAGATAGATTATTCACTACCCACTTCGTAAATGTTTTTCTTTTTTAGATTTCTTATTACTTTCATCAATTAGAAATTCTCATATGAGAATTCTTACTTGTTTCAGTAACTTCAATTTACATAATCTTGTTTATATTTTTACAAATTTATATTTTAAATAAGTCTTCCAAAGATTTTCTTGGAAAAATATTTCAGAAATCTGAATTTTCATGGAACTTTAACACCGATGAGACGGCTAACTAGTATATGTAGTTGGCTTATTTACAGACATCACAACACAGAAAATATACGAAAAAGAATAGATATCGCGTTACATGACCTAGCTGCTGCTAGCCCTAGGATTAATTAGACTGTGAGTCTGAGTCCGCTTTAGGGCAATGTTGTTCCCCAACATTTTTATCGCCGCGGACCGGTCAACGTTGGATAATTTTACCACAGCCCGCCGAGGGGGAGGATCAGGGGCGTAGCTACCGCCGTTTCAATAATACAGGGCCCCAAGCTTCAGGGGTCCCAACATGTGTAATTAAAATATCTAACTATTAAGGAGTTTCAAAAAAGGGGCCCCAAGAAATTTTGATATTGGGCCCACTCAGGACTAGCTACGCCAGTGGGGAGGACGATGATTGTTTATATTTTAAACTCTTTTGATTTAATAATTTTAATTTATTTGTATTTAATCGTGTGACTTCAGAATAAAATATAGCTACACCAAAAAATGAATATAAAGTGATTTTCATAAAAAGTAGCCCAAACCCAAGAAAAATATACCGTAATAAATAAAATGGGAAATAATGTAATGTTTCTTGCGCGAACCAGTAGTATTTGATGCACGGACCGGGAGTTGGAGACCACTGCGCTAGGGGACGTTGTTGGATCCATCACAATTTTAATTTATTGAATGAAAACGTTGCTATATGTATGTGCGTATGTGTGTGTGTATGTAGTCTAATAACTTTTCTATTTATCCCATTTTTCACCCCTTCTCAATTTTCTCAAAAGTTTAAATTTTGTTATTTCATTTATCCTTTATCATATGATAAATTATTTATTTTAAAATTATCTTACGCTTAACTTAAACAGATTTGTTTCATCTCTTCTTCCCCTCCCCTTATTTTTAAGTGCCATTTCTCGTGCGTAAAACATATGTAATTAAACATTATGCAAAATAATATTTTTTAACCATGCTAATATGCTTCGCTTGAAAGCCGTATAGTACATCTACATTTATTCCGGTTTATAAATCATATTTTATGAAATAATAATAATAAAAATGTTCATCACCTAGAATTTCCCTCTCATTTTTAGCTCTCGAAAAAGCTTTCAGCATTGAAAGCAGCACACTGGTTTACACAGCAGGTAGTCTTCCTTTTCAATGTCACACAGCAACCTCTACATCTAAATTCAGCGTGCACTTGATTTGTTCAAGCTTTATGATTTTCTGAGCCTCTTTCTCTTCGGTAATTGTGTGAATACTCTATCAAACCTTTTTTTTTTATTATTATTATGTCTTCTCTTTCATTCCCTCTAAAGGGTAAAGGAAAGACATCACATTTATATATACATTTTACCCTTTTGTGTGTATGTATTTTTTTTCTGGGGCAATTGGCATCGTACCGGCAGTGCTTCTGACCTCACCCCACCTCGCTTGCATTTCTTTTGAAGAGTGACGGGGAAAAAAAGAAAGAGAAGTAGAGAAAAAAAACTTAGAAAAAAACGCCACATCCACGCTTTTTTTTTTCACTCTTTCTCTTCTTTCTTCTCTCCATCCTTTGTATTTTTCTTGGGGAAAAAGAGAAAATGTAAATCTTACCGTACTTATGCTGGACAAAAGAGCGTATTTCTAATAAGCTTTATCCGCATAAACGTCTCCTGATTTTTTTTTTTATCCCCTTGCTTTAAAGAAGAGTGTAACCACCTCGTTGGTCGTAGCGACGCCCTAAGATTAAACGCTATCCCTCCCCCTATCTCATTGACAATTTATTACGCTTCTCTGTGTCACAATTGATGCATTTTTTTCTGTCCTTTCCTATGGAGATTAAGCGGAGAGTTGCATTTTTAAAATGGAATTCTGTGAAATAGACTGGCTAATTTGGACCACTGTTCTCTAATCCTCGAGACGTTAAGTTCGTGATAATATTTTCGGGTAATATATCTTGAATATGAGATTTTATTTGTGGAATTCTTTCATGGTTATATGTTAGTTATAACTGAAATAAATTGTAATAATTTTATTTATTTTCAAAGTACTTTCAAAGAAAATTTGGATTGTGCATGTATGGCAATTTATAAATTTATATTTTGTTGTACGTGTTGCATGGCAGTTCAAAAGCAAAGAGGAAATGGGAATTGTATTTCGTTGTATGTGCATTTATAGAACAAATATGAAGAGTCGAGGCCTAAAATAAAAATTTGGAGGTTCACTTTTTGTATAAAGTAAGTGTAATTTTCAAGGGAATATAATCTATTGTACGTTTTAATCAGTGGCGCACACAGGAATTTTTCAAGGGGGGTCCGGGGTCGAAAGTTCACCATTCTTGTATCATGCTCCTTTTGATTTTGTCGATTTTCGGGAACAAAGCACAGTGAAAAAACTAATTTTTGAATAAATAATTAGCATTAATTAATAAAATTAATCATTAATAACAAATAGTTAATTAAATTTTACGTACTATGTACTTAGAATTATAATCAATCGGAAAAAAAATCAAGGGTTTTGGGGGAGGTCTGGACCCCCAGGACCCCCCACCTTGTGTGCGCCACTGGTTTTAATATAATCGTACATCGAACCGCTGAATGTCTAATTGAAACTTGATTACTGAGAAATTATTATATCCCAATCATAGAACTCGAAATCTGAGTAAAAACGTATAAAAACCAAACTGGTTGGTAATGTAAAAAATATGTTTAATAGTTACATATTTAGTATCGTTATTTTCGAATTATTTCAAGTGCAGAAAGTCTGAATCATAGTTTTGTGGTGCTTTCTACTATAGTGGTGGTGCTTACTTTATTATTCCAACGCATTTGTTGAGCTTGTGGCAACACCACCTTTTCTATTATAAAAACTTACACGAACAATTTCATGGCCCTCCTCAGCGCCAGGTTCGTGGAGCATTCTTATATTTAATAAAGGTAGAATTTTTATTTATAAACTTATTGTTTAAATTTTTGGTTACTTCTGAATTAAACACACTTTAACGGTGAGACAATTAAGGCAAAGTGGCTATAGTTCTTTCGTTCATTGCACATTTATCTTATTTGTTAATCAAGTGAGATAAAAAAAAATTCTGTTGTGTTTTTTCCTTTACCAAGATGAATTTATGTTTTAAAATTCTTCTCTTTTGTAAGGCGTAAGATATATATGAAGCTTTTCTGGAACTAGACAGGGCTATAAGCAGTTTCTCAACGATCGCAAACCATTAATTCCAATTATAAAATTTCACATTCAAATCAGGAAAATAACTATGCATCAAACTTTTCTTTCCTGTCTTTGAAACAAACTTGTAATTACCGAATTTCATTGGCTTGGACTAGCGAAATTAAACATGACTTCCCAAAAATCGTTCTATAAAACATTTTCTCTGACAGAACGAATTTAACATTAACACGAAGAGAAGTAAAGCAGGAACGATATTTTTTCTCTCGCATCTCCTAATTACTTGTATTCCGTTTACGCTAATTAACACCAATGCATCACACGTAACAAATTACACATTTCTTCACGCTATAATATCTTTCCAACTGCAAAATTAATATTGACCATCCCCCTTCTAAAACTCCATCCGCCATGCATACTTTTAACAGTCGACTAAAGTGCTGAATTTAAAATCAGTGAAAACGGGAAAAGTGCTTCCGGCAACAAAATATGGTAATATCCGCATATTAGCATCGTCGCCCATTTTCGATGCAAATGCTCCTGGACTTTGCATTAAAATGCATTTTATAGAAAGCATCGTAAATCTTGGTATGAAATGCCTTGTTCCACCGGTCTGCGTCATCGTCTGTGGGCCGTGGGGGAATAAACTTATGACTTTAAGTGCGTAATTATGAAACTGCTGGCATTAAAGGGGGGTGCAGTATGCGGTGTGTGTAAATGAATCATCGTTCACTGTGTATCTACTGTTTTGTGCACGCCCTGGTCTTCCTGAACATGCCACAGATTTTTATTGTTGTATGGGTGTTGAAGTCCCCTGCTACAAAGGATAGGAGTCGCTTCTGGTTTGTGTATTTAAATAAACTTTTCCAACTATTTGCTCGAAATATGAATTTCCTTTCTAATCATGCATTATGTTTGCGCTCCTTTATGTTTCAGAGAACTACTCTTTTCTTCCAATGTATAGTTGATATTACCTCATTTACACAACGTTGTTATTAGCATGTAAATTTTGTTGCTGTATAAAGGCTGTAGAAGAAAATTACTCTAAGCAAAATCTTGTTTTACGTAACATTGTCAAAATAGGAGTTTGGGTTTCTGATATAATTTAGTATCAGATATGTGAAAGAATTTATACACATTGAAAGGAAAGATTGAATTATCTCTCTCTTTTAATTCGTTATTTTTTAATTGGGTTTAAAGTTTGAAAGGTCCGTCTCCAATAATCTTTGTGTAGCTTTCTTGCTTCAAACGCTACATTTATCTGTTAATTATTTCATTTTTAATCATTTTTCTTCAATGGCGCTGCAGCCTCGGGTGGGCCTTGGCCTTCTCAAGAGTATTCCTCTAGGCCTCTCTTTTTTGCCATAGTTTTCCAATTAGTCACTCTTGGAGTAGGGAAGTCCCTTTCTAGGCAGTCAATCCACCTAGGAGTTGGGTCGACCCCTAGTTCTACCAGTGGGCTTGTCCCAAAAGATTTTCTATGTCAAACGTTCTTTGTTCATTCTAATAACCTAGCCAGCTTATTCAATTCTTCGGATTTTTATAGATTTAATCATTAGCCATTGCAAAAATCAAGAATATTTTAATATTTGTTGAGTGTTATTTTTTAAGTGTATAGGAAGCAATGTTTGTAGCTTTCTGGACTATAATCTGCAATGGATTAATCAAGAATTAATAATTCACCTGAAGTAAAAGCTATAGGGATTGGTAAAATCAAAAAAGTTACCAAGTTTCATTTTGTTGGAAATCTTTAAAAAAACATTCCCTTTATTTCTATAGAATTTCTCTGAGGTAATCTAAAATTGTGTTAATTTTGCACCTCCCTCTTCCTGTTTATTCTTCGACATCGGAACAACAGATTCTTTTAGCCTTAGTGAGCAAACAAGTCATTAACTTAACTCCCAAGTTAGTTACCATCAAATTTCACCGTCAGGTTTTACGAGGCACAACACCTAACGTAATTTTCCAGCAGATCTTACCAGACATCCTCCAACTTAATAAAAGTCATTTTTACTTCTCCCTTGTAACCTGAAAATGCTACTCTTACCCATTAAAAAGTGTGCTCCGGATTAACGACTTATCTTCGTGCATTATGCACGATAATGGCTATCTCCTCAAGGATAGTGAGTAGCGGCTGCAAAAGTTACATTCTTATTTCTTGAGTCACCTCTCTGATGAAACGTGATTTTGCTGAGGAAACAATTCTATTTGGGAAGGAAGCGTCTCTTTTCTGGAGTTGGAGATTGTCTTCAGCAACGCCACTCACGAAGCAACCACTATCAATATTTTATTTCTCCCGGATATAGGAAACTGTTGTCGGAGATAAACTTTTCGTGTTGACTCCCTCTAAAATCCATTACATTTTGGAAAGAGGAGGAATTATCTCTGCGAAGCATCGAGGAAGACCTTTGATCGTTGAGCAGAGGAATGTTTGTTTTGCCCCAAGTAATTCCTTTTGAGTGTCCCTGCCAAATCGAATTTCGAAACGCGCGCTTTTGTCGGTTCTCATCGCCATTTTAAAAGTTTGCCTCTTGTTCTCTTGCTACGTGGAAGCTTTGTTAATACGATTAATGACATGCGAGAAATGCTTGTGCTTAAGTGTTTTGTAACGATCTGTGTTGTGAAGAAGCTTCTGCGTACTGACTTAGAAGAGTGTTTGGCAGTTCTCATTGTTTATATACCGAGTTATCGATGCTGCTCGCGTGGGTGCTTTAATTTCATAATTCTGTTCCAGAAGCTGTTTTGAAACACTGTATCTTTCCTTTTAACTCTTTGATGGAAGTATTTTTATAATTTGGAGTATTATCTGAAGAAACGGATCATGAATTAAACCTGATAAAGAGAAAATAAGCATAACTGGTATAATAATATTATTTACGAATTTTGATCGAGTGCATGTTTTGCCTGTTAAAATTTTTGATGATCATGTGTTCATTGTTCTTATCTAAGCAACAGTGACGTAACGGAGAACATTTGGACCCTGCAAAGTCAGGTTTTGGGCTTCGAAGTTGGATTTTACAAAGGGTGGGTACTTGACGGCAGTCAGGCTTAAGGGCCCCCTAGAACCCTATCCCCCCGGGGTGCAGGGATGTACGTTACGTCACTACTAAGCAATTATCAGTGTCCTCAATTGATTGATTTTTTTAAAAAAAAATTTATTATGATGGATACTAAAATCGCAGTGTTTTCGTGGAAACTTTTTAGAGAAAAATGCATCCATCGTTAAGTATTTTAAAACTGCGGAATTGCGTATGAATGAAATTCAAAAGGGATCGTGACTGATTAATATGATAAAAAGTGTGTATAACTTGCCTTTGATATGTATGAATAGGCAAGGAAATAGGAAACCACTTTTTTTACTGACACTTTTCCCGATATAAACGCTATTTTACATTTTCTAATCGATTTGTGTGTTAACAGATGCTACTTTTGTCCATTCATTGAAAAAAAAAACGCGTTTATTTAAACCTCTTCATCTTCATGAAATAACGATCCTTATTTATAGCCATTCATATATTACGTTGTTCGTAACTTTCAACACAATAACCATTATTTGTTATTCCTCCTTCATTTCGAATTATTTATTGCTAGCCTCACGAGGCCACAATGATTCGAGAAATGTAAGGGAGGAAAAGGGTAAGGCTTTATTAAGCCCCGCAGAATTACAGGGACATTTTAAACGAGCTCACCGCTATTGCCTAATATGTCGCCTTAATAAAGTGTTTAAATAAGTCATACTTCCCAGTTACTAAGTACCTCTGTATGCTTGTAATGGTCACCAGGGTCCTCCATGACCTCAGTTTGAAAATGTCTTGCCCTTCTTCCCCCATTCTCTGTCCAAAAATCCGCATGGTTTGGGTTTGATGGATGACCGCGTAATTAGCCGTATACCCTGTCCTCCGTGAGTTATTAAAGGCAATAAAGGAAGCATTTATCAGACTCCCACCCCACTTTCCAGATCCACCCCCGCACCATTTGTGCCTTCTTCCTGGAAAGCACGTGTTTCCAGGGGGCTGTTCCTGGGTCTTGCCATTAACATGCAATTTACATTGGATTCATTTTGTAGGCCTGTGCCCATGTTAAGTATGTAGGGAGCGATCTCTACGTTTGAATGTGTGGTGAGGATTTAATGTTTCTTCGATAAGGATAAGTTTGGTTGTTTTCTGTAATATGGGTAAGAGTAGTTAAGAATTTCGTCGATGGATTAAATAAGCTGATTGTTTATAGTAGTATGCGGTATATTAATAAAATATGTGAACTTATGCTTCTAAATTGAGAATAAATTCTTAGTATAGTATATTCTAATTGTGATTTTGTGTCTAGTAGTGAAATTTAAAATGGAGAAACACCACCACAAAAAAGGTAATGAAATTGTACTTAGTAAAAATAATGTTCTATCCAGAATTACTTAAAGAAAAAAAAAAGCAGTACGGTTTTCATTTACCTTAAAATCTGGCGTATAACGCGCGCGCATACTTTCAAATTGCATTATTTAGTTTTTAAGTACATTCACCGTATAACACGTTGTACGAAATAACGAGAAGTGTGCGTATATACAATGCTGGTATGTTTTTAAGTCTTTTATTCGAGGTATTATTCCAGGATTTTGAAAAAATTGTGTACTTTTAGAATCAGAATCCATTAATTTCATTAGGTATGTCATTTCTTTCAAATGAACAGTATTCTGATCTATGTAGAAGTCTTAATTTTTCTTATGCTCATCTTTTTTTATTTTTGAAACTATCAATTTTCATACCTGGCTCATAACGCACACCCATACATTTCGATCTTATTTTTTTCTGTTAAAAGTGCACGTCGTACTACGGATTTTACGGTAATCCTTTGACATGCAATTCTTTCATTCAAATTACTTTCATATCGTTAAATTACTGCTTCCCTTTATGATTTGTTGTTACAACCTACCTTGTGTTGAAAAGTGTCGACCAGAGAGCGTTGCTCTGTAATCCCAAACTTAAGATTTTGAATGCGTTATGAGCTGAGTGGCAGGTGAACTACGATTAGGTACAGTTGTAACCTGTAATTGAAAGATTGGTTGCCTTAATAATGAGCTTAATTTGAAGTGATTCATGTTTTTAAATATACGTGTCTTCCAAAAATGAATGTTTCTTAAAATTAAGAAAAATTCAATACTTTCAGTATTGCTTTAAAACTGCCCAATTTGTATTTGACTTAGTAAATTTATTATTTGATTATTTTAAAATTTTTAATATAATTATAGTAATTTTGCTTGATTCGCGAAATTCACTAAATTCCAAGTAAATGGAATAATGTCGAATTCCATGCGTTTTTCATATATGTTATTTTTTTTAAAAAAAAAAAAGTTGTGCGTGGGAGCGAGTGAGAAGAAATGCTTACATTAAACATTTTTGAATATTTAATTTAATGGGAAAAACCCACAATCTAAAAACGAACTTGGGAAAAAATGCATTATTAAGATTTAACTAATGTGTTTCTTGAAAATATGCATATCAAACATAGAAAATCAGAATTGTTGTTCGAAAATGTCGATTTGTTTGAAATTTAAAATCTTATTTTGAAAATATATGAATCGTATGATATTTTTTTAGTAAAAAAACCAAAAACTTAGCAAATTTTTTTTTTATTATATTAATTGTGAATGACTCTTTTAGAAGTTCTAAATAATTTATAAGATACAATTTATTCTGACCATATTTCGTTATTGTTATTCAAATCAGTTTTCAGTGAAAGTTTTTACTTACACTTGTATCAAAATTTCTTGTTATACAATACAGTTAAATATGAAGTTTGCTTTCTGGTGGGGAAAAATATTTCGTCTAGAGCTTCCATTATCTTGCTTTTAACCCTTCCCACGCTGTCTATTACCGCCTTCTTCCTAAAATTCTCAATCTGTGAAAGGAATATAGTTATTATGTTTAGCGCTACGTCAGCCAACAATATTTCCCCCTCAAATGGATAATGAATGATCCTCGGATGTTAAAAGGGTTGTTTCTTTCCTGGTAACTCTACCACCACCTGAGTGCATATTCTTGTTTCATACTTCATAAGAATAGACATGATCCTCTTCTTGGAATAACATCCAAGTCGGTTTCACATTTGTGATCGTTTTGACCACCATAAATCACTTTGTGTTTGTGGCTGACCTTTTCTGCAACCCTGGAACGCAAGTTTTCACAACAAAGAAGCTTGTAGCTAATCATGGACATCTACCCAAACTAGTCTCTTGGTGGTTTTCTGCAACCCTTATTATCTTTTCTACCCTTCTGGTTAGACGTCATAAATCTTTAGCCGGCTTAACTTCCCCCCCAAACGATCTTTTTCCCAGTTAACCGTTTGTCGAAAAGCACCCCTTTTTAAGGGGAGGTGATTAGTGACTGTGAAAGTATGTTTTAAAAGACTCTCCCTTGCGCTTCTTTGTTACGGCCAGTTAGCAGGTGGGCTATGGTCAAAGCGATATTGTTACTTGCCCTCAACAGCAGCACATTGTGATCAAAGTAAGAATGAACAGGTATAAGATCATTCAACAATTCTTAGCCACACCTTTTGTACTACGCTCACAAAGCAATCCAATAAATCCTATTCAGGAAATGGGGGTGTTAACGTAGTGTATGTGCAAAAAAATGTGCCAAAGACAGAGCAAGTAAGTGAAAGGGTCAGGGCATTAGATGTATTATAGGCAGTGGCATACACAAGTCCCCGATCCGACCCCCCCAAAAAAAAAAAAAACCTTGATTTTTTTTCAATGGATTAATTAATGCTAATTATTTATTCAAGAAATTTTTTATCGTTTCTTTGTCTCCGAAAATAAAAAAAATCAGAAGAATATGTTGAGCGGCGTATTGAAGTATGGTAGGAGAATGGTAGACTTTCGACCCCCTGAAAAATTCCTTTCTGCGCTGCTGGGTTATATCTCAAAATAATGCTAATAGGAGGGAATTTTTTTTTTCCTGACGAAACTAATTCATTGTAAAAAGAAAATCTTTCTGTGACGACATAGAAATGTTTCAGGCAACACGATATTGAAGAATATTGATATTGAATCCCGAAAAAAAGTTCGATATATGGAAAATTCGTTGTATAAAGGTTCATCTTTTAGTGTACTTTATAAACCACATAAAACAAATTTTAAATTCATAAAAACTCTCTATTAAAAAAATTATTGTTCACACCCAGTAGCGCACACAGGAATTTTTCAAGGGGGAGGGGGTCCGGGGTCGAAAGTTCCCCATTCTTGTATCATGCTCCTTTTGATTTTGTCGATTTTCGGGAACAAAACACAGTAAAAAACTAATTATTGAATAAATAATTAGCATTGATTAATAAAATTAATCATTAATAACAAATACTTAATTAAATTTTACGTACTATATACCCCCTTGTGTGCGCTACTGTTCACACCTTTTTTTAAAAATTAATATATGTTTATTTTATATATCTTACCCATCAAAAAGGAAAGAAAGAATGAAAAACTGCAAGGAAAACAAGAAAAAGAATGTCGAAGAATTCACTGTATTTTCAATATTAAGAAAATAATTTTATAAAACTAATGAATCTTAAGGACATTTTATTACTTAAAGAATACAAGTAATATTAAACATACATTATTTTATAATTTAAACACGGGGACGCGGAACAACTCCACTGAGGGTGCAAGAGGATATCGAAGATGTTTCCAGTGAATTGGGAAATGGGGGTTTAAGGTTACACTTGGATGAAATGTCCAGAACTCTGTTGCTCTCGGGGAGCTAGGATCTAATAAAACTAGTTCAAGATTTATAACCACCATAAAATGTATTACAGAGGAGTAATTTGAAATTTTTTCAGAAATACTTTAAAAAAAGGAGAACAAAAATTAAATCACAAAAGAAAAAGTTCGTTATATAGAAAATGTACTTCGTTATAGAGGTTATTTTACGAAGAAAATCGTGAAATGTTCAATGTTCCAGGAAAAAGTTCGCTCTATAGAAAAATTCGCAATATAGAGGTTCGACTGTATATTAATTCATTGAATTTAAAATACAGTTTTTACATCGAGCTCTTACTCATAATTAAATGAATTGTTGTGTTTAATCCGCCCACAGTAAAGTTATTTTTGCTTTGACTCGAAATTTATGTTCTGTTAATTTCTTTTGCTTTAGCTTATCACTTCCAGGGGACAGTTGATACTTGTGTACTTTTTCTACGGTTACATTATAGTGATCTTTATAAATTACATCACATTTTAATTATGAAAATCATACTTTATGAATCATAGTATAGTGGGATGTATAGTGGTGGACGCAAAAGACTGGGGTTTGGGGGTTTTACCTCCCCTTGACTCTTTAATCTACGTGATTTTTAGAACATAACCCCCTCCCCGATATGAGGATTCCGTGTACACTACTGTTGTACTATTTTTTTGTTTATTTGATATTTGAAATGAATAAAAATAAAAAAATCGTGCCGAAATTTAGCTGTTAATATTTTCTGTAACACTCACTAAAACAAATTGTGATGTTAACTTTTAAAAATATGTTCCGAAAAATATTTGTGTGTTAAAATTTTTTTCTTCAAATTTTAAAAGAAGGAAAAATAATAACTATTCTTATATATATTTTCGAATGTATTCATTTGAAAAGTAATATGGCTCTGTAGTTATTAAGGGCTATTTTTCGGAGATATTTACTTTAACTCTCGCATTTGAGACTCGACTATTTTGAACAATTAATATTTCAATTGCTACATTACATTCGAATACTATGTGCTGTCACATTGAATTCCCAGTACGAATTCTTACATTCTTCAAAACTGGTCGTATCTGAGCATGGTATCCGTCATACCCCCGCCCCATTTAACCCTCAACCGGCAGAAACGAATGAAAAGAGGAACAAATTAGATATTCCGATTCAACCCAAATCGAAATACGATACCTCGAAAGCGAGGGTGCTCTACCATCCCATCCCACAAACACCCGATCCAGCCTGTACAATCCATCAGCTGTTACTGCACGACATATCCTGTGCTGTTTTGCCACCGCAGTCTGAGCAAAAATTAAAATAATATCAAAGCCGAGGGAACATTCATAAGCATACCCCTCTGCGAATTAAGGAAATCACCCTTCGGACAAGTCGTTGTGTAACAGCACGTGGCATGAGTCATTTTTATGGCTTGTCCCATAGAAAGAAAGGACCATAAAGTAATCAACGCCCTGCCTCATAGCATATCCCTTTCCGATGACTGACTTACAGCACTATGCTGCTGGAAGGTAGGGTGGACGAAATGGAGAGGGGAGGGTGCGAGGTGGGTGGCCTCTTTGAACCACGTGGTTGGAGCTGCCATAACCGTGAGAGCAATGGAGGAGAGCAGACGTGTAGTGGACTGAGTGTCTAGAGCGGTTTGGCTTGTTACTTTTCCACTGCTTTGTGGTATTCATAGGACGGGGAGAGAAGTGTGTTCTCTCGCCATGTGTCTGCTTCGTGTGTGCTGGTGTTCGCTTTGGATATTGGTGTTTATTTGGGATTTTCATGTGTGCCTTTCGGAAAGTCGATTTGGATACCAGGATAATAAAGGTAGGTTCATTTTCTATTGCGGTTTATTAATAGAATTAGTGTGATGCGCCGCTTTGGATCGTTTTGTGAAATAGATGGAAAAAACACAGTTTTAATTTTCAAATTATATTGACCTACTCGAAGGTCTTTTGAGATTTTGATGGATTTAAATATATATCTCGTTTTTTTTTTTCGATTAATGCTTCTAAAAAACTAATTACTGTATTATAAGTTATTGTACTTATTTGGAATTATATGATTTAGATCTCGCTAAGAATATATTTCTGTTATTACTAAAAGTGTGATTGTAATACGTTTCTGTATTTTCCGAGAGATAGTTTCTAATTTGTTTGAAGAATCGAAAAATTGCTTTTTCCGAATTTTTGAAAAGTAGCTCGTGTAGTGTCTATAATCCAGATTGAAAAATGATAAACATTTCGTAGTCTGAATATTGTAAGATAATGAAAATGGTTAATTTATCTTAGCATGATTTTCAAAGCCAATTTATAGCAAATTTATACGTAAATTGGTTAAAAAAATAATTTTTTGTTAGTTGGTAGAAGGCATTAAAAGATTTTTCTTTTAATAATGCTTTAGAAATGTTTTTTAAAGACCAAAACAGCTATTTATGCAGATATTATCCATTCATTATTAAATTAAATAATTGTTTATTGTTGTAATAACATAACCCCGTTTTGAATTTCAATCGATGTTCAAAATAGGGTTAAAATAGCGTTTATAGCAATGAAACTATTTAGCTTTTCTCGATCTATAAGCATTGAAATTGCTTATACTATTCTTTGGTATAGAAGTAATAATGCCGACTTCATATATCTTCAGCAATTCAGTTTTTCAACTAAATATGTTCGGTATTTTTTCCTTTAAAGGCAACAGAAGTTTTCTTCAAGTTAATTTTTTAATTCTTCGCTAAATGTGAATTTTTGCGACACTTATCGTATCTGATATTATCATTATTTATCAAAATTGTGTTCATTGAAGTTCTTAAAGCAATGAAATGAATAGAAAAAAAAAAATCGAACCAATTAATTTTTCTTTTCTTTGTTTTCTTGGTTCAATGATTCCTTATCTTTGCTAAAATACAATTCATATCTGTAAAAGTTGCTACAAGTCCTTGATCACCCATTGAAAACTTCATCACGCGATCAATTTCTACTTTTCAAACACACTCAAATCACAAACTATCCACCGACCGAATCTTTCGTCACCCATGTCCTCCTGATATACACCACTTAACAAAATAAAATAATAAATAGAAATCCCAAGTAGTAATTCAGTCTAGCGTATCTGTTTTATTTCTCATCGCGTAGAAAAGACGACCATTCTATTTTATCGCGAATCAAAATAAATAAAATGTCTGGTCAGTTACTCACAATTTTAGAAGTGTTGAAACGAGTAATCAGTCTCTGAGATGAGATATAAGAAGGAAGGCGTCAGTAGAACTGACAAGGCTACAGTCGTCGCACGGTATTCGTAAATATTAATTTATTTTGCATATTTGTTGGATTAGTTTGATTGCTGTAATTGGTTGTTAGTTTAGAAGCGTGAGACGATGATCCAGGATTAATTTACGTTGGTTTGTTGATCGTATTTCAGTTTGTTTTGCGGCATGTAGACATGTTTATGAGAAGATAAAAATTGGATTTGAAATATAATAAGTAATCTGCGGTGTTCAATTTAAAATAACCAAAAAAGATGAGTGGTTGTGAAAGAAATTCGAAATTAGATGAAAATATAGTAAACGCACACACACATAAAAAATAATAATAAACATGCGTAAATATAATAGATTAAGGAAATCATCATTGATGATGATATTTTCACACACACACAGTCGTTGATGAAAAGGACTTATGGAAATTTAATGTACAAATATTTTACAGTAAAATGCGAAATTTTTAATTATTTCTAACATTTTAGTAATCTATTCATGTCAGCAAATTTAATGTTAAAAATATTTTTAGTTTTTATTATTATTATTATTTATTTATTATAAGGAATGCCTGAAAGAAAACTAGGTTAAAAAAGCTGACTCTTCAAATGTTATGCAAACAGCATGACAAAAATAGTAATCTCGTAATGGTTTTAAAAATCTTACGTTATGTGGCACATTTTTCAGTTTTTTTTTTTCTTTAAATTTCTGCCTAAATATAATTTAAAACAAAAATAGGTATGTTTAAAAAAAAAATTCATATATTTCTTATAAATTTCCTATCCGTTTGAATGTACGGGAATTTTTTTTTTCCAAAAGCAAGATTTTTTTTATATAAAGAAACGCAATTGTATTTCTGATACTCTAAGTGGAAACTCATCAATATGTATTACGAAAAGTTTTCGAATATTTAACTTCGCTATTTTTTAATGTCAGTGCAAGTAATAATCTGAAATATTTCTTTCTTTCACACCATTACAAATAACATTTCTATCAAATTGTTTTCTTTTGGGTTGAAAAAGTATTTTTAATCATTTTGAAAGTAAGATAATTAGAAGTAATTTTTTTTATGAAAAAATTATTTCCTCTATGTGTCTTACGTAATCTTATATCCATGATATTTTTTTAATGATTATTGTTTGTATAGTTTATACACGAAAACGAAATGCAATTATTTTAACATTTAATATGGAAAACATTACCAATCAGTACATGAATGATACGAACATGTATAAACAAGAATACCTTAAGCAAATAATGTCTGTATGAATGATCAACATAAAGGTTTTTATCTAGGAACTTTCCCCCTCCCAATTGTGCAGTAGGAAGGATAGATAAGAAAAATAAACATGTCTGAGAGGGAAAAAGTAAAATTAACTGTTTTTGAAAATCTCTTGCTATATTACATAACTTGAATTTTTTTATATATTTATTTTACGTTATGAGTATTTATTATAAGTAGAAAAAATAATTCTTTTTTTTTCTTGTTCTTTTTTAAATCTCGACAAATTATGAAAAGATTAAAAGTATAAAAAGGTATTTTCCTAATATATATTCTACTTGAAACAGATCCTTCAATTTACGTCATTTGCGTTACCTTTACCTATATACAGAAATTTAAACATTACCGCCACCCATCTCATTTAAAAAGATTTTTACCGATCTGTAATCGGTTCTTGTTTCATGTGTAATTGCTGAGGTGTACTTTTAAATCGGTACCGTTCTTATAAGTAGACAGTTCTAAATATCATATAAATAAAACATTTTCGGTATTTTATACTGAAAATACATTTTTGCTATGTCTTGTCATTTTAAATCTGATCAAGTAATAATCTTGACATATAGTTGGAAGAAATGATTCTTCTTTGTCTTATTCTATAGAATAAAATACTTATAAAATTTTGTATGAGAAAAAAAGCAAATATGTACATATTTTCTACAATTATAAAGTTTGTTAAATTGATTGTAACTTTTAAATTTGTGATTGCCTCTTATCTAATTGTGGAAAATCATTTTGCGCGTTCCTAAATGTTTTTTAAAAATTTAATTCGCTGTCTTATCTGGCTTTTTTTCCCCTTTATTATTTTTGTTTAAAAGTTAACCAAATAGTTAATAATTTATAGAAAGTGCCACTTATAAAGCTTATTTTTTTTTTTTTTTTTTTTGTCAATAGTTGCTGTTAGATTTGAAATAAAAATTATTGTTTATGATTTGAAATAAAAATTATTATTGTTTATAAATACATTTGGCCCGCATTTTCACATGTATAATTAACATCTACAAAAACATTGTTTTGCATATCTATCTGCATAGTGTTGATTTTGTAAATCTTGGAGAATGCTATTCCAATCGGAAATATAGCTTGTCTATTTTTAAAAAGAATTGCTACCCAAATAAAATGAGGTTGATATCTTTTAGAAATGGTCATATATCAAATTCTTAAATTTTATTTTTTAGAAAAAAAAAAGTTTTATTCGATTCATTCGAATGCGTGTGCGAATTGTAAACATAATTTTGCGCGAGAACTATCCAAACAACAATATTTAAGATTATTTCTATAGCAGTGTTGAACTCATGCCTTCTGTTTTTCCAAGAAAGCCGTTATCAGTCATGTCTAACGTACTACCTTATCGATCAAGACTAAGAAACTGTTTACCTGACCTTTTTCCAAAGCATCCCCTCCTTTCTGGTCCTCCCCCCTGATTTCTAACAAGACGAAATTACTCTATTCATTATGCGTAAATATAAAACGTACTTCAACTCCCGAAAACTTCACCCTACGAAACTAATAAAAACTCCCCCCCCCTCCTTTTTCCTATCCTTTATTATTATTTAAAACATTAGTGGGAAAAGCGGGCGTCGGCATTAATAAAACTTCATTGGGGTACTGGAATCATCCGGGACATTAGGTTCCATCAACCAACCAGGGCGTTCTCATAAAGTAGTACAGGTAGATGCCCCAGCGTAATTTCCGGCTCCTTTTCCCGAAATTGAGAAAAAGGTGGAAATGGAAAATAGCCCCTACACCGGTCCGATTATTACACTGGAGCGCGCGTCTTCGAGTGGCCGTAAAAATTCAGCTTCTTCAGCCCCTGCGCCAAGTCGTTATCCCCTCTCCCGCCCCGCCCCGATAAATTAAAGCGAACGGAAAATATAATATAGGAAGCGCCCGCTTTAATGGACGCTAATAGGAAATTTCATGCTTTGGTTTTATGGTAATGGGAATACCGCTGCGGAAAAGGCCTGTGCTTCGTTAATGGTTCGCGGCGTTTTTCCAGCTCTGGGAACCCGGGAATTATTGAACAAAAGGTGAAATATTGTCTGCTACGTCAAGAATGTTGTTGGGCCTATACGAATTTGTTGCTGTGGGATATATTTATTGTGTAGAATTGCAGTTATTAATTATTCATTCTGTTAAAATAGATTAAGGGGATTTCAAGATAAGACTGGTGAAATATTAAATTTACATTATCAAAAAAATTGTTTTCCTATAATTTATCAAAAATCGCGTCTGTGTTTGTTAATATCATTATACTACCATGTTATAAATTGGTCTGTCTAGATCAGTGATTTTGAACCACTGTGCCCCGGCATTTTTGTGTGCCGCCAGTTTTTTTTTTTTTTTTTTTTTTTTGAATTACTAATTGTATTCTCTCTTTGTATAGATAAAATCCGTAAACGAATCCTTCGGCCGTTTTATAGAAATAAACTAAGGGTATATTTAAGGGTAATTCAGGGTATATTTAACTATCTTTTTGTGGATAGATATAAAAAAAAAATTGATAGGGTTCGTCGCCCATTTGTGATAACGAATACGCCTGTATATGAATTAAATTTAAATGAAGAGGAAAAACCAATTTCGCACTGTAATAATCGAGATTTAAATTCAAAACATTTGGAAAAGTCAGTTCATTTTGGGCTAAAATTAGAGGTGATTATCTCCATAGTATAGGAAGGAAAAAAGCTGTAAAATTATTGTTAGAGTTCTTTCCATCTTATTTTCGTGAATTCACATTTTCAGCATTAACAAATCTTAAAAGACCGAGACTTTTTAAATGTAGATGGCGAAATGAGAATGGCATTACCATTTTTACGACCCCAATGTAAACGAAATTATCAAAATTCATCAAGTTCAGATTTCGCGTTAAATGTATTCTTGTAATTAATTACTCAGCAAACATTTTGTTGTCTTTGTCGTACATATTATTTTAACATTGAAAGTTACAATTATAAACTATTTTACTTAGTGCAATTAGGGATGAGTAAAATTCTTGTGTGTGTAAGCTTATTTTTTGTTAGTGTGCCGCCAAATTTTGAAATTGCTTAAAAGTGCACCGCAACAACAGCAACAAAAGAGTTTGAGAATCATTGGCCTAGTGAGAGGTTTTTTGAGAGGTATTGAACTTTAAATTGCAATAAAACAACGATGTATTATTCGATTGACATGGATTTTTTTTTTATTCCAAAGATAATCTTGTGGCATTACATTTTAAATAGGATTTCTGGCATAGGACTGCCACGGCTGGCTCGGATGTAGTCCAATCTGGACGTCCAATTTTCGATGACTTTTTCCAACAATTTTGTTTAGCGATGAAGCGCACTTCTGGTTGAATGGCTACGTCAACAAACAAACTGCCGCATTTGGAGTGAAGCTAATCCACAAGTGTATGTCGAAACACCGTTACATCCAGAAAAACTGACTTTTTGGTGCGCTTTATGGGCTGGTGGAATCATTGGTCCGTACTTCAAAAACGATGAAGGCCACAACGTTACAGTCAATGGTGATCGGTATAGAGCCCTGATTACTAACCTTTTCATTCCTGAATTGAACAATCATGATGTCCAGGAGCTGTGGTTCCAACAAGATGGCGCAACATGTCACACAGCTCGTGCCACAATCGATTTATTGAAAGACACGTTTGGTGACCGCCTAATTTCACGTTTTGGACCTGTGAATTGGCCTCCAAGATCTTGTGATTCAACACCGCTAGACTATTTTCTGTGGGGCTATTTAAAGTCATTGGTCTATGTGGATAAGCCACAAACGCTTGACCATTTGGAAGACAACATTCGCCGTGTTATTGCCGATATACGGCCACAAATGTTGGAAAAAGTCATCGAAAATTGGACGTCCAGATTGGACTACATCCGAGCCAGCCGTGGCAGTCCTATGCCAGAAATCATATTTAAAATGTAATGCCACAAGATTATCTTTCGAATAAAAAAAAATTCATGTCAATCGAATAATACATCGTTGTTTTATTGCAATTTAAAGTTCTATACCTCTAAAAAAACACCCTTTTATTTCGTGTTTATATGCCGCAAAGGTTGGTCTTTTTTGGCACATAAAACAATAGGGATACCTTCGTCTTAAATCCCTTCTCTATCTTGTATTTATTTTGCTAAGCGGCAATATTTGACAGAACTACCATAAATTATGTTGTGGAAAATCATTAATTGTCAGGAGAACCGTTATTGATTACATAAATCGTGGGAATTGCCATAAACATCTCGAAGATATTATGAACTGCTATTGACTGGCGTATGGTGCTGCTGACATCTCATTTTAAATTAGTCTTAATGGTGGCCATTTTTGTCCATATATTAGTTGTTACCTAATTTCCGATACTGACTTTTCAGTAATGAAATTTCTTACGATAGCAGGGAAAAGGATTATTCTAAATCTAAATTTTAGTTTCCAGTAACGTACACAAGAGTGGGGTTTAGAAGCTCACCTTATAAACCAACAGATTACTAATTTGTACCATACAGAGAATCCTCTCTGCAATTTAAGTGTTTATGTTGGAATGTAACCCCCCTTCTTTTCCCCGTAAGAGAGGTCTATTTTCGCTGTGGTTTGGTGTAATGATGTAATTTGTAAGTAAATATATGTGTGACTATTGGAAACAATTTTAACTGTTACATGTATCAAAATGTTAAAGTTATTTGAAAAATATATTGAAAGTTGCTTTGTTTCCCAAGCATTTAATATAGCCCCCCTCCCCTAGTTTTGTTAATGTCTGAAATATTAATTTATTAACTTACATTGTGTGTGCATAATGCAAATTTTCAAATTTACTGCCATTAGCGTCATACATTAAGTTTTTAACAACTTGCATTGGTTTTAAACATTCCAAACCAATATTTACTTAACTAATCACATTCTCACCCTCTCTTATCAAACGATCAAATATAAAAAAAAATTATCTATCATTCTTTTTCATAAAAATGTATTATCTTTTCTGAATTTATAGCACATCTTTTTTTTTTCATAAAACAGCCTTAAAAAATTTGATTCATAATGCTACCATTTATAATCGTACCTTTACAATTAACTATCCTTGTGAACATTTTTATACCCTTATATAAAGTACTACAAGCATCATTATAAATCTCTTTTGAATGATTAAGTCATTTTTTTCACATTATTAAATATGAATTATATATTTCCTTGTGCTGGTGCTTATCGTAACCGATATCCCTCCCAAATCCTTATATATTTTGCTCACGTGAACTTTTTTTTTATCTGGCCTTTGCTTTGGCCATCTCTTTTTGGGATCTTGACAAGGGAGCAGTGCATGGAAGATGCTGATAAGAATTTTTTATGCCCGTCGCTCCTAATCGGCCCCTGGAGAACGCTTCTTCCACAGCTGTCGTCGTTTCCCTGGATGTGCCCTCCGTCCCTGTCAAGGAGTCATTTTATATACCTTTCTTTGCCCTGTTTCACCCGCCATGTGGAGTATTCTTGTTTTTGGATAGGGAAAATTCGTTCTCTCTCGCATTGTAAAAACTGAAACGATAGATTCGAATTCTGATTTGATTTGAATTCTGGTTCGAACTTGATGCGAATTCTGGTTTTAATTGTATATAGTGACTATTTTAATTATGAAGCTATTTTTACTTCCAATATAAACGAGTGTGTTTCTTAGCTACATTTTCTATGAGTGAAATATTTTGGCTTAATTTTGTTACCGTGACCACAAATGTGGCATTTCCATTCATATTTATGGTAAGGCTCTTAAAGTAAAGACCGGTGTGTGTTCTTCATTTTTAGAATCCTTTCATTTTTGTGATACCATTTGTTACTTGGTGACATATTTTGAACTTGAAAATATGTGTGATAAAACTTGAATTTTACAAGTAATGTATACTCGTGCTTGTATTGTATTTACAGGTGATGAAAATTTGTTGTTAGGTTTAGAGAGAGTTCTGCTGTAATGAGCCTTGTTTCATTTGTAAGTAACTTGAAAAGCACTTAAAGCTTTAAAGCGAGTTGATCATTTTGAGTTCCCGTTCACTTTTGTGATCTATTCACAATTTATAACGTAACTTACACAATTCTAGGTATGTGCTTTCTGTTTTGATGTTACTTTTAGTTTTTTTTTTTTTTTTTAATTCTGAAAATGTTTGTAAGCTATGAATTACGTTTCGTGGAATTCATGCGTTTGTCGCGCGCTTATTTTCAGTTTAATAGTATTTTGTACTTGTGTGTGTCAGGAAAGAAGGAAAAAAAATTCTCTGATTTTGTAAAACTATGCGACCAATGAATTGTTTTCAAAGTGTCTCATTTCTATTCAAATATAAAATACTGCAAACAGTTAATTGTTAGCTTACTACACTTCTAATTTAATGAAAAAAGGAATGTAATTTACCTTGAATTTGATTACAAAAATAAAAGCAATTTCTTTCTACGAATGGATTTATAGACGTATACGGGACAAGTTTCAAGTGATTTTTTAAAATTACTATTCTACTTATTTTCAAGTAGTAAAACAGAAAATATACTCGAATTTTTAATTGAATCGTCATTACCAATGACGTACAGACTTCTTTAACAAGGGGATGGAGTCTATATTCTAGAAACATGTAAACGAGAGTAATGGTTATGTTAAAAATTAAATCTGCTTGCGTCTGGGGAGATTGTTTAAACCCCTAAACTCTATTCTTGCATATACCGCTGACCATAAATTTTGTAACCTAATAAGTTAAAATAGATTACCGTAATGATTTTCAATATGCACAGTCGGATTTACAAAAACGAATGCATTAATACGGTTTTTTTAAAAGTATCATTAAATCTATTGCTGAAAAATACAAGTATTGTATGTGACTTTTTTTTTAAAGTTCTATTTGTAAAAGTTGAGTTGCTTTGAATAATTTTGATCTAATATTTGCTAATTTCCTTTTTGATTGATTGATTGCTAGAGAACAATACAGAAGTTGACTAGTGAATGCTGTATAATTATGAAAACAGATTGAATCATCATCGATGGATTATGGAGTTGAATCATCATCCATCATTTTGAAAAATTTATCCAATTGACTTATAATCGGATGCATAATGATGTCTTTTCTACAGTTGTGATAATGTTCTTTGTATGTATTTTTTGCTTCAAGAAGATAATGATGTCTTTATATGATGCATATTTGTCATATTTACCTTTTATGGGTGATTATAAATCAGTTAGCTTTGGTAATTTTTTCACAATATCTTAATTTTTCGTTGGCGCTATAACATTCAAAATGTTTTTATTTTTAAAATGCATTTTGATATTCTTCGTGACGGAAGCATAGCAGTCGTATAATTTTAAGTATCTTAAAAATCGTAGACGTTTTGGCATTTTTCATTATTATTCTTATTCCCGTATTTGTTAGTTTTACATTTATCAAGGCTTCACATGATCATAATTAATACTTTATTATCCTTCAAGTTCATTCAGCTGAATATTAACAATCATAATAACTACCAATTAAAGATTTAATATATTGTTCTAAGTCTGCATGAAAATATTTTTTGCTGTCTTACAACTGTGAATTATGTCTAAAATCTGTATCGGATATCGCCCCCCCTTTCCCCCAGCAGGAGTGGGCAATTGTTTTGGCTCAAGGGCTACATTGTGAAAGCGAAGAATACCGAAGGCCAACACCTTTTTTAAAATAAACATTATAGCTGCAAGAACATTTAATTTTAAAATCCGTTTAATGAGACTACCCTATCACTTTTCTACAATTTTTTTCGAAATCGGAAATGTTATTGCTTGTTCAATTTCTAATCACAACCTGCAAGTTGATGTCAGCCAACTTACATCTATGTTTTCTTTTGCTGATCTTAACACAAGAAGAACTTTACTCTCACAAATATATATCAACCCAAATATAGAAAATATTGTCTGTGTATTTGCTTTTCTAACTGTCTAGCGAGCTGCAAAAACACTTAAATGGCAACTCAAATTATATTTTCCATTTTTAGACTTGAATTTATAGCTTTAAAAAAAACTAAATAATTAAATGTGTTTTTTTAATTTAAATCACTTTGTGAAGGCTAAGGAAATCCTGAATGTGTGCATAAAAATAAACGGGGTTATGAGAAACTCTTCATTTGATTTAGGAGTATTCGTTTAATAATAAACTTTCAGCTTGCTGAATGATGTAACAACTGATTCCAGCTCTAACTTGGATTAATTAAAAGAAGTGGCTCGATTTTCTTTAAAAATATTTTTGAAAAGGATGAACTATGTGGGAGCAAGGCTTAACTTTGAAACAATTACGTTGAAATTTCTAATGCAACATACTCAATTAGTTCTAATGTTACGTCTACCGAAATAGTTCAACTAAAACATTATGTAATGAATATTAGTAGCAAAATCATTGTCGGTTTATCCATAGGGCGCTTGGGGTGGGCATCCAGGGACCCGGATAAGCTGGACTTAAAAAAACAGGTTTTCTGGTAATAAATTTCGATCCGCCTGTGCGAAGGGGGCCTGTAGATCTTCTGTGCCCAGGGCCCGAAATGAACTTAAATTAGCACTGGTAGCAATGTTTTTGTTGACGTGTTTTTTATCCTGGGAACATATGAAATACAAGTGAAGAAGAACAGAAAGCATACAATACAACAGAAAAATATAGACATTTATTACAGATGATGGTCCTAGCATATAACAAGAAGGGGTGCGCTGCTTTCCTTTCGAGACGGGAATCCATTGCAGACGAAAGACCGACTTCTTTCCCGAAGAAGATACAACCATGTCTTACTCGGGATTTGAACCCGAACCCACTCGGTTACAAGCCTAGGGTCATAGCCACCATACTGGCTGGGTGACACTGGTAGTAATAAGACTATTTTTTAACATTTAATGTACAAAATAATGCTTAATAAAAAAAAAATGTTCGCCGTATATAAAAGCCGCGTTAAGTCTATGTTAAATAGACTAAATTCATGACAGTCACATGATAAAGGCAAACACGTGTTCTTTATTGAATTCAAAACTGACATTAAACTAACTTGTACTTTTTATTCTATTTTAAATTTCATAATTTAGTAAAGGTGTTCAACTGTTATAAAAAGAAACTTCAACGAAAAAATTTTAAAATTTTTAAAAAAAATCTTGTTTTATATGTATGTATTTCTAAATAAAGTGTCAAATACTGCTTTTTAAAAACAGTTTCTGTAAACGAAGTGTATGGCAACAACGAAGTGTATGATATGATTAGCTGAAAATAGATGATTGCATTTATCGTGACTATGGCGTCACTTAAGTTTTTGAACTGATTGGCTAGAAACACGTGGTTGACGTTATCATGTGACTATGACGTCATATGAATTTAGTCCATTGAAATTGTGAACTCATTATGTACATGTACTCGAAACGGCACGATACTGTATTTCTTTCTTTTGAATACCCCGGACATAAATACTAACTGTCATGGTCTTACCTTTTTAAAATTAAAAAGCAATAAATCGGGTATACACGCACATGCCGGCAGTTCATGTCAGACGTGATATTTTATGATAGATTAGTTCACCGCAATCCCACGCTTTATCAATGACAGCGCACTTAATCTTTCCATACCTCTCTCATCCCCCCAACTTTAACTATCTGTAGAAAGGGGTTCATTTGCTAATTCCTAGAACTTCAACAACTGCGAATGTATCCATCCGGTGGTGGTGTGCTGCAACCACATCGTCCCATCCTTGGCATTCTCACGGCGCTCTTATTTCTAGCAATTACGCGCGTGTCTTTGCCTTGACTGAAACATTCCGTGCTGAGATGTGCCGTGTCGATAAAAACAAAAGACCCCCCCCCCTTTTTTTTCTCTTCTCCTGATAAGAGGCTGGGTACGTAGCGCACCCATGTGCTTGCTACAAGTATTAAATGTTTGTTGGGACTCTCGTAGTCACGAAGCTGTGTAATTTTAAACGCGAGCGATCGCTCCTCCAGATAATTCGGGGGGATATCCGCGGTGTTTTTTTTAAAGATTTGCTTTATTTTGAATGGACGAGACACGTAATGACGTAATGAGACGCAGGGTTGAGTTGCAGTCTTTCTTCGTAAGGGAAGATGAGTTCCCCCAATTATGCATCTCCTTTCCCTCCCGTATCCTGGAATTGAATATTTAAGAGTAGAGCGTCGAAAGAAAGCTTTTTAAAAGTTGTACATAAAAAGTAAATGTGCTCTCTCTCTTTCTCTCTCTTTTTTTACCCTTTTGTATGGAAGTTGAACGCATTGCAATAATGCACTTTTAGATGAGATGCGAATGTTCTAGCTAGTCGTTATGAGGATTAGGTATATAATCAAAGAATTCAATCTTGTTGTGTGTATGAAAATTTTTGTTTTCATTTTTTTGGGGTATAATGTTGCCTCTATGCACCCGATGACTTTTTTGTTTTAATCCTTTTATTCCTTAATACATTCATATTTCCCTTTCATGGTTCAGTGTGTAGCAGTTTCTGACTTTAAATAACATGGCTGTTGTGAGTGAAGCACTTAAGGATTAAGTTTTCAAAATTTTCGTTGCTCAAAAGTTTTTATTGTAAGATATGAATTGGGATCAATTGCTTTTTGTTAAATTTTCTGGAATGAGTCATCAATTATTTTATGTTTGCTGTGTGTGTGTCTCCACCACCCTTTCTTTATTTCTAATATTTGCTGAAAGGAAACTATTTAAACGTAAACAATTTGTTATTTTTCATGAAATAAAAACTTGTAGAAAGAAACTTTAAATCGCTGTGATTGAGTAATATCGGCTACTTAAATAATACATTATTCAATGTTTAAAAAGTCTTGATCTATAACTATATTACTAATCCTGTGTGAGATAATTTCATATTACGTGTCTAGTATTATTGCCATTGTTCCTAAATCAAGATCTTTTGATTAAGGGTTCGTGAAAATATTTCAGAGAGCACATGATTTCGGATGGTGGGAAATTAACTCAAGATATTTCTTTTAAAGGATAACTTATAAATTTTGTAAGTTTGAAATAATAGTTGCATTTGCCTTCAAGAATACTCCAATGCATTTTTTGTTCGTTCGTGTTAAGATTTCTGATGTGTCTCTAATAAATAAAAATTTACACGAAGCTGTTTTTATATTAAATATGAAATAGTAAAATAAGCTGAAAATAAACTTATATAGCTGCATTGTGTTTTTTTCCCTTCGTTTCTAACTTTATATTGTATGCGTATGGAAGTTATTCTTTAAGCATACGCTCGAAGTTATACTTAAACTCTTAGCAGCTTTGCACTTGTTAGGAGTAACGGGTCCATTGAACTGCAACAAAGCAAAATAATTAGAACTCGTGTTATAAGCTTTAAAATAAATAATTTGATAAAAGCATTTTCTTTTTAAGAAAATATAATGGGGATTGAATTAGACCCATCACCTGTGTTTACCTATTATCCGAATCCCAGCTAATTTGGTGAGTGACAAATAGTATCAATATTGGGACATTTCATCTCAAGTGCTTCCCATGCGTTCTGCATTTCCATCCACACCTAACAGAAGTATACATTTATAAACACTTGAGCATTTCATTGCCTCCCGTTTTCACTGCCTAATTTTTTTCCTTCCTTTCCTTTTCTTTCTCTGTTGCCGCCTCTTGACAGATTGCGATGGAGTGTGGCAGAAATTTCGTTGCTCTTCATCAAGAGGCGTAACAAGTTGTTTCTAGCCGTGTCATCCCTCAAAAAGAGAGGGATGTTCCGAAATGAATAACGTGGGAGTCCTGTCTGGACCATTGCCAGTCCGCACCATTGTTCCACCAGACAACGGTCTCTTAATGGTAATCTCCTCAAGACTATCCCTGGCATCTGCTCCCGGTTGTGTTTTTCTTCCACTTTTTTTCCCTTATGTGTGTGCCTCACTTCTATCTTGATGAATGGCTTAACACTCGCCCAGACATTCCATCTGATTGAAGTTTAATCGTGGTTTCATTGATACGCAAGCGGGCCTCTAATCCGATTAATAGATTTCGATGGCACCGTTTTTCTTCTTTTTTCCCCGACCTATCGTTGTTTCGTGCCTGCGTGAGAATCCGTTCAATTATTTTGCCTTAATTTTTTATTTCACTCCGCAGACGTCAATACTTGATGGCTTCATTAACGCCTATCATCATGGAAGTTCGACTTCGTGATTTGGTAGAACTACGTGATTTGGAAATTCAATTTAACGGATGTTTTTGTTGGAATTCTTTTCAAATTGCATGTAGCCAGTATCATTAATATTATTTAAAGAGTTTTTACTGTGTAAGCAAATATATTGGCCTAAAGGCTGCCCGATAAAGAGTAACGTCACGAGTTTTAAATACGATCGCTCTCACTTACTATATCCTTTACAAATAGTTATTATTTTTACGCCTTTTTTTTTTCCTTTCAATGATTTGTTTTTACTCCTGTCTTTTAATGAAATCTATCCTGTGAAAACTGCTGTGCGTGTAGAAATTAACTCGAAAAACATACAACTATTGTAATATAAATTTTATTTTAGTTTGCTTTTTACTACAAATATATATTATACTAAGCTGACCATTTTTTTTTTTACAATGAAAAGGAGGACGAAAAATTTAAGAAAAAACTATGATTAAAAAAATGAAACATTTTATAAATTCTAACAAAAATACATTAGGTACGCTTAAATCCTTTTTAATTATTTTCTTGAGGAGACGTTGGACTATTAAAACTAATTTCTTAAATTGTTAGCTTAATTAGCTGACAATGAAAACAATATAGTAAATGATTATTAAATTTCACAATTTAAATATATCTTAAAAAAGTAAAATAACAAATTTTTTTTTAAAAAATTAAATTTTTTGAACTATTTTTAAAAATGCTTCTTGCGCATTAGTTTTTAAGATATGTATATACTTTTTGTTTTAAATATATCGATTAACTGTAACAAAATATATCTGTGCATAAATTTTAAATTCATAATAAAATTTGATGTGAAAAAAAGATAAATTTTTTATGCTACATGAAATATTTCACCAATTATCAACCATTCAAGGTATTCAAAACACAAAATATGATCCGTTAAATTTTGTAGAAAACTAATGCACAGATTTGTGAATTGTATCATCTTTCAAAAGTTGTGAAATTTTCAAAGAGATACGACTTAATTTTTGAAACGCAAGAGAGCATTTTACGCAACAATGAAAAGGGAAAATTTACGAACTAAGAGAAGTTCCTTTTAAACATTTATTTGAGTAAAATAAAGAATAATAATTCAGTTATTATTAATCAAAATGACAAAATTCTTTGACGGAATTATTCTATGAAATATAAGGAAATATTATTGGTATTAAAGAATCAAAATCGCAAATTTGACCTAAGCTTGATATTGTGAAGGCCCACCATTCCCTAAAATTAGTATTTTTCCATTGAATAATTTTGTCAATGTATCATTTTCTAATATACCAGAAATTTCAGATCAAGAAAAATCGTTCATATTGAATTTTAATTTAAGTACTGCAGATAAAGTATCAACATTCAATCTTGATTTGTCACATGTCCAACAATCATTACCAATTGAAAATACTCTTGCAACTGCTGCATTAGTTCCAGGGCAGTACAACGCAAATTGAACTAAATAACTAAATTTCCATATGGAATGTGTTCATTTTTGAATTGGTTCAATATTTTCACCCATCTTTTATCAATTTCAGCATTATTGATTATCCCATTGTTTGAGTTTATCAGAATTAAAATATTCATTTGGTCTTCTAACTTCAAACGGGCAAGTGTTATCAATTCTTAATATCAGGCATTTATAAAAACTCAACACAATTTTCTATATCTGCCCAACTTACTTGCGACGAAGTGACTCATAAACAGTTCAGCCTGGCATCTCTGAACACAGAGATTAATAGATTAATTCGAAAATATTGAAAAGGAGGACGCTTTTTGATGAAGGACAGAACCTATAAAAGGACTGTCCTCCCTAATGGAGGATGATTAGCCTCCTTAATAAACTCAAAGTTTTACCTTTAAATGATATAGGGTTTGTATTGATAAAAATTTGAGAATCTTTATTATTATTTTTTTTAAGAAGTGCTTTTAGTATTAAGTTTCTGGCCCATAAATATATCTCGGCTTATTTTCAATCCAAAGAATTTTGATCTCCAATCATAATTACGTTTACGTGTGCCGCGACTTCATGTTATGTATTCCCACATACGGCTATAATTACCTTCAATATTTCATGTTACAACGTGGAAGATCATGGGTGGAGATCTAAACACTGTATCTAAGGTCGCTGTACTCTAGTACGTGCGCTGTTCACTTGTGTAATGTATGGATCCTAATGGACACGCACTATTTTCTATTAAAAGCTGAACACGCTAATGTTTCGTGCTGCCCTGGAAATCGGGTCGGGCACGATAAGTGAAAGACTGATGTTGAGCGATGACCGAGACTATTTGATACACATACTGATTAGTACTTTGTAATTTTATTGTACTATAAAAAAGCACATATAAAACGTTTTAATAAATAAAATGTTCACTTATAACTGTTAATTACTCTGCATATATAAACACAATATGCTGTATGCATTTTGGATTATTAAATAGTTGTACTTTTCCTTTACTTACTAGTAGCAACAACAACAAAAATAATAATAAGATTTCTTCAAAAATAGCAATATATTATTTTAGTTCTTATAAATAATTTCTTATGTATTAAATTCTAGTTCTTGATCTAAATAAATTATAGTTTAAAGAAAACTTAAAAAACACGCTTTTATAGTTAATCGAACTAAGTTGTATCTTAATCTTTTAGTCGCCAAATCTGGAAATGGGATCTGGAATTAGTCGCCAGATGCGATCTGAAAATGGAAAATCATCGTTAATCCTGGTGATACTGATCAGGAGATTTGAACAAAATTATTAAATTATTGTATTTTCATCGGTCCTTGACAAGTGAGCAAAATTTCGAATTAATCTGACCTTTTAAAGTGGGTATAAATTGAGTTCAAGATTCCGTTACATACAAGTGTGAAGTTTATAAAAGAGTGTATTAATAATCAAAAAATAAATGCGTATGCATTTTTTATGATTGGTTTTTTAGAATATGTGAAACATTTCAATGAAGGAAAGGGGCGGTTGGTAAATATTTGCCCCAAAATGAAAAATATTTGCAAAACCGTAAAAAAAATTTTTTTGGACAATTGTTTATGTGCCCACACAGTGTATACCAGTGATACTTAACCTTTTTTTCAGCCGGGGCCACATACATATGGCAACTATTTCGCGCGGGCCACAACATGAGGATTAACGGGGTAGGGGCGCGGACGCTATAATGCAGAAATTGATCAAAATATTAATATTTTTTGTATTTCATTTTAAAACTATATTAAACTCCATCAAACTCGACTCACAGAAAAAAAAAAAAAAGGGAGCATTTTTTTTACCCTGTTATGGGGTAATTTCGATTTCCTTTCATCAATGATCCCAACACCTCCACTCCCAAACATTTTGTTGCTGAAAAAAAGGAGGAACTG
The DNA here is from genome assembly GCA_019973935.1 of Trichonephila clavipes. Lineage (NCBI taxonomy): Eukaryota > Metazoa > Arthropoda > Arachnida > Araneae > Nephilidae > Trichonephila > Trichonephila clavipes. Next base: position 345,936 of record BMAU01019275.1, read on the forward strand.
AAAGTTTTGTGCTTAATGGTACAGTGACGAGCAAAATTATATTTTTTAAGTATAGCATTTTCATGAGAAATTAAATAAGTTGCTGATCCATGTTTGTTTTTGTTCTACGAAACAGTCAAAAGATCCCAATCGTCTTGAAATAACAAATATTCTGTAGATATTTTTCCCTTGGAAGGCATGAGGGTTAATTGAAAATTAGTTTCACCCATAAAATAGTCGCTATTCTACTGTTTATTTGTTAACACTAACCGTTACAATTTCAAAAGAAAATAGTTATCCCGTCAATCCTATCAGCACTACATCGATAGCAAAATCGATACATGCGATAGCTTGATTGATAGAATTTCTCGTTAAATTTTTAATACGTTGTTCTTAAATAATTGAATTTATTAGTGAAACCTTGCTGTCCAGAAAGGTCCGGCGGGCCGCTGGTTGAGTATAGCTGGTGTATACTGTTTTATCCCTTTGTGCAATGTTTTTTTTTTTTTTTTCGTTTCGGATTTATACCATGGTGCATGGAAAATGCTCCCATTAATCTTATTTTGCAATGGCAAGGATGTGAAAACCCTGTAATTCTTTTTGTGTTTTTTAATCCTCTGACATCCGCCGAAGAAAACGATATGATCTATGCAATGTACCAAGCAAGAAAAGCTTCGAAAGTTGTTGATATCCTGTATGCCTTATCGATAGTCTCTTTCGATCGATCCGCACCAGACATTTCGCAAACACAAATCTCTCCTCTCAAGGGATATCTAATCCTTCTCGGATTTAATCCCTCCATAGTTCCAGTATAATCCCTGTGGAAAGACCCATGCCTACACTGCCTTTTTTCCCTGCATCGTCTGCACCCCAAGAACAGATGTGGATGCTAGGTGAACCCCTGAACTTTGTAGGTCTATCCCCAACTTGGCCACCTGTCTCTGTTATTCTTGTTGGCGTTCTATTTTCGAGAAAGGCCAACAATGGTTTCTTAAGATGCAGAAGGAGTGAGGATGGAATCTGAGCTATTTTTACAAAAGTACGCTCATGCTTGCTCTTTTGTACTTCGAAAAAGTTTGTGTACGTGAAGTATAATCCAATGTTACTCGTACCTATACCTTATAAGGAATGTATATTTTTAACTCGCATATTTTAAGTTTCATCTTGTTTTTTCATGTCGTGAAATCCTTCTACGTTAATAAATAATCGTAGTCGGAATTTCTCTTTTGAATTTTTAGAGAAGTACTGATTTCACAATATTGGCGCTGGCTGGTGGAATGTTTTAAGAAAGCAGGACGCGTTTTTATTGGAAATATTTTAGAAATTGATTTGTTCAAATCTTAACTTGAGGAGGGAAATAGAGCTTATTTATATATCTTTATTAAATGTTTTTTTTGTTTTTGCATAGGTAAATATTTAGTTTTTCTAAGCAGTACATATCTAAAAAGACCAAATACCTTAAAGATTATTAGAATTAAATCTAAATCAAGGGGTGCACTGTATTTTTAAACTTGACAAAAATGCCCCTTTTTTGTATGATGAACAAATTAATAAAAGGTCAAACTAAAGATAATCTGTGGATACAATAATTTATTTTGGTTTGCTGTTTTTGTATATTTACGAGTCTTACTAAAATTACTAATTTAACATCATTCCGATAGTTTATGTAATACTATTGAATTTCTAAATTTAATAGTGTCTAAACACAAGTGTTAAATATTTTTCAGATTGCTTTCAAAATGCTTAAAAATTCATAATTGAAAATAGTTTAAGTATTGCTATGTTCGTAAAATGAAGTTATGCATATAACGTAACTCTTGCAATCAGCGTGGAATGCCGCACACATCGGATTCAGTTTCAATGACACTTGTAATATTAACATTTATATTATTAATGTATTCAGATCTCAAATATTATAAAATTCATCAAAATGGTTTAATCAATTCTCTCTCTCTCTCTCTCATGGTTATCTTGCATTGAAAGTTAATAATTTTTTGGTAAATATTTTAATCTAAATAGTAGATAAATGAGCTTTTAATGGATTTGCATTAATGATAGCAAATGTTTTGCTTTCGACATTTCATGGAAAGTTTTATTTTTATTCGATCTTGTGTATAATGAACATTATTGCTTATTTCAATTTTGAAAGTTGTGTTGTTTATATCGCCTCTTTATATAACATTTTCCCCCTGTTTTTTAAATTATTATTTATTCCTTTGATTAAATGCTAAATGATGGAATGTTTGGTGAAGCCGTAAAAGACTTTTTTCCGAGTTACAGAAATTGTTATTTATATTGCAAAGCCTTTTTTTATCTCCCCCTCCCCAACATTTAATCTCACTTTCATACGCAAATAATTTTTCCCTTCCACAATAATTTTCCCTGCGAATCGGTCTCTAAAAACTAGATTGATTTCCTCCAAAACATGTAAAGAGCGTTTATAGAAAAGCCTGTATCCTTTTTAAAGCTCCCCTAACCAGCCCCGTCATTCTCCCTATTCATCCCACGATATTGTAGCTGTTTTGAACCGGAAAGGTTTTTGTTCAAATCTGTGGGCTTGTGGTGCTTCCGCACAATACGGGGCGGAAAAGTTGCCCATTGTTATCAACACAAACCCGAGGATATTCATTGGTTGCAACCTTAAGTTAAGACATCCCCAAACGTCATCGTAAAGTGTAGCCTGATACGGCTGGACGAGAAAGGGGGAGCGATGGTTAAACAATCATATCGCTTATTTTGAGGCCCAGGCAAACCAGATGGGCCAGATGTACGAGCAGCGTTGAAAATTGTGCATCGAAACGACTGATCAGGTGCAGCACCTTTAGCCTCCCTTCCGATTTTGACGTGGAAAGAAGTTCTATTGTATGTTTTTGCGAACTAGTATCAAATGTGCCATAGATGTTTCTCAATTGTTCCTATTGTAATGGAGAAGAATTGGTGTATTAGTGGTCGTTTTAGAGATGCTATTGAGTAACCGGGGTTATTTGTGTAGGGGCATAAAATTCCAATGGCCTCCTATTCATACATTTCTACCCCTCCTTCTGTAAATCCTTCACCTTCAAAATATATGTTAGTTGTACTTGATTCAAAGACAGTAAAATGTGGCCAGCAGTACATTTTGAGGTTTCTCTCTCCAAGTTAATGCCAGGATCTATCTATTTTTTAACTGTGGGAAGTAGTGCTAGTGCATTTTTATAATTATGATAATTTTTTTATTAAATCGCAATGCATTGAATAGGCTTGGGAAATTTATTATTTTCTTATTTGTGTATTTCTTTTGTATACGGAATTAGAATTATGATTTTCATTAAAAATTAAATGTATCGCAATTTATGTAAAATATAATAAATTATCACGCATCTCTCTCTCTCTCTCTCTCTGTTAAACTTATACTAATTTCAATACTCAACTCTCCTCAGTTATTATCTCCGACAATGTAATGATGAGAGTTAATTCAAACTTTAATTCATTTTAGGTAAGTTTTGCAGGATGGCTTGTTGTGCCTGTTATTTTAATCTTCATAATCGTTTTATTATGAGGAATCATTAAAATCCTAAGATAGAAGTTCTATGCTCCCTTCCTCCTCCCATATTTTCTTGGTTAAAAATGTCTTTCTCAAAGTTTTTTTTTAAATATATAAAATTTCCTTATGCTTTCTTTCCTTAAAGGTAAACATGTCATTTGGGTTTCTAAAATAAGAAATATTTTCATTATTTCTAATTTTTTTTTTTTTTTTTAAAAAAAAATCTTATTTTTCTTTTAATAATATGAGTAAAACACATCATAAGTCTACTTTATAGTTTTTTTCTCTTCCGTTTTTGTTAGCAAACAAGATTGAATTTCGACAAAATTTATCTCCCCCTACCTAGAAACATAAGAGGTGAAGTATTCGGTTTCTGCAAAGTAACAGTTCCTGCAACATCCCGGGAGCTAAAAGACAGTAACCAGAATTAGCCCCAACAACCGAAATTTAGACAATAGACAATTTGTATAATCATTTTCTTCCATCGAACGTCTTAGAACCGGGAAAATGTCCCATTCGTTTGGATGAACAATTCGTTGCTCCTGCAAGAACACGGAGCTGAAAGACAGTAACCGGAGTTAATCACAATAACCAAAATTTATCGACCTATAAAACCGGGGCGAGTCAATCTATCTTATGAAAGAGCGTCTCGATCAAAATTGGGCGGCTGAATATCAGCATCATTTGGAGTGGAACATCGAAGTGACGGAGGACATCTCCAGCACTGGAGTGGTCTAATTAGATGCTCCTCTTTTTCTTCCTTTACCTATCGATCTGCCTGCCTATTCGCATATTGGATGGCCTACCTCATTGATTTTGGGGTGCCTCGATTATAAATTCCTGGCTTAGGCCGTGCTCACTTGAGGGGAAAGTATTCACTTTCTCATTTGTCTTCTGGGCTTTAAGAAATCTTTCCCATGGAAACTTTCTACTTCATCAGTGGAATTGATGTGCCCTTTGTAGCTGTTCGGCAGAGATTGGTTTTCTTTGGATTCGCCTTGTTTTTGTTGTACTGTAGAAAGGGTTCAAGTTCTAGATTGCAAATGGCATTTGAAAGAGTGTACTTTTAATAAAGTAGATGCAGAAGTGTATTGCAAGAGTAAAATATAATCATTTTGTAATTTTGCTTTTGGTAAAGGTTTGGCATTTTTCTACTGAATTATTACATGGATTTGTACATTAAATCTAGCTTATGTTATTTTAAGGCTAGGACAAATAAGGTGATAGTTAATGTCTGTCCTTTTTAAGTTCGAAAATGACTTCAACCAGAGACATTTTAAAACATAGACCCAGGGGCTCACTTGGGTTGGATGCCTTGTCCTGTTTTCGACTCGACCTCAAGAAGATCATGATCCGAATGATTTTAGTTACCAAATGTTATTCCCTGGCGTATTCTCCGAAAAACTGGGAAATTCGAACATAACTTACAGTAACAAAACTGCATTATTATGTCATATCCTTTGTCTAGGCCTACCACCATACGCCATCATTACTCATTCAGTCGGTTTATGCTTAGGTTTGGGAGATTTTTGAATCACATTTGTTACGGGTTACCATTTGTACAATGACAACATATGCTATATACTGTCTATTTAAATTGGTCCTAGTTAGGGTCCTGCTGTTGCATAAGGGCACAGGGCCTCAAAAAATCATAAAACGTCAGACTTTAACGAAATAAAGGGTAATCGCTCTCGTGTTTGCTTTTTCGATTGATTTTTTAAAACTACTTGTGTCACGAATTAACAATTTTTTTTTCATCTATCAAAATAATATCAATTTTATTTTTTGTCGTCGGCTTAAATTACAGGAAATTTTTCTGAAATTTCGATGTTGGCTATTCAGAATAATTTTACAGTGCGTTTTTTATGTTCTGCGTCTCTTCAAGATCCCCTCTAAAAGTTTGTCATTAACTTCGTTGCCTTTCCCTATTTTGATGCTCTGTTCGAATCGCCTTGCTTTCTAAGCAGTTTTTTTTTATCTGTTGTATATTGATCTCTCCTAAAACACACCAAAATAGATTAAAGAAACGAGTAAGAAGAGGGAAAACTGAGAATCGGTAAACGCGTTGGCAAAACGCATTCCTTAATGGAAGCTGGGAAATTTTTTAAAAAAAGAACGATAAAATGATATCGGTCTGAGAGCGGAATTTTCACCATAGTGGGAACAAAAAACACATTATAATTCTTTAATAAAAATATTGAACTGCGGGGTAGATAAAAGAATGGCGAGTTAAGTAAGTATTGCCACGCGTTAATAATACTCTTTCGTACTATATCTTCCCGTTATCTCTTCATATGTGCCTTGTATTTTACGCCTTTTTTTTACCCTCGCAGCTCTTTCCTCGAGCACATTACTGTTAATGCACTGCACTTTTTCCCCGAGCTTACTTAAAAGTTTTATTCCGTGTTTTCTTTATTCTTTGTTTCTATCTTTCAACGGTGATGTGTTCTCACCCGACGAGGGAGGGTTATTTTCTCTCGATAAAAGATAAGGGAAGAGAACGTGAGTGCTTTTCATACTATAAATAAATAGCGGGTCTGTTTTGTTTAACGATCATTACGCCTGCCATTTTATGATTTGTTAGCTTTTACTTCACACTCCTTCAGCGGAATGTCTGCCGTTTTTAATGAGGGAAAAGGCGTTTATTCTGGGGGGCCCCAAGAGATGAATTGATGTTTTAAAGGCTGCGAAAGCAAATAAGAGTTCAACAAAGGTCTAAATATTTCAACCCCCGTTCTCGTCTGTTAAGTGGATTCACTTGTCTTGATTGTTTATATATTTTTCCTTCAATTTTTTTTTCCAAGCAGCTTGTAAACAGTTTTGTATTCCGCGCGTTACTGTTTCTGTCTAAAAGAAAAAAAATGAGAATTTTCTTTTTCTCTCTCTCGTAATAAAAAAATGAAAATTTTGAACTTTTTATTCTCTCACTCGTAATATTACTACCCTGCATGTTAATTAAAAGTTATAGCATAAATTAAGGCTTTGTGTGTAGAGCAGAATTGCTTTTTTAGCGATTAGAGAGAACGATGTAAATTTTCTTCGTGTATTTAACCATACCAGATAGGTTGTGGTAGCATATTGATCATAATAACGTGCTCACAGTGATGTAACGTGCACCCCCAAGTGTTGGGTTTTAGGCGGCCCAAAGGCTATATGGTTATAAGGCTATATACTATGTTATGGTTTTACAATCCTTTGTAAGATTTGGCTTGGGGCCGAAAACCTGACTTTGCAGGGAGGCCCTAATATTCTCCGTTACGCCACTGAACGTGTCATGAGGACTGAACGACGAAAACCCCTCCGTGTAAAGGGGCTGATGTACGTTAAATCTGTTGTGGCTCAAAATCCTTCCGTTGGGTGGCCGCAGTAGCCTCGTGGTCGGCGTGTCACGAGTTCGAGCCTAATACCGCTGAAGAACCGTCATGCAGAAGGGCCTGATGCACGTTAAATCTGTCGAGGCTCAAACGTAATCCCAATTTACGGGGTCCGTCGCCAAAAGCCCTCGAGTTGCTGAACAGTGAAACGTTAATATTCACTTACTCAAACGTAATCCCGTTGGTGTGAAAGTTTAGACACAGTGGCATAACGGAGAACTTTTGGGCCTCCCTGCAAAGTCAGGTTTGGGGCCCCATGTTGAATTTTACAAGTCAGTTGAATCAGTTACAAGTCAGTGTTGAATTTTCAGTCAGGCTTTGGGCCCCTTTAGAACCATGCCCTCCCCCCGCGATGCGGGGTGCACGTTACGCCACTGTTAAGACAGGTGCCAGCTCAGGTGTCGTCCTCATCATTTGACCATGGTTCAAAATTACGAGGCCGGTCACCAAAAGTCCTCGTGTAGCTGAATAGCGTTACGTTAATATTCACTCTTTCAGTCCTTGCCGTTGGTGTGGTGAGGTGTGATAGTTTGAATAGGGAAGTGCCAGCTCGGGTATCGTCACTTGACTGTGACTCAAAATTACGAGGTCCGTCGCCAATAGCTCTCGTGTTGCTTCATAGTACGACGTAAATAAACACTTGCTTACCCATCCACGCCCTCTCAAGTGTTTTGATTTCGAGTTCTTGAAATTCTCTTAAAAATCAGAATGAGCTCTTTAACACTCTATCCCTTTTAGCGTATATTTCCAAAACTTTATCAGGTTTACCCTTCTTTTAGATCTTTCAAATTACTGGTTTACTTACCAAGTGACAAACTGCCTTCCTGTAGCTCTAACAGAGAGATTTAATACATTCATCAAACCATTCAATTATTCATGAGGGTGATCTGTTTTATGATGCAGTTGTAATGAATGGTTAATTTTTGTGTAAGCAAGAGTAACAAGATGGATGGATGGTAATTAGCAAGGTGATTTTTTTTTTATCTGAATAGCAACTAAATAGCAGACTAATTATATATTTGAAGGCATTAAATATAGATAGAAAGTTAGGGAACACTAGAAATATTTGTAAACTTTTATTTTTGCCCAGTAAAATAAGTAAATTTTTAACAAAAATAATTTATTTTGAATAATCTTCGGTTAATGTGGCTATCTCTAAAAATAATGTATAAAATCGTAAATAATTAATTGGAAAAAGTGATACCAACTTTCGAGGAATGTAGTAGGTCTGCAATGGTAATTATCCATCCGCAGCCCCATTAGAAAGAAGAAGAAAAATCTTAAATCATCTCCATAATGAAACTGTAGCTCTGTAAAGAAGTCAAATCAAAGTCGTTCGAAATTCATTGTTCATTCGATCTCAATGAATAGCAATTTGAAACACATTTTTTAAAACTAAATGATAGTAACAAGGCCCAGTGGTCGCGAGTGGTAGCGATTCGCGCTTCCACATCACAGGTCCGGGTTCTATTTCTGGGCTGGGCAAGGTTGACTCAGCCTTTCATCCTTACTGCAGTGCGTCGATAAATAAGTTCCAAGCTTGCTTGGGGACTTAAACACTGGGGGTCTCGCCTCTCAGACTGACCACCTGATTGAAACATCTTCTCATGCACCTCAGCGCCCAATGGTCACGTATACTGGGATCAGCACAGTAGGCCCTGGCCCTCGTGGGCTGTTGCGCCACTAAGTTTGAGTAAATGAAAGTAACAGTATTCATTTATCGACGGGTTCTTACTCATAGTGTTTCGGAACACTGATAGTTTCAGAACGAAAAATCAGTTTGCAGTTTTAAAGTTTTTGAGCTGCAGACATTTTTATGTTGCGTTTTGCGCTTCTCAAGATTTTGATAATGATTCTGTAATTTGTATGTATTTTGAAAATCATCGAGAAATATGTTTGTTCGCTATAATATGTATCATCTGTGTGTATTTCATAAAATAAAACTGTTCAACTGTTTATATATATATACACATGCATTTGATTAAAATATATTAAGTGTCTTGAACTGCACATTACTTTGCTATAATAGCTTCCTATATTTTTTAAAAATCGGAAACCAATGACTGGAATGTTCTCTTTCCCCATCCGGCTTTTGTGTGGCGGAATTGTCCGGAAAAACTCCTGTTTTTCCAGATTCTCCCACTTCGACGTTCCAAACGGACAGACGTATTGATCTGAGCTACGTAGTGTGCGTGCGCAGTCATCGCAGGAATTACGTGCAGCCGCTGCGTTTTTCCTTTTTACTCTCCGATAAGCATCGGAGGTTGACAAAACCTCGGGAATCAATAAAATGGGCTAACCTTCCCCCATCGCGTGCCTGGTGGGGGTGGGAAAGTCATGGCAACCTCTTGTTGTTACCGCATCTGACCTTTAAGCGATTACATACACTTCAGTAAGAGAGAATCCCCCTCCTCTTTCACAAAGTGTCGTGACTTCCTCAGGTCCTGGGTTAAATACGCGCCATTTGAGGATGGCCAATGATGGTGGAATCACGCACGCTAAAAAACACTCGAATCGTTAGCAGATGTCATCTTTTGCATTTAGGAAGACGTTTGAAGTGGCAAATTAACATTTGATTTATCATTTTGTGTCGTTTTCAACAGGGTTTCTTTCTCTTTCTTTCCCCCTTCATTGTTTGTTGTGGTAACCCTGTCCATGAAAGTGAAAATGGGTGATTTCTCTATTGGAGAGTATGGGGATGCATTGTTTTTAGGCTGTGTCCCATTTCTTTGTTTATCACTCAAGAAAGGATGCGTGTTGGGGCAATTAGTGAATGGTCGTTTCCTTTCTTCACTTTAAAGGGTATTGCAGAATCGAGTTATTGTTGTGCTTTAATGTCTTCTTTTAAATAGTATGGAGGATTTCGGATTTGAGTCTGGTCTTGTCGTCGAATTAAGGGTTTTCGAAATCATAAGTTGGTAAAATGTGGGGCATTGTTATGGTAAATACCGTTGTCTATGAGCGAAACCGACGTTATAGTCTGTTTTGTTTATTTTTTAAATAATTCAGAGACTGTTCTGGACTAGTTGCTGAAAATTGTCTTCATTTGCATCTCATTGACAAACAGCTATGCAAACGTTCTACTTTTTCAATCAGTAAAAAATTCATTGTAATGTCATTCAATTAGTTGGTTATTCAACTTGAAACAATTGATTTCGTGTCCTGTTCTCACTTTCAAGTCTCAAATGATAAATATCTCTAATTATTTTGTAATTTTAATTCTTATGAAATGAAATTTTCTACCACTACATGAGTAACAAGTAGCTAAATTTTCTTCTATATTCGTTTTTAAACTCTAATTATATATTGCTAGATTTTGATTTTTTTTTAATATTATAAAATCAAATTATTATCGCTACCAATACGTTTTTCGACGTACCAATTTTAAAGTCAAATTCATAAATTTCGAAAATTATTTTTTTTAAATGTTTTTGTTTTAAAATTTTAACAATCCCTGTGAATAATGATATAACTTTAAAATAATTGTGTGTGTAAATCTTTCCCTTTGGACAAAGAGACTATATTAACTAAAAATATTTCTGAATTATTCACACACTGAGAGGTATTAAGGCATTACACATCTTAAACTGGTGGGAGGATGATATTATAAGGGGAGGTATGTTAGCTTTTTTTTTTTTCAATTATTGTATGTTCACCAGAGTATCTAGAACACTATCCATTTTGCTAATATATATCATGTAAAACATCCCTAGTCCTTTATAGTAAAAAAAAAAAAAGATAGAAAGCAAAATTTATTCCCTCTTTCCTTTTAAATTAGGTTTCTTCTTTTCCCCTCCCCACAGATTTCTCTGATATACTTCTGGAACTATATAAATTCCTTCTTTGTAAAAGAGAGGTTATCCTTTCAGGTCACTCGCAACGTTCCATGTGCGTTTGACTAGATTTAGGCGAACGATTCAATTTAATCATTCTCGCTCCGCAGACTTCCTAATGAAGTGGCCTCGATGCACTTTTGGACAGCTTTGATAAAAATGAGCCAGCCTGTGTAATGAGGTTCTTCTGGAGTCAAAATCCCGCCTGAACCTTTTTAGAAAGGGGCCATAGAGAGAAGGAAAAAAAGAGCATTCTGGGCTCCACTTTCACACGCCATTGCTTCCATTGACATGTGATCGCCCCTCGTATCGTTTGTCAATTCCGCATTAAAGCCAAGGCTTTCCCATTTGCGCTCGGATAGGGTTGGGCCCTTTCGCGTTTGCCTTTTATAAGGGATCACATCTATTCATAACTAATGGCTTTGGCTCTCTCGTCTCCAAGGCAACCTACCCCCTCCAAATGGGGGGCGTTCGTTATTCCTGCCCGAGCAAAGGGCCCCTTCGGTGACAAATCGTTAGCTGCGCTTCCTTTATCAGTCGTCAAGGAAGCAGAAATGGCAGTGTTGTGTGTGTGTGTCTACCTGGAAGGTTGGTGTTGCTCTTATTTGGAAATGTATGGATTGGGTAAAAGGGGGAATGCGCTAGGTCTGGGTGCCGGAAATGCCTCCTTTGGGATTAATTAGTCTCATTTATACAAATTTGGATGAATCACCTACTTAGAGTTAAAGGAAGATGTTGGATGGCTTTCCTAGTAGAAATGACTCTACGTTGTTCGTTAAGGGATATTTGTGCTTTATATCGATTTAATGTGCTTTCTGTGTTACATTGATGAATACTTTGATAATGATCGACTGCAGTGCCATTGGGGGAAGGTAGTAATTAACGTGTAGTTTAAGATTTCTACTGGGAATAAGGAATGGTAATTAATGATCGTCTTTATGTAATGGTGAACTCATATTAGTAAGCAGTGGTTCACCTTTAAATATCTAGGCTGTGATTTGTGGTAAATTTGTAATTAGAGTATTCAATACTTCTAAAAGTAATTAACTGAACTCGAGGTTAATAATTCATGTTTTATTATTAAATCCAGCTATATAAAAGCTATTTATTATCCCAAAACTTCATCTATAATCATTTATTTCAAGTAACTTAATTTGCTGATGTTTAACTTAATAGTTCATGCAAAACCATTGTATTCTCCTAATTATATTTTTGTCTTTCCATTTTAAGATAATGATAGGAAGCCGGATGTGTTGACAATTTATATATACGTATGTGTTTAGTTTTGAACCTGCACTTAAAAATTCCCTCCTGTTATCATTTTCATTCTTTTTTGCATTTTCCAATTTCTTTAATTCATAACTTCTGTTTACGCTCCGCGATGCATATTTGCTCTGCGCAATCGCAACAAAAAACACGACCTTGCGATCGGAAACCTATTTCAGAGCGTGGAGCCAGGTGAGGGTAGAAAAAGGAGAGAAAAAAAAGTGGAAGTACGCTATCAGATTTTCTAGCGGGGCGCAGTATTCATTTGCGAAAGTGGCATAAAAACCTGTCTGCGAAGTTCTCTCGGAGCCAAACCTGATCCTCGGACCTCACGCTGTTCGAATGGGATGCACTTTGCACATAACCCGCAGGCCACTGAACCACTGCTATTTATTTTTAAAAACCTTTCCCTCTATCAGAACGCCGAATCTTTTTTTTCCCTACCTCTCTCTTTCTTTCCTTATTCAGTGCCCATCTTATTAAAAGCGCCCTATGCGCCCCGCCAGAAAGGCGTGCTCAACGCAAATAGTTTTCGGCTGGCAATAGCCGTTCGTGTTTCTCTCTGGATTGTTGCACACTGAAAAGGGCCCCTTTCTTTTTTTGTAATATTTATTTTGGCCCTCTAACCTTTTTGCGATCTGATTCTTCTGAGAGCTTGACTTTTTTTTCCTCCCACCTCCCACACCTTGGGGAAAATCTCATTTTGATCTTCCACGCGAATTTGCATAATCCATTAACGATCGTGACACCCGGATAAGTGCATTCTTTTGGCCGTATTTAATAATTTCGTTATGCGATTGAACTTGAGATGGATTGTCGTGGCCATTCTATCTGAAATAGCATCACATCATACGGGTCTGGCGTGTGTGTGTAATCCTGTGTGCGTCTCCTTTGGCCAGCATGCCTCGCTCTCTGATTTTGTGTAATGGTATGATGGAAGGAGAATTCTGCTGTTCAGTCTTTTTAATAAGCAGGAAGAATGTGTGTGTGTGTGTGTGTTTTAATTATTTGAAAGCTGCATAAAAAAACAGTTCTACGTTCGAAACCGAGTTTTGAAAACGCGCATAAACGGATAATATTTTTGATATTTAGTGTCACTTGAATTAGAAGATTACGAAGATTGTTTCAAGAAAAAATTATATAAGTGCAATTTTTCGGCAAGAAGTGAAGAAATGACATATTTTGAAAACATTTTCCCTGTAAATAGCTAGGACTTCTATATCAGGATTGAACTAAAATTTTTGGAATGTATAATTTAGAAGTAGATTTTTTCGTATATTATTATATCAGTAGAGAAATTTTAAGAAAAAATACCGGTAAATTTATCGTAACTTGGAAATATGAATTTTTCAAAAATTTAAGCTCAATCCCGGCATAGAAGTCGTAGCTCTATAAAGGTAGGATATTATTGTTATAGAAGGGTTTTCATAAAAGGAGAATTTTTGAAAATTTTAGTCTTTCTTCTTTTTTTGCCAAGAAATTACATTAAAAAAATTTTTCTTGCTAAAATATATTTGAAACAATTTTATATATATATATTCTAATGTAAACTGACACTAAATACCAAAATCACCCTTTTTTGAAGTTTTTCAAAATCACGGTTCCGAACTAGTCAGTCAGTATAAATTGGCATCATTTTATCGCTAGCGAAAACTGTAGTTAAACACTGTTTTAATTTTAAAAAGATTTTCTGTGATATTAATTTTGTAGTATCAGAATTTATTCTGGGTTACTTAGAAAGTTGGATGTCAAAGAACATTCCCCGCATATTAACTTAATGATTAGTTTACAGTGGCGTAACGTACACCCCCGCATTTGCGGCGGGCCCAGGTGTTCTAGAGGGCCCAAAACCTGACTTTGCAGGGGAGCCCTAGTGTTCTTCGTTACGCCACTGTTGATTTATACCTAAACAGTTACAAAAGCAATAATTTTGATTCGAAGGTTATGCAGAATGGACCAAACTTTAAATCTTGCGTATAGGAATTGTAACGATTCATATGAGCAAAATATTTATTAGGAATATATATTTTAAAAAGTTGTCAAATTTTATTAGGAAAGTTTGTGGTTTCAGCATGCATGTAAAAAACTAAGAAATGTGTATCTCCATTATGTATTATTTCTTGAAAACCTACCCCAGCTACCGAAAATTGGCGATTTTTGATAGTAAATATAATATTTGTTTTTAAGTTGAACATTACACAATATCGAAGTAACCATATCAAATAATACCGCAATATATCCCATAAAGCAAGCTGAACTCTTCATGACAGCTTTAGAAAGAATAATAGTTTTTTCAATTTATCAATTGACTTAAAATGTATTACATTATATATCTTGGTTTCCATAATTTTTACATTCTTTGTTTGAAAAGATAATTTATAATGCTTTTTTTTATTGTAATATATATATTATTTCATTTTATGAGTATTTAAAAGCCCTCAACGGTGTTTTAAAAAACAGATTAAATAAACGCACACTGATATCTAAAAACGATATGTATCTGAATTTTTAATTACCTTTGAGGTTGCTTCTCTAATTTTAACTGAATTAACATTGTAGAACATAAAAAACAGAATCCACTTCATCAACAGTTCTATGGATGGATGTTTCCTATGTACGCCGTCAATTAAAACCGAACACAGAACTCCCACAGATTGTAATATATCTTCCTTTTTTAAATTGCTACATTGATATAAAATCAAATAAGTGCGTTGTTCGACAAGAACAGCAACGACATGTAGAGCAAATTGCATTATCGCGCGTCTCATCTCTTACGTCAGGGGATACATTTCCACTTTGTTTTGGGCGTGTGGTGGACAAGTGCAATTTCGCCCTTCAGCTTGCCTGAGTGAGTTGGAATTCTGCGGATCCGCTGTCAGCACTTGAGGAATATATTGACTTTTCGATGTACGCGTTTGCCGGTCAAACCTGTTCCTCCCAGAACCCTTTCCCTTCGATCGAAAGCGACTCTTGGAGGAGAAAAAAAAACGTGGCAATGCCTACACTACTCTTTTGCAAATCGATCAGCCTCTTTTTTTTATTTTATTCTTACCCTCCCTCTAAATGTTTCATTCTGAGAATTCATTACGTCGGCAAAGGAATCCTTTGAGGCATGGCCCATTCATCATAAAGCGATCTTTTTCGATATCCGACGATGTAATTCTAGAAACCATGAGCACAGAGAGCTTGCTCGGCCGCGTTTGGCGTTTCTCACACGAATCCATCACAGGTCGACATCGGTGATTCCGAAACTTGTCAAAGTTGTCCGGAGTTTTGCCTCAATATACTTTCTAAGATCAAAAAACTTTTTGTAATCTTCCACCTTTCCCCCTTCCGAGAGACATTGTTGGGATTTTTCACGTATTAAGGTTGTCTTCGGTAAAAGTATGAGAGCTTGAACTAAACGCGTGTTTCAGACAGAGAAAATGCCTCAATTTCTATGGAAATTTACAATATTATAACTCATACCTCTGTTAACAATATAGTATTTTAAAAAATGCCAAAATATTCCATGAATACTATCTTTTTTGTTGTAATACGTGAAGGCATAGCCCATTTAACATTACGTTAAAGGAGAAAAAGCTCGAAACACATTTTATACCGGAAAAAATGAATTAACTCGGTTAAAAACGGGAAGTATAATAAAAAATTCTGCTCTCTAAAGGATAGTGAAGCCAGAGTATCATATTAATGTTTCATTCCTTTTATATCTGAAAAAAATGTTCCAAATTCGGGTTCTATTTTTTAACCGAAGACAGCCTTAAAGGTAAAAGGTTATTTTATGTTTATTTAAAAATATATATCCATATTACTGGAAAACCACACATATTTGGCTTATACTTACAGAACTTTTAAAAATAGTCTGTTTTTTTAAGAAAATTATTTCTTTTCCTGCCCTTTTTTCATGTTCAAAAGCACTTGTAGCTGTGGCGTGCCAAACCAATCTTACGATATGATTCAGGGTGCCACACTGTTGGAAATATTTGAAACGATTCGATTCCCGCGACAATGCATGCAGAGTTAAGGGATAGAGGTCAATAATACAGATTTAGAGTTTTATTATGCATTATTAAAAGATATTTATTAACGTAAAAATAAACAAAATATAACTAGGCCTACAACAAAAATAAATTAAAATTATACATATATTTTGTATTGCGTATCATTTAAACTTGTGTAATTATTAAAATAAGAAATAAATAACACACGCACAAACACAAGATATAAGTATTCCATCTATATAGTTAAATATTTTGATGTGAACCTTTTGTCCCAGCACCTATCTTATTTTATATCGCAGTAGCAGGGATATAGTTTGTGACTTTATTTCACGATTCAGAATGATCAGTTAAGTCCGCTAAGAAGTTGTTAAACAACTTTACAACTTCACATTGATATGTTGAGGAAAAACGTAAAGCATTTTGCAATTTTCTCTTTAAACAATTAAATTGCTCCAGAAATGATGTCCATCAGTTTAAAATAGCTGTCAGTTTATCATTAATGAATGAATGAATATTAACTTCTTACTGTTCAGTTACACGAGGGCTTTTGACGGCAGACCTCGTAATTTTGAACCATGGTCAAGTGACAGTTTATCGTTAGTTTGCTTCCAAATTTTTTAATAAATCCGTAAATTTTCTTTTATAATTTTGAAGATGTTGGTTCAATGTGCTCCATTTTAAAATTATCAGCTTTACTCAACAATTGACTAATTTTTAGCGAGGTGTTGAGTGGCTCTGAGATTTGTATCGCATGCCATGGGTTGCCGACCCCTGCTCTAAAAGACGGCGGAGATATCTTTAGCTGCTAAAAAATTCTCTTATAATCAACTACAAAAAATTAGTTTCGTTGAAAGGGAGGTAAGGCAATTTAGTTGTACCCTCCTTTTTGTAAACTAATTTAGGTTCTATACAATAGTCTGAATAACTTTCAAAAAATGCCATATTATACTAACAAGTAAGTCATCAGTTGAATACAGCGTAATGCAAATGAACTAGATATTTGTTTGATTATAATCGAGCACTCTTACATAAATAATGAAACTCTTTCAGATCATCACCAGTTTCTCATTTGTGAATGATTCCTTTGTACGACATAGATTGATTACATGAAAACAAGTTCGTATCCCTAACAATGATGTACTTTTTTTCTCCTCCTTTGAAAGTTAATGAATCAAACGTTTCATATAAAAAAATTTACATTAATATCGAAATATTATCCAAAAGAATATTCGTGTTAAAAATAAAATCATAGACAGGAACAAGTACGTCGGTGTATCTTGCTTTATTTTATCGCTTATCCAGCTCCAAAATCTCATCCGATTTATCAATCTGAAACTGGTTTAAACAAACAACTTGATGAAGTCTCAGAATAGTTATAGTCGCTATTTTCAACATGTGCTTTGATATTGAGGTTATTGTTTACCGCTTTCCTTCCTTCTTTTGCCCCTAATGGATTGCTGCAAACCCACCACAAAATGATTGTTTGCAAACACCAATCTGGAGTGCCCTATTTTCTCTATACGACCTCCACGAATCAATTTTAGTGCGAAAGAAAAAATTTTGTTGACTTCAACATGACAACCTGCACGAGGGATTAAGAAAGAAAAGGAAGAAGTTCTGGATGTGGCCTCTGAACCAAAGCAAACAGTATTTTCCTCGTATTGACAGCAGCCATCATCACCATCACTCACGTTTTCGTATATCCTCGCTTACGAAGGGTCAACAGTCCGGGTCGGATTCCTTTTCTCCTGTTCCGTCTCATTCGTGATGTACCCTCTACCTTTGCCCACATGGTTATGCAAAAAGCTTTCTTGAGTCGGGACAGGATTCGTACTGAAGTTAATGGAAGTAATTCATCTGTTTTTCAGCGAATATATGTCCGTCAATGTGCATTAAACACTAAATGACTCATCATATAAGCGGATTAAAAGTTTAAAGTTATAAGACCCGTCTGTGCAAGTTTTGTGTTTTGTACCAAAACTTATTCATCAATCCATATTGACAATTTTGTTCCATTAAAAACAGTATAATCTCATTAATACTTACGTTCATATTGAAGCCCACTTAAATATATTGAAATCAAGCACCTAGAAATGGGGCAGTGTTCAGGGACTTTTAATCTTAACCCATTATCTATACCGCATTATTATTTACTGCAGTTTTTTTTCTTTCATGCAATATATTATTTGAATCACTACATTAAAAATTAAGGGATATATATATATATATATATATATATATATATATATACAAAAAAAATACTCATCTTTGGGAAATTTAATCAGTTAGAGCTAATTAATTAAAGATATTAAACTGTAAAATTTATTATATACACTGTTCACTTAAAATAAATAGTCAAATCGTTTTCTAATGTCTTCACTACATACAAAAAAAATAAGACACCTTTTGACATTAACTACTTTTTCGGAATAGAAATGACAATCTTCGCAATCCGCTGAATACGCAATTTCTGCTATAAAACTATTCGCCTTCCTCTCTAAAATACTCATCGTTAGAACCCGTATTGCCATATATCTTGGAAGAGTGGATTTAAAAGAATATTCCTGCTAAGTAGCGTCAGTGTATTCGTAAAAATGTTTGTTCTTTGTAATTTTAAAGATTGAGTGGTACTTATAAGGGTTAGATAAAGGGTTAAAATCTTGTTGAATTCTGAATCTCTTGGAATCAGAGTTCAGCAATTGAGATAACAGCTCGCGGAAGGGGGAAAAAACGTTTAAATAAACAGGCTTGGTTTTATAAGAGTATTTAATGAATTTTTGGCATGCGTGTTTTATTTTCATATTAAAAATGGTATAGCAGTGATCAGTCGGTATATTGAAGCTTATCAGCAGCAGTTATGTTTCACTATAGAAGTCCTCCCAAGATAGAAACTTAATGTTGACCCAAAGTCATAATGAGAAGTTATAGGTATATATGACTTTAAATTAAATACGATTGCCTTTGTATATCCGCCAAGTTACATATTAGAAATATGGTGCTTAATATATCTGTTCACTTGTCATCTTCGACACTAGATTGTGATTCAGAATTACAAGATCCGTCAACAAAATGCGACATTGTGATGAAATTGAGGTACCCCGTTTAATAATCTCTAATCTCAGTTTAATAATTCATACTAACTACACAGTTTATTTTCTAGTCTCATTCTGTAGTAATAGGATCAGAATAGGGCATTATACATTTATATATGCAGTACCTATGCTTGTCGTAAAGTTGATAATTTGAGCATAGAAACGCGTTAACAATTGCAATAATCATTAAAGAGAACATTTGTGGTAATCTATGTATGGGTGTGTACAACATGTATAAAATAAATTTGAGTTATATTTTTAGAATTGCTTGCTTAATATTTTAGTGACGTAGTTAGATTTCTTGATGTAGATACGACGGTGTTACTGTGTGGTAAGGGCTTGGCAATTAACCAATGTACCGAGATAAGGATCTATCTTTTATAAACTATTTAGTAGAACAACATAGAGTAGGCAATATTTGTTCTGCATTGCCTTTGAAATGCATTGATTATATATATATATATATATATATATATATATATATATATATATATATATATATATATATATAACCTTGATAAAAAATTAACTTCAATAAAATTTTAGTGAGACCTTTCGAGTCGATCTTGCCTTGTTTGCTCTTATTTGGTATGAGAGCAAGCAAGGTATAAGTGTTATTGTCCCTTGTACCTTTCTTCTTAATGTGTTAACCTTTTATTTCATTTTAGTGGAAATGTTACTATTATTGTGAGTTATATATCACGTATAACCATAAATATACATTTTATTAGCCGTGTTTTTTCCTAGTTAATGCTTATTAAAATCTTGCCCAATTTTTTTTATATTCGAAATTCTTTTCTTAATTTGAATATTTTTTAATTTCTTCAGTTCATTTTTACCCATGTACTACTTCGAAGTTTTCGTTATACAAAATTTTTATAAACAAGACCCAATGTAAAAATTTACTTAGATGATTTCTGTAATTCTGATATATTTGACTGTATTGATGTATAGAATAAAATTTTAGGCACTGTACACACACACACACACACACACACAAAGATTTAAATCGCTGGATATTTCTTATGGATGTTCCTTTTCTTCTTCTGAGATACTGTATAAATTAAAATATACATTTTGTCAAATCCTGAAACCACCAGCAGAGACCATCACGTGTCTTTTGATATAAATTAACTATATCAATGGCTGTTGAACATTTTTTTTATTGGATCTGGTAACTTTCTTGTATATATGCATAGCGTCCATGACCAGGGACGTCTTGAGACTTGTTGAGGCCCTGGGCTCCTATACAAATGTAGGCCCTGGCTATGATCCTTAAAAGTAGATAGTATACGTTGTCAAATACTCATACAAACAGTAACCCGAAACAAACAAAATGTACCTGATTTACAATCGCTCAAATTGCCTGAACCAACTTCTGCTCTTTAACTTAATGAGTAATGATGGTATATGGTGGTAGACCAAGAGGCCTATGCATAGACGACGGTCATCGCTTAATAATGTAACCTTACCACTGTTGCCAGTGGACATATAGTCTAAAAGACAGCCGTATCCATGACGGGAATATCGTGTTTCTGAACTGCTTGAGAATTAATGGGGAATTTGTAAGAGAATTGTGCTTTTTCTTTTCACTGTACATTTTAATATTTGATGTGATGTAATTTATCTAAATTTAACGGAAACTTCAGAATTTTTGGATCGAACTTTTAGAAAACACTGAACCACAACCGCATTTTTGTGTGCATTAAGTTTTTCAACTACTTCTTTAACATAAACTAATAGATCTGTAATTAAAAAGGTTAATTCGTTACTGCTATTTTCTTGGTGCTATGCGAATTAGTTTTTTAAAACCACGCTTCCTTGTTGTTGTCTGTCATTCTCTTCGCGTTTTTTCAGAAAGCCAGAAAAATGTTGACTGGTTACACATTCGGTACCCCGCTGTCCATTACTCTGTTCTGGAGGTCGAGAGAGGCGAAAGGATATTAATCTTCAAAAGCTTTAAATATTTATAAAGAAGTCTCAGTTAAGACGGAGAAGTATTTTATGTATCATAAACAGGGAGCCCCATTATTCGTTTCCGTGGCGGCAATTCTTCTTCGTCAAAAGGCTCTTGGAATTGAAAAATTACATCCTCCTTCCCACTGATTCAAAACTTCCGAGAAAGAGAGACTAGAGAAATTTAGAAACCAGCCAACTAAAAAGTAATACTGAGATAGAATCGAACGATTGTTGCATAGCAATGCAAGGCCCCCTAGTGTTGGGGGAAGTGACTGCGAGGCGGATTCCTCCTACAAAGCGTCTTCATTAGATCCTTTTGCAGTCTTTGTCGGCAGGAAATACGGTATTAAAATGGAGTCCCTTGTGAGAATGGTGTACCAGACGGTAGATCCATGCTGTTTGAGATGGGAGAAAAAGAATTCAGTTCAACCGTTTTTAAGAGAAGGCTGAAGAGCATGATTTAACTTATTCTAATCGGGGTCGACTCTAGTAGTTTTACCGTCCCTCTCTCTAAAGGAAAAATTTCTGATTAAAAAAAGATGAATTGTTCACATAGATATATATCTATAAAACTTGAATAATTGTTGTGAACAAAAAGACAGTATAATAATTATATATATTATTTTCAGTCTTAAAAAATACAAAATAATTCAAAATTATAAAAATAATTTACCTGTTAATTAAAGTCGGCGAAGTCGCTAAATCCCGGGAAAAAGTTCGTTATATAGTGTTTCATTTCTTAATAAACTTTATAAACCACATAAAACAAATTTTAAATTTATAAACACTATATATTAAGAAAAGTAATTGTTCATACTTTTTTTCAAAATTAATATATTTTAATTTTATATATCTTACCCATAAAAAAGAAAAACTGCAAGGAAAACAAGCAAAAAAGAATGTTGAAAAATAAACTGTACTGTCGAAAATACACTGTATTTTTAACGATAAAAAATTTTTTAAATTAAAATTAATGAATTTGATGGACATTTTCTAATTAAAAGCACACAAGCAATATTAAACATTCATTATTTTACAACTACAACACGAGACAACTCCACTGAGAGTGAAAGGGGATATCGAAGATGTTTCTAGTGAACTGTACAATGGGGGTTAAAGGTTTCTAGGTTGAAACGTCCAGAGCTCTATTACTCTCGGCTAGTTGGGATCTAATAAAATCAGTTGAAGATTTATGACTGTCATAAAATGTGTTAAAGAGAGAATAACTTGGAAATGTTCAGAAGTACTTTAAAAAAGGGAGAACAAAAATTGAATCACAAAAGAAAAAGTTCGTTGTATAGAAAATGCACTTCGCTTTAGAGAGGTTATTTTACGAAGAAAATCGTGAAATGTTCAAAGTTCGCTATATAGAGGTTCGACTGTATTTGAAACGAGTAAAATGTAAAGAGAAGGAATAGCCGGTTTCAGCAGGCTGAAAAAGAGTACTGATGGTGGGGGAACACAAGCGTTTATTTTAACTTGTAGTAAATACACTTGGGACTAAAATAAAACATATCTTGTGGCTCCAAAAACTCTTAATTACCCCTGTCCCCTTTTGGATTGCTGAAATCGGACATCGTATGGGGGAAAAGAATGTTCGTTGTGACCCCGCTTCATCTGGGGAGAAAGATTTGTAAACGCATCAAATTTGCATGGCTTTACACATACTCCCGCCTCGAGCCCTTCAAGTTTCAGCAGAAAAGAAAACTAGCATTAAACATACAGAGTACAAAGTAAGGAAATGAGATACGTTAAATAAAATACAAATTCCCACCTAATAAATAATATTTCTGTGTGAAAATATATAAAAAAATTTGTAACAAAATATCTATCTCAAATTCGATCCAAATGCCGCCTTTAAAATTTGCTTCTATGGTAGGGGTTCGGTTTGTCCGGCCTAGAGCCACCCCTGTTCTAATATACTTCCGTTTTCGTCTGTACTACCTAAAACAGTTTTTCTTAAACTAGGAGCGTGGCCGCGGTAGTCGAGTGTTATAGGTATCGGATCATGGCTTGCCTTTTCACGAGTTCGAGCCTAGTACCACTAAAGACCCGCCGTGTAGGGCAGCGATGCACGTTAAATCTGTCGAGAGCTGAAACGTCCTCCCGTTGGCGTGGTGTGGTAGTTAGGAGAGGGGGTGCCTGCTCAGGTATCGTCCACGTCACTTGACCATGGTTCAAAATTACGTGGTGCGTCGCCAAAAGCCCTCGTGCAGCTGAACAGTGCGACGTTAATATTCAATCAATCAATCTTAAACTAGGAGTCGCGTGACTTAAAGCTGGGGTCGTTAGAAATTTTAGGACTTTTAAAATATCTTTTTGCATAAAATTTTGTTCGCCATTAACACATAGTTTAACACGTTATATATCTGAAATATAATCGAGATTTTAAAAAAAATACAACAGAGAACTTTTTGAACTAGATTATAATAAAATCATTTATTTTATTTGTTTTGCTCGTATAGCTGTTAGTTCGTCAAAGATTATACATATGCGAGGCGCGAGCGTTAACGCATGCGCGCTCAGGTTTTAATTTAAACCTTACCACGGGTTTTAACGATCTCATCGGTTTATGAATGTCAACCTTTCTGTAAGAATTCGTTTTGACTTTGACTTTTCTCAACTCAAAAATATATACGGCTTTACTTGTGCCGATGGTGTGTGTGATCTCAGAAGTTAACTCAAACTGACTACACCCAATAAACCGATTATAGTTTATGTATAATTTACCGTGTAGTTTCATTGTTATTTTTTTATTTGGTTAATTAAAATCTCTACATCGTTATAGTCGAAGTAAAAACTTATCACGGATGTTTATTACTACAAAACAGTGGCGCACACAAGGGGTGTGTCCTGGGGGTCCGGACCCCTCCCAAAGCCCTTGATTATTTTTCCGATTGATTATAATTCTAAGTATATAGTGCGTAAAATGTAATTATTTTTTATTAATGATTAATTTTATTAATTAATGCTAATTATTTATTCAATAAATTTTTTACTGTTTTTGTTTCCAAAAATCGAAAAAATCAAAAGGAGCATGATACAAGAATGGTGGACTTGCGACCCTGGACACCCCCCTTGAAAAATTTCTGTGTGCGCTACTGCTACAAAATAATAATATACTACAAATAAAACACATAGAAGTACCCCAGCGTGTGTATAAACTTTGCGCAATGTTTTTGAGGTCGCATGACAGTTTCGTGCAAAAAATGCGAGTCGCTAGCTCGAAAAGTTTTTAAGAACTCCTGATCCATAGAATTTTCATTTTTAACGAAATTATTTCTTTTTCTTGGGATTCCTTAAACATGAGCAAGTATGGATAGATCGAATATCGTTTCGAATAAAATAACTATAAAATATACTTCACTCGTATATGCCTGTTCCCCTAATTTCATTTTTTTTTTTGCGACAAACAATGAAAACTTATCGTGTTTTATAAACGTTTGTGCAGCAATTAGTTAAAAAAGACTGGATTTAAAAATAGTTCGATTTTACTAAATCTTGATAACTTTTATTTGTTCTTAATTATTCGCTTTTGTAATTCATAATTTTATTTTTTTTATTTCATAGAAATGGCACCAGTATTAAAGTACAGCTATTATATTTTTCAGAAATGTGTAATTTTTTAAAGTCGTATACTTTCTGAAACAAAAATGAAATTCTTGAATATTATAATATTTGTTACAAATATATATATATATATATAAATTTCATTGATAAGTTTTCCTCGATTCCTTATTTTACAATATAAGAGTACGTATTCGAATTTCCAAAATTAATTATGTCGAACCAGCGGAAGTGCGTAAATGAGTTCAAACTATCAAATTGCAGTTTTGTAATATTTTTGTGATGGAATTTGTAACTGTCAAATCATTTTTTCCAAAAGAAGGGAAAAATCCTAGAATCCTCATTTTCTTTACATAAATAATTGGAACTCTTGAATATACATTAACCTAATCTCAAATCAAGGTTTTATTTGGAAATGTATTTGGATATGTCAAATGTATGGAACTCAAATTAGAATTAGGAGTATAAAATAAATCACAGATGTTTCAAATTATCAAATCAAAAATCAAAACTGTCAAAGAGTTAAGATCTTGCCACCCTAAATATTTCATGTTTCAATCAAAACTACATTTTATACAAATTAAATATTTATGCTCATTCAAGCAGGAAATGAAAGAAACCATTTATAGAGAAGATTGAAACAATCAAATGGGTGCGATTACAATCGCTGCAGTTATTCAAGTCATTTAAACCTAGTTACGTCTATTGGATTCTTGGGAGTATTGGTAAAACTGACCCCAAAATGCCAAAGAATTATGTCCCGTAAGTAAATGTGCTGCTCTTGGTAACGGCGGGATCAAAGCATTTTCACCCAAAAAAGACTTGATGAATCTCAGGTTTTCCTCCACCAGGTTGCACGACTGCGGTGCTGTTCCGCATGTAAATCATGTCCAGCAAGCCGCGGGACGCCGCCCATAGATGAAAGGTTAAGCAAACACTCGGCTCGTCCATCGCTCCGGGCTTTCCTACTCACTTTTTTGCCGTCGCTGGCTCTCTTGGCTGCTTTTTTTTTCCCTATAGAATTTCGTTTTCCCCCTCCTTGAGTCTTAATAACGCAGATGGCAGGAAAAAGGTTGGATTGCAAGTAAATGGGAGGAATATAAGTGTCGATTTTCCGACCAATTAGAAGATTGGGAGATAGCTGTAATTGTCTTGTTATTCCGTTATGACTTTTTGTTTGTGATCGAAAATGGTTGGTAAGAATAAATTTAACATTCCATCTTTGCTTTATTGTCGTTATTATGGGCAAGGAAATTTCATTTCGTCTATCAAACCTTTCTTTTCTGTAGCTAAATGATTATAATTGGTTTTTTTAGTGGGCGAATCTTTTAAGTTTTTTTTTTAAATTATGTAATTCGCAATAACCATCTGAAAGGCAATCGCGCATGTAGTCGTTTTTCCTCGTGTTTTAATAATAAATTTCTAATTAATTCTAAAATTGATTTTTGTTATTCCGAAGTTCTTTGTGTTCTATAGAAGAAAGTTCCTGAAGTCTGAAAAGCTCATGCCGCTTTTTACACGAACTGTTTGAGATGTCTTTGCCAAATGTACGAGTGCTTGAACTATAAACGCGGAACACATTTTCAGACAGAAAAATTCCGCAATTTTCATAAAACTTTGCAACATTATACTCCATACATCTGTTTATGATATATAGTTTTTGAAATTTAAAAATATACTTAGATAATTAACTTTTCCTTCGAACATATTAAAGGATAGCTCTTTAAGCATTACGTGCAGGATAAAAAACGCGAAACACATTTTATAACAGATAAAATGTGTCATCTGGGATATAAATGAGTAATATGATAAAATAAGGAAATCTCTCTCTCTAAAAAACAGCGAAGCCAAAATATATTATGTTATGTTGGAGCTCTTTTATGTATCAAAGAAAATAACGAGAGAAAGAGAGAATTCAAGCCTTTTAATATTAAACAAAGACGGTCTTAAAGTTAATTTTTCAAAGAGCAAGCTATGAAAGTTAGAATTTTGGAAAACGTGCTATATAAATGCTTACATAATTAACATACAGATATATTTCGTAATTTTTAATGCATAGTTTTTTAAAATATAGTATATGTTCATAATGTGTGTTTGTGTTTTGTCTCAAGGTAGTCAGAAAACCAAATATAGAGAATGTTATCTATGTTTTTGGAGGTGGGGGAATCGACATATATTTGTAAGCGAAGTTTTTCTTGCATGAGTAATTACAGATGCAAGTTGGCTGATATAAACTTTCAGGCTGCGATGAGATGTCAGCTAGCAATTTCACTCCTGATTTCAAAAGAATTGTAGAAAAGTGTGGTATAGGGGATATTTGTATCATTAAACTGATTCTAAAATTAAAGGTTCGTGCAGATATAGGTGATATGAAATTAGAACAATGAATTGAATAAAGCTACTGCCATTTTATTAAACATTTATTGATTTTTATGGTGCAATTTATCTTATACATCTTATATTAATAATCTCCGTCGCTACTAAAAGGATAAAACAGTTCTCCTACATGGTACCCATGTTCTATCATGAGACCTTCCACTTGATAAATTATGTCCCTTTTACCTAAAAAATAGAAGAATTCCAAATCGATTGCCCGTTGTCCTTATGACCACATTGAGTATAATTTATTATTGAGTAAATGATCATTTCTTTGCCAATTTTTTTTAAAGAAAGAAAGCCTAAAGGTATGTATGGGAACTGTGTCTGGAAGTCATTTCATCAAATCCACATAAAAAGAAGTAGACTCTAAACGACGTGACTAACTTTTTCAGAGCACCCCAATAACAACAAAAGAAAAATGATTTTTTAAAAAAAAAAATAAAAAAAATATTCTGTGTCAGAGTGTCGTTCTAATGGTAAGTTATGACAGACCGAATGTGTGCACCTTTCTCGTTTTTCTTAACCAGCAATAAATCAGTCGCTGTGTGTCACTCGCCATTTTGGCAGTTATTGTATTCCAGCTGTAGAAAAGAAATGGTAGTTCTTGTGTAATGTCAGTGTAAGTTTTCTTCACAGTGGTATTTTGGATTTCACATTGATTGGAGAAAAAAGTTTAATTTAAAAAAATGAAATCAGGCTCATGTTCCTTACTTGGAATTTTTTTTGTTCCCTGTTTTCGCCTGTAAATTCCAAGTGCAAGTGAATAATGATTCAAACTTTTCGATAAAGTATAATGTAATTCTCATCGACCTTTATTCAAATTGAAATGTTTAGCAAAGCATTTGTTTCTGTCAGTCATTTTGACTCGCATAAAATAATTCACATAGTTTTGACTACTAATTACTGGAACATTTTGTAAAAATTTTGTTTGGAATTACAGCATTGTGTGTGTGTGTGTGGAACACTGGATTCGTTTCTCCGGTATGTTTCTTAATACGTTTCGATCAAAACTTTTAATGCAATTTTGTATTCTCAATTACATTTTTTCCCCTAAATTATTAAAAAGCGTTTCCACAATGCTTCATTTATTTTCGCTTTCAACATATTCTCATGCTTTCGAATTTTTCTTGGTGTTTTTTTTAATAAATATAATTTATTTTTTTAAAAAAGCCCATATCGTGTCCAATGGTTTTAAGTTTTTCATGTAAATTGTGGTTGTATTATAATGTATAAAAAGTATACAGTGTGAAAATCGCGTAACACGAAACTGAAGGGACTGAAATATTTTTTTGTGCTAAAGGATATTGAAAAAAAGAAAACATATACATAAACAAAATAAGTTTATTTTATTTACATAGACATGCATATATTTCATGCAAAATTTTCAAACTTTGTGAAAAACAAAACATTCGAGTTTCTGGGAAATAATCTGATATTTTTCTTTGCATTGCTTTTTTAGCATCAAATTGTTCGATACCGTCCATTTTGTTATTCATTTCACCATTAGAATGTGCGTCTAAATAACTGCCTATACTTTTCAGGATGTTCCTCATTTCGAATGATGTGGGAACAGGAACTGCATTATTCATTTAATTTTCCTCATCGGAATCTGCATCAATGATAATTTTTATGTTTTGAACAAACTCCAAAATGTTATTGTCTGCCGTAATTGGAGCTCTACACACACACACACGTTATCATCATCTACTGCAATTAATCTTCCTATAATACAATGGGACATGTCCAATCCCGCTGGTGTTTTCCGTATTTTGTTCATTCCCAAAATTGAAATCTTTTCGTGTTATTCGATTTTCATTCGTGGGGGAATGCATAGTAGTTTGTCGGGACCAGTGGCGCACACAAGGGGAGTGTCCTAGGGGTCCGGACCCCCCCCATAGCCCTTGAATTTTTTTTCGATTGGCTATAATCCTATGTATACATTACGTAAAATTTAATTATGTATTTGTTATAAAAATTAATTTTCTTAATTAATGCTAATTATATTGATTCAATGATTAATTGTGTATTGTTTTTGTTCCCGAAAATCGACAAAATCAAAAGAATATTTTGGGCAGCGTATTGGAGCATGATACCAAAATGGTGGACTTTCGACACTAGACATCCCCCTTGAAAAAATTTTGTGGGCGCTACTGGTCGGGATCGTTGTATTATTTCGTGTTAACCGATGTTTCGTCTTCGCGTTAAACATATTTCACTAAGGCATGTGCTTTTAGCATGTGTGTAATGTTTTGGAATCATTGGTAAAATACGTGTTAAAATTTTGTTCGAATTTTCATCCTGTATATGATTCCATGCATCTTATATGTGGCCGAATGGTCATGCGCGCTCGTGGTCCGCATTGTTCTGTTGAGTCGCAAGTTCGAGTCCTAATGCCCCTGAAGACCTGCCATGTTGAGCGGATGATGCTCGTTAAATCTGTCGAGATTCAAATTGTTCATGTTAGCGTGATATGAAGCTAGGAAAATGGAGTGCTTGCTCGTATGTCGTTCTTGTCACTTAATAGTAGCTTAGTATTGCTTCGAAATGCGACGCAAATACATATAAGGAATCAATATATACGCCTTTATATGTCCAATTTTATATGACGAATGAATATATTGAAATATGTACATTATACTATCAAACATTTTAAAATATGCAGCACAACTCTAAAATTGTATTAATCGAACTCATGATTTAAAATAATGGGCAAAAATAAATAAACCAACACCTTCAGAATCCTAAGATTAAATTTATATTCATTTTAAGTCGTGTTTAACATTTCGAACAATTCTTCTGTTCCTCCTAATTCACTTCCAACCAATTCGAACGTCTTCCACGCCGTCGAACACTCCTCGAATGTTTGGAGACCGCGACAATCTGCTTATTAACCTGTTTATCTTGCTTCTCATGTTTAATTCTATAATGTAGCAATAAAACGAGAGGGGAAAAGCTTTGTAGTAACAAGGAATTTTCTTTTTCCCCTTTTGCCGTTTTAATTCGTTTAACGAAGATGGCGGACGCGATTCGAAGCAGGCTTTAACTCCATTAACACTCTCTTTTTCTGGACGCTAAAAGGATTAGCCGTGTTTTTCCATCATAGTTTTCGTCGACTAATTAGGTGTGCAAGGAAATTGTGAGCATTCGAGAGACGCGGCGGGTGTGTTTTCTCCTGTCTCCCTTCCATTCTTTATTTGTTTTGTTCGGTAGCCATCTTGAAAGATTGCCTGGAAAGAAAAATGACACTGTTGTTGCTCTGGAAATGCAGTCTTAGAATAGCTGGGGTGATTAAAATAGTTAATTACATAAGATAGGTGCTCTGCTGTTCTCTTCGATGTACAGTCAATTTAGAACTTTGCGAACGATCGAAGAAAATAAAGGAAGCTTTTAACTTTTACTGTATGTATTGGAACTTTTAATACTCTTTGGTGTATCTACCCTAGCCTGTATTTTTCTTTGCGATTGGATGAAATTTCCCTGTAGTTTTCTCTCAAATTATCGTACTTTTAATGAGTTTGGGGAAATAGTTCAGCAATCTATTGCATGCAATTTTGTTTCGCTGATTGTGAACATTGAAATTGGTTTTCTTTGAAAATAATTTTTTTTTTTTTTTTTGCTGGAGACATTTTTATTATCTTACACTTTTATAATATTTGTTAATTTTATGTGTTTTATTTATGGATAGTGGCTGTGAAAGCTTCGTGACGTCCAATATCGAATGTAGTTATTACGGCAAATCAAGGTTTGTCTGAAATCTGTTCAATTAAATAAGACGTTTCGCCTTTAAAAACTAAATTTGCTCAAGGTGTTAATTAAAGACTGCAAACATAAACATAAAGTAATTTAAATCAAAATAAACTCTTCATAAATTTAATATTGACGGTTATTCGCAAACCTATTGGCGACATTATACGAAACGAAGCGCATAGATGCTAATTCAGCGCGTACGACGCATAGGAAATAGGGGTTGCCAACTCGCATGCTCCTTTTGATTTTGTTGATTTTCGGGAACAAAACTCCATAAAAACTAATTATTGAATAAAAAATGAGCATTAATTAATAAAATTAATCATTAATAACAAATACTTAATTAAATTTTACGTACTATATACTTGGAATTATAGTCAATCGGGAAAAAAAATCAAGTGTTTTTTTTCGGGGGCCCCTTGTATGCGCCACTGTGGTAAGTACCCTTTTTACATCTGAACTAAATGTTTCATGGAAAATGCGTGGTGCAAACTCTTTTCACAGAAATATAAATACAGTGATGCGTGCTTTATCTGCCAATCTGTGATTTAAATCTCTTTTCATTACATTAATACTGGCTTTAAATCTGCATGTATGCCCTTTAGAAGCTACATGATAATAAAGGAATTAACGTCCTTTAGAGGGAACATGATAATAAAGGAATTAAGGCTATCACCATAATCATTTAATAATTTGTTATTCCTGGTGGTTTGGATTTATCGAAGAATAAACACTTTAATCGCGTAATACTTAAAATTATAAATCTATAACAATTATTGAATATTTAATAACATTTCTAAACGACTGTTAATCATAGAACAGCAACTATTTCGAAACTTTCAAATGTTTAAAAAAAAAGAAGCTTGTAGTAGTGTCTTATCATTCTTATTTCTTAAATGCGAAATTGTTAATGACTGTCTTGAAATTCGGGCTGGTCTGTTCCAAATCTGGAACATAACGTTCTATCTCCACAATAACATCTAATGAGTGTTAAGGCCCATGTCTCTCAAAGCGTGTAACATCTGTTAGTTTTCCGTTCTTCAAAATGGAATGCTCCTCAGAATTGGCCTCTTTGTTGGCAACCGGAGCTTGGCGTTCTTTTTTCGCAACACTTGCTGCGCGTAAATAATTTTGACGAGTCATTGCATTTATGTCGTCGGGTCGGAACATAAAAGCGATCCGTCTCACGAATCCGCCACCTGATAGTTGGATCGAGGAAAAAAATTTTCAGCCTCCCACTTTTTTCTTCCCCCTAGCAGGTCCCCCCCCACCCTACTAGAGCAGAGTTGCTTCTCGGCATCTGTTATGCACTCGTCAGCGAAATTGCGTTCTTCGAATTTTCTTCTTTGCCTACTTTGCTTAGGATAGGCAGTTGGCCCTTTTTTTTCAGGCTCGGCACATTGATGTTTGGCTACCGTAACGAATTTTGGCGATTTTTCAAAAATTTTCGTCTTTGGTTGGTTTAAGATCAAAGCTGGTTTTCTTTTTGACAAGTAAATTCCGCGCAATTTTTAAGTCTTTATTTTAAGCTTTGATTGTTCTCCTGTTACGGTCCTTTTCATCAACTCTACATTCACGAGTCTTAAAAAAAATCTAGAACGTCTTTGGTTCAATTAAGTATATTGTCACTTTTTTTTTCTTTTAAAATTCGCCACGTTCATAAGAAATTAATTGAAATGTAACGATACTATAATTAGGTTCTGTTCTATAAAACAAGATTAAAAATGTCATCATAAAATTTAATAACTCTCCTTTCTCACACACATTATATTCTTTTGAAAATTAGATGTAGATTGCGTGGGGAATCGCATGAATACTTTTTTGCTGTAATTAAGTATGATTTTTTTAAAATTTTACCTTGAAAAGAAAATTTCCAAACACGAGTGATAAAATCAATATAACTATTACAGGTTCGCGACAATTGCGCAACGGGAGAAATCTGAGATTATCATTGTGAGGAGGTACAAATAGTCATTGAATTGACAACCTTATTTTGTGTTGTATGTACGACTGTGTGCCTCATAAATTGTTTTAAAAAAAAAAATTTTGAAAAAAAAGATTAACGTTTTTGAAAAACAATTATTATCTTATATTTACAAATAAACTATGGAACACATTAAATAACAATATACTATATACAATTTATGTGCAAGAAAATCATATGCAAAGAAAGTTCGAAGTTTGAGAAGAACTAAAACAAAAAATAAAGATGCATCCCTTACAAAATATACATTTGCTTTCTGCTAGTTGCTTTTCCTCCCTTGTTACATCAAAACTCATTTTGTGCAATACTTAAATTTCATGGGTCTAGATTTTTAAATTGGAAATTCTGTAAAATGCCAATTTTTTTTAATGTTGGCATACGTATAAACATTGTTAAGATCATTTTCTTAATTTGTAAGTTTGTTGTATTTTAATGTGTTCTAACTATTTTTCAATATTTAACTGTCTAAGTTGTGCTGTTTTTAAATTTAAAAACAAAATTTGACAAAGTAGTGCATTATGTTATGTGTATTTAATTTTAATTTACCGCTTATTTTAACCCTTAAATGCGTGCTTTTTGTTCCGAATTTTAAAAACGTTTTTTATAGGAATGTAGTCATAGGTAATTATAAATTTGAAAAAGTTAACAGTGTTACTTATATGTGGGAGCTGAGATAAATAACAAAAATGCGCTGGCCTCAAAAATTTATAAAAGTATTGCTGCAAATAGATGTTTTTTATTCCTTGAATAGTTATTTAAAATCCATTCTCAAATTAAGAACTTAATTGCTTCTTTACAAAAGTCTTATAAGATCTGTCCTGACTGATCCATCAGAGACTTGGCATTCACTTAACGTGATGAGGAAGCTTTAGGAATTTTCGAAAGAAAGATGGTACGCTGCATTCTGGGTGAGATCCAAGTGAATGGATCATGAAGATCTAACTTAGAACTCTACAAAATTTATAAACAACCTGATATTGTAAAATTTGTCAAATTACAGATATTTAAATGAACTGGTCTTCTGTTTAGAATGAATGAAGATCGTTGCTGCAAGAAAATCTTTCTGGTGAAGCCCAAAGGAAATAGACCTCAGGGCAGACCCCGTTAAGATGGATTGACTGTGTCGAAAGAGACCTAAATATTTTAAAGGTCTAAAACTAGGAAACAGTTGCCAAAAGTAGAGATGCCTGGAGAAAACTTCTGGAGAAAGCCAGGGCTGTCGAGCCATTGAAGAAGTCATAGGTTACGTAAAAAATAAATAAAATCCAGTTAACAATATTAAATATTTTGAAAAAAGTTGTATGTAAACTTGTGGCAACATACAGTATTTCCCAAAAATCTGGCATGCATTAAATAAAATTTTCAAATGCAACATCAAACATTGATGACTTACCTGACAACATATGTGAAATAATTTTTTTTCAGTTAGATAAATCACTTCTTTATTGAAAACTCGAAAATAGAAAATATCTCTCCAAGTAACACACTGAACTTTATCATTCACCTCATTCAGATGTCAAAATAAAGAAATATAACTTACCCGCCAAAAGTAATGTCATGTTTTTTTTCTTTCTCTCATGATTTATTGTCTATGATTGTGTCAACGTGCGTTCTCGGAAGCGCACACTCAAGATTTTGAATAATATTAAATGGAACTAGAATGTAGACCATTGTGGCAACAACATGTATTTAAGGGTTAAGCAGGTGATGTGAAAAAAGGAACTGTAAAATAAATGTTTGTCTTAGTTTGCAACTTAACCCTTTACCTACTGACGGTACTTATCAGTACCACTCACTTTAAAATAACATAAAATAACCAATTTTACGAATATTCTGACAATACTTAGCAGGAATATTCTTTGAAATCCACTCTTCCGAGGTATATGGCAGCAAGGGTTCTATGATGAGTATTTTAGCGGGGAAGGCGAATAGTTTTATAGCAGAAATTGCGTTTTGAGCTGACGGCGTTTTCAGCGGATTGCAAAGATTATCATTTTTGTCCCGAAAAAATAGTTAATGTCAAAATTTTAGTGTTTTATTTTTGTGTGTGTGTGTTAATGAGGACCTTAGAAAACGATTTGACTCTTTATTTTAAGTGAACAGTGTATATAATTAATTTTACAGTGGAATATCTTTAATTAATTAATTAATTAGTTCTAACGGTTTAAATTTTCCACAGTTGAGTGTTTTGTTTATGTATATTCTTAATTTTCAATGTAGTGATCCAAAAAAAAATATTGCATTGAAAAACTGCAGTAAATCATAATGCGGTCGATAAAGGGTTAATACATTAAAAATGTATAATGTGTATACATTTTTAAGGTTAAAAATGTAAAATGTAAGATATGCGTCTAAGGAAAAATATTTTTTGTGGGGCAACCTCTTAACTTATTTTCAGCGCATCCGATCCATCCTGCACGAAAGAAACACGCATCTTTTTTCTTGTGTTCTGAAACAGAATTATTTTAACTTCCAACTTTACCATTCACCAATCGATCAACTCACTTCAATTTTACTTGGCGACGCTGGAATGTCTCTCGTGGTAAACCTACCAAAAAGTCTCGAGACACTTGAAGAAAGAAGAAATAAAAAAAGAAAAGATAGTTGTTTCATTCGTTTCGGAACATTTACGAGCAGAGACGAACCTGATACCTCTCTCTGTCGCGGAAAAGCGTGAAAAGTTATTTTTGCTAGTCCCCACACCGCAATTCTAAAAAAACAGTCCACACGAAACAGGGGGATGCTCTGTGTTGTGATGACTATGGTAACGACGCGTGATGGAGCTATTAAAGGGGGAACGGAAAAGGCGAAGCACCCCTTTTTTTTTCTTCCGTTGAAATGTCACCTTGGTGTGTGGTTCTTAATTGAAGACTTCTCAAATTATGAAGATTAAACGCAACCGGAGACCCTGCGCGGAAGTGGAAGAAAAAGGGGCTATTTTTGTAAGTGTGAGGTAAAGGAGCGTGCTGGGGTTATCTCTTGTTGATAAGCTTGGTGACTCAATGTCGTAAACATGAAATACTCCTCCCAATTTAATCGGGGAGGATTTTTTTTTCTTTTTTGGAAGAGACACTATGTGGTGCGTTCTTTAAAAAAGAAGACAAAGGGGACTGTGAAGTTATTTTATTTGCTTGAGGGATCTCCTGTTCTTAGGAAAGACTTAGAAGTGTTTCTTCATTTTCACCACTCATTCTCGCATCGCTTGTACCATTTCACCCCTTGAATGTAAATATTTCTTTGAGGGGAAGGGTAACTTATTATCACATAAGCTCAGTGCAAATTCTACACGATCGAACGCATTGAACTTCCCTTCGCTCGAAGTAAATTAAAATCAAGTCCGTCTTAGTTCATCAACGAATAAAATAACTCAAATTTAGAAGGATTAAGTACTGTATTTAAAAACAAACAAAAAAACATACACATACATTTGAATTAAACGGAAAATCTAATAACTGCGACATTTTAGTGGTCAAAATGCTGTAAATACATTCAAAATCGTGCGAAATAAATCTTTAAGAAGACGCCATCCTATAAATTCGCTTGATGCTGTCTTCGGCTAATGTTAAAGAGTAGGAGCCAAATTCGGAATATTTTTTCAGATAAAAAAAGTACTCAAACATTAACGCTATATTCTGGCTTCTTTATCCTGTAAAGAATCACTTATTTTATCATTTTTACCCGAGTTGATACATTTTTTCTTTTATAAAATGTGTTTCGCATTTTTTCTCCTATACCGTAATGCTAAATAAACTCTCCCTTTACATGTTAAAAGGAAAAACGGATAATTTATGAAATATTTTGAAATTTTAAAAACTCTATATTATAAACAAATGCATGAGTTACAATGTCACAACCTGGACACAATGTCAATGCCTGGACACAGAAAATTTACAGGCCCTTTTGCTGCTGGAGGATCGAAATTTATAGCGTGAAAATCTGATTGTCCAGCTTATCCGGGCTCCTTCACGTCACTCCAGGCCCCTGAGCGCCCAGTGGATAAACCGACACTGCATTATTAACAAAATATTATTTTCGAAAATGCGCTAGTAAAATTATTGTTTGAACGCATGCGTGCGAACTATTTTCTACTATTTGCTTTTTACGACAGTTGGCGATGTTTTTTGTTTTGACAAATTTGGTCGACGGTACAGTACACAAGTTGCAAATTTTTTTTAATTCTCGAGTACGCTGAACCATCCAAATTGAAATTTTTAAATTCCAAGTCGTATTAAATTTTAAAGAAATTCATAAGTATTAACTATGCATCAAAATAAAATTCCCCTAGAGTGTTTTTAAGATTGAAAACATTTTCTACAGCTTTAGAACATTGTTAAGGAAAATACTGCAGGGAAATTACACATTTTATTATTGACTTTGAAAGTTTTTTATATTTTCGTTATAAAGTCTGTTTATCTTTAAGGCATGCTGTAAAAATCTTGAAAAAAGGTGTTGAGATGCGTTAAAAATACTACTTTTGAGGAAAATTAGCTTTCTGCGAGTATATAATAAATGAAATTTCCGACTCTCCTGTAATTTTATTACTGTGCTATTCAAATATTACATCCACTTCGGTATACCTTTACAATAATTTGCTTGTCTTTTTTTTTCTTTCTATTTGTGTGTATATAATTTTATATTTGTGTGTGTTTGTTTATACTTCTCCAGGAGGGATCATAGAATAATATTATTTGATCTGTATTAATAGAGAATTTTAATTATTTATTCACAAAATATTTTATATTCTTTCTTTCACTATGATTATAATTTTATTAGGAACTCCGCGTTAAATAAACGCCTATATGTTTTTTAAACTTTTGCACTTATATTTTAAATCTTTTTCATTTATTCTATAAACATTTAATATTTTATTAACACAATATAAAGAACGTTTATTTTATTTCTTTTTATCTTGTCATAAAAAAGGGAATTTTAAGCACTATTTCTAATAAAAGCTACTACTTGTCTGAACGACTGGTTTTTAATGGGGCTGGGTGTGGTCCTTTCATTGCTGTTTTTGATTCTGAAAGCGTTTACTAGTTGTTAATTTTAGTTAAAAGTGGCCTTTTACATTAAAAACATAATTAACACTGTCTTAAGCGTGTGTTAAGCAAAATAAGTGAAAGAATTAACCAATTTTTCAATAAAGCGAACGTTTTGTTTTCAAATTTTGAAAATTTTACTTTGTTATGGAATTTCTTAACATCACACGCTTTTTTTATCGATTAAATTTTTCATCTAGTTTTTATTCCCTTGGGAAATACTTTTTTTTTTTTTTTTTGTGATTTCTCGGAACTATCGATACATATCGATAGCGTGGCGACCTCTTCTTGTCGCCAAAAGATTGCTTTCGCGAACTAACCCCACTTATTCTATCTACACTTAACCTATTTTTCAATTAGCGAATTTTTTCGTTTCTTAATTTTGAAAACTTCCTCGAATGAAAATTAATTTCCAAACAACACGCATTCTTTTTTTATCGATTGAGTTTTTCATTTCTGGTTTTGGCAAGATCGGTGGAAATTCCTTTAACCCTCAGTATAAGCTATAAGAAATTCGAACACAAATCCGACACCGTTGCCAGATTTAATATTCCCGGGCCGTCGAAATTAATAGCTCATCTCTTATTTCTTCTCAACGACGGTGGAAGCCAATCTGCTGGGTTGGCAATACCATCGGATACAGATGCTTTTATTTTTGTTCATCGAATAGGTAAGAGAAAGGAGGGGGGAAAGCATTCCATTCTTTGGCGATCTCTAACATGGATATCACGTAAGCGTGTCATTGAAGTAGCTATGAGACTGATTATTAGTAGAGAAGCTTCATACTTGGCCTTTTCTTTTTTTGGGTGAGGATAGAACGCGTGTAGCACCAGAGAGAAAGCTATAAATTACCTCTACTTAATGTTCGTGAGTACTTGGAAATAAATAAGATCGAAAAAGGTTCTCTCTAAGGTTGGGACCGCCATTTTGATAGAGTGAACGATGGCTCGTTAGGGATGTAGATGTCCCTGTGGGTCTACTTTGGCGTCTGGGTACTTTTGCATGAGTTTTTTTTTTTTTTTTTTTTTTTTGTTGGTTTTATTCAT
Source organism: Trichonephila clavipes (assembly GCA_019973935.1). Taxonomy (NCBI): domain Eukaryota; kingdom Metazoa; phylum Arthropoda; class Arachnida; order Araneae; family Nephilidae; genus Trichonephila; species Trichonephila clavipes. The sequence goes on from BMAU01019275.1 coordinate 384,725, forward strand.
TACTATAGTGATAAATTTGTTCTAATGTAGTGTGTGTGTAATTTGAGGTTGGAGAGGCGTAATAGACTAAGTATAAAAAATCAATAAAATTATTCATATTATTCTTGTCAGTTGTTAGAAGTATTTTTTAAAAAAATCAAGTTGGGTTTATTTATTTAATCTTGTTTACGGTTTTTTGTGCATCTAGTAGCTGGCGGTGTTTTTAAATTTTTTTCATTGCAGTATCGCAAATGTATATTATTTTACAATTGAGAAAAGTATTTACATAAAAAGAAATTAAAAGACTCATATAATTCAGATGAAAAACAAACTTATTATTGAAAGTTATTGCTGTAAAATTTTGAATATATGCCTTCTCTGGTACGGAAAAAAAAATTCTGATTGAAGAAGATTAGGAAATCTTCTGTGACTAAAGCCTGATACTATTAGGAAATCTTCTGTGACTAAAGCCTGATACCACCTAATCCTGATGCCGATTTACATCCCCACGTAAGAACATTTCCACCTCCATGGTTCACTGATCCAACTAGATTTTGGGATTAAGTTTCAGAAAATTCAACATTGACAGCAAATTGATTGGGATGACAGTCCCAAAAATTTTGAAAATTCCTCCTCAATTACTTTATTTAGCCCTGTAGAACACATATGTGGTGAGAATTTGATTTAAGAGAAAAAGAAAACATGTGACATATAAATGCATAATGTGAAGTAAAAACAATTATCACAGAAGCATGGTAGAAAATCTATGCAAAACTTACAAAAAAAAACTGATTAAATCTCTACCAAGACGTTTAAAAGTTGTTTTGGACATTAAAAAATTTCCTATTTAGTACTAAATTAAAAAAGAAATACAATACTTACAGCTATGTTGAGATTTTTGTTAAGTTAAAGAAGACTTTTGTGGCGTAATTTTTTAGTACGTTTTTGATTAATTTTTAAAAATAATAGTTATACAAATTTTAAAAAATTAACTATGTCATTCCATTAAGAACAAGTTGTGCGGATATCATAAAAACATTAAATTTTATAAAAAATTGCTAGTGTATGAATACTTTTGTGGTCCTCAGTAAATATGAGAAATGGATATTTAAATGAAAATTTACCTACCAAAAGAATTTATATGTTAATGAAGAAAAGTATATTCTTATATATATGAGCAGTTACGCACACAGGAATTTTTCAAGTGGGGGTGTCCAGGGTTGCAAGTCGACCATTCTTGTATCATGCTCCTTTTGATTTTGTAGATTTTCGGAAACAAAAACAATAAAAAAGTAATTATTGAATAAATAATTAGCATTAATTAATAAAATTAATCATTAATAACATATTTAATTAAATTTTACGTACTATGTACTCAGAATTATAATCAATCAGGAAAAAAGTCAAGGGCCTGGGGGTGTCCAGACCTCTAGGACACCCCCCTTGTGTGCGCCATTGCTTATGAGTATTGTTGAAGAGAGGAATCTTCAATATTCTAAAGAAGTATATTTTTAAAATAAAAAGAGGAATTTTCAATTTAAATATGTATATGTAAAGATAAAGGCCGTATTCTGTGTTTTGAGGTTTTTATGTCGTCTAAACATAAAAAATCAAGATAATTTTAATTTTTTGATTAATAGGAAATAATGGGCATGTTTCTAGTATTTATAATTCTATTTTAATAAAAACTTTTTATTTCATCATAAGATTGCTATTTCAAAATGCACAGTGTCATATTTGTTTTGAGTAATCATAACATAGTTGATTTAAAATAATTAGCTATTTTCTCAAATAAGGGATCAAGTAATATTTCAGTTAAAATGTTTCAGTTTCGAAAGAATGATAAGTATTTTTTATTTTTGCTGTAGAAATTATTAGTAACGAGAAAGAAATTGTATTCTTATTTTTTCTTCCTTGTCAATTGTCTTTACTACCAAAAAACACCAAAAATTAAATATTTATCTTTTTCCTTTCAGTGGTACTACTTGACACAACATTAGAAAGTTCCTTAGAATGGACAAGGTATCCATATGGTCCGCAGGCAAGGACGCCTGGTGTAAGTAAAAATTTTCTTTAAGATCCTATTTATAAATTATATACAAAAATTGTGGCTTATATGTTGTTGTTGATGATGTTTGTTTGTGTAATATGTAAACTTGATATCTATTTCTTAATTAGGAAAAAGAAATTATGTTTTTTAAATAACCTAAAAGTTAGTCATCAGATATTATTAAACTTTTTTTATCTTTAAAGTTTTATTTAATTTTATGTATTCAACAATAACTTAGTAGCACTTTGAATTCTTTCCAACCCCCAAATCTGTTCTCAAAATATTAGTATATTAAACATGTGAGTGATATATTTAACTATTATTTTCTAGCATTTGTATGAGAATACATCTAAGAAGGGGAAGAGCAATTTGCATTATTGCTGATTATTTTTAAAATATGAAAGGGGAATTTTTTTAAGATGCACACACATACAGATTATTTAAATTATCTACCCAAAAATATTGTTTATTAAGGATCTAAATTTATTTTTTGTATGAGATTATCGTTCGTTAAGTATATACCCATTTTAATTATTTTTGTATTTCATTAATGATTTCATATATGCCTCAATATTGTTCTTGTATTTCAGTGGGTCGAAGAAAGTTTTACAAATTTCGAACAAGGGATCAATTGGCGATCCTATGTGGTATGTGACGTTGCATATAACAGTGTGAACAATTGGCTGTGGACTCCCTTTATCGAAAGGAGGGAGGCCAACAGAATGTACATTGAAGTGAAATTCAGTATGCGGGACTGTAATCTATTCCCTGGAATGGCTCTGTCCTGCAAAGAAACATTCTCTCTGCTCTACTATGAATTTGATGCTGCAACTAAGGAACCTCCTCCTTGGGAACCTGATTCTTACAAGCTAATTGATCGCATAGCTGCTGATGAGGGCCGTTTTACGTCAACAAGCGAAGTCATCATCAATACAGAAGTGAGAAGTGTGCCAATTACCAAGAAAGGAGTTTACTTTGCATTTCGAGATCAAGGTGCATGCCTCTCTCTCATAGCAATAAAAGTGTACTATATTACTTGTCCGTCAGTGACTTTGAATTTTGCATATTTCCCTGAAACGCCCACTGGTCATGAACTTCCAGCAATAGTGTCTGCAGAAGGTCAGTGTGTGGCTAATACAGCTGTTGTGGACACTCCTCGCCTTCTTTGCAAAGGTGATGGAAACTGGACTCTGCCTTCTGGTGGATGCAAGTGTGTGGCTGGTTATGAACCTGTTGATCAGTCATGTCAATGTAAGTATATAAATAAATTGGTTAAAAATCTAGCTTCTTTTCTCTTATTAAAACTTTGTCTGAAATGAATTGTTTACTTTATGATTAATGTATCCAAAAAAATTTGACTGGAAAGGATACTACATGCAGAGAGTAGTGTAATCTTGCAAATGATTTTTATTTATTTACTTTAAAAGTATTTTTTCATTTAATTCAGACTCTTTTTCTCAACTTATTTATCTTGTTCAATTTTATAGAACTTTTAACAAGACTGAGTGAATGTATACACATATTGCCATAATCTGTTACCTTTGCTACTTTGAAATTAATTTTGAGTAATTTTTCGCTTCTGCTTATCAATTTTTAACTAAATGTTTTACAATGAAAAGCAATATCTACATAAGTAATGTTACTAAAATTATTTTTATTTTTTCAGTTTTTAATAAAATTCTCTCTTAGTATGCGTTAATTATTTTTAAGGTGACTAGCTTATCTGGGCTGCTGTTTTTAACATTACATAATACTTAAATAAAATATAGAACATAAAATTAAAGTTTCTGAAAATGAAATGCTTATCTGTTTGTTGTCTTAGAATTGTCTTTCATTAAAGAATTCAAATAATTATTTTTACAGTGTGTTCATCTGGGACTTACAAAGAAAATGTCGGCGATGAACTTTGCATGCCCTGTCCTCTTCACAGCTCTGCAACATTTAGTGGTTCTGTTGAGTGTCAGTGTGACAAAAATTATTACAGATCACCAAAGGATCCAAAATCTTGGCCTTGCACTGGTACATATTTTTTTTTTATCGATCTTGTTCATTAAAGTATTTTAATTATGTTTCTGTTACAATTTATTTCCATCTTGTAATATGTAATTTATTTATTCTAGAACCTCCCACAAAACCTCTAAATCTATCAGAGATATTTGTGGACCAGTCATCTGTATTTCTTCAATGGTTACCACCAAAGTACTTGGGCAGTCGCAATGATACATTTTACAAAGTTACATGTGATAAGTGTGGCGCTGGTGTTTCCTACGTACCATCTCAACAAGGCTTCTCCGATACCAAAGTAACGGTTGTTGGCCTGAGTCCTGTAACTACTTACACTTTCAGAATCTATGCTGAAAATGGAGTTTCAAGTTTCACTGCCAGTGCATATTCTGAAATAACAATTACTACTGAAGCTTCAGGTATATGCTTGATATGTTATCAATTTGAAGCATGGTATGAATTACATGCAGTGAATGAATGGTATATCGTCGGCCTAATTATCAGACTGCGTAACTCCACTGGTGTAACTGAATTGATGGAGTGCAACATGCCAAGTGCTTTTTGGAACAATTCCTTAATCGCGCCAAGCAGCAGCAGTTGTCGGGTTACATGAAATCCAATATGATGGTCTAGCGTTTCCCTTTTGTTTTGTCTATGACATGCCTCAGTTCACACTCCGCTTTTAATTTATTCCTTCGATCAGAATAATCACTAATTTTTTATTTAGTTTTCAAACTAGATTTCGAAGGGAGAGGTGGTGGTAAGATTTTACCATAAAATAAATACAACTGAAAGTAATATTAATGTATTACACTTCCAGATATAAATTATTTACACTATTTTAAGCATTCATTACACAAAATTTGTAACAATATCGCACAATAAAGATATCAAAGTAAACCATATTCTAATGTTATCGCCTATCTTGGCGAACATAAACAACAACTTATGCCTAGCCCTACTGTATCAAATTAACATCCCAGATGGAGTTACGCAGTCTGATAATTAGAGCGACTATATGGTATATATACAGTGAGTGGCATAACGTACACCCTCACATTATGGAAGGAATGCCAGGATTCTAGGGGGCCCAAAATTTGACTTTGCAAGGGAGCCCTAATATTCTCCATTATGCCACTGTATATTATATATATTACATAATATGAGGGTATATGGTAAATGTTTTTTATTGCTTCTAACAGCAGTGTACATAGACAGTTTTTATGGAGGGAGTTACATTTAAAAAAACGTGGGTGAAAATGGCGAGTTGTATTCATTATGCTATAATTTTAATCTTGTTAGTCTATGGGCACTAAAACCCACCATGTGATTCTAATTAAGATTATTTTTTATTGAAAATTTTAAATTCAGTAAACACATTAAAAATAAATTTTTCATTCTAGGAATTTCTTCAATCTAATTTTATATTTAATTATTCAAAAAAAGCATTTAATTACTCATATTCTGTAATTCATAAATATTGTGTAAATTTTTAAATTTTGCATGAATGAAGTATTAGTTTATGTACTTGTATTGTTTTTACTTTTATCAGTTATAAAAGTATAAGAAAATTTTAGTTATTTTGTTTCTTCAGATCACAGATAAAGCATGCATGATTTATAAATTCAATACATATTCTTATATTCTCAATATTAATATAGATTGTAGTTTTATATTATCATTTTAATGTATTGTTTATATGACAATGCAATCGGATATTTTATCTTGGATGTAGAAAGTTGAATTAAAATAAAGTTTTATTATTTTTAATTTTAACCTTTTAACTTGCATGTCCGAAATTAGCTCTCTTATTAGAGCTCTAAAATATCGCACCAAAGTATTATACTGGGTAATTTTTTTTTAGTGCATCTTAATTTTTTATACCCAAATAAAATACATATTGGGGAAAGTTTATTTCGGCTTCATCTCTTAGTCTTTTACATAATGGCTACAATTTATGTACCCAAATCTTCAAAGTAGTAATTTGACAGTTATAGGGTTAAACAAAATTATAACATTTTTTAAGTTAAATTAGCTTTTACATGCATATGCAACCTTTCTCTTTTTTAACTTTGAAAAATATTATTTCAAACTAATGTTATTTTGAAATTGTACTATTTTCTGACTTGAAGTTCATGAAAAATATACATAGCGACATGATTTATCATTAGAAAGAGTATCTATACTTTTCAATCTTGACATATTTGCATTTGATGAAAAATTTATTTCATAATGTGTAATGGATGTTATTTTACTCTTTTTCAGTTCCTTCTCTTGTTTCTAATGTAAGAATTAAGTCTGTTAAAAGCTCTGAGATTTCCTTAGAATGGAATGCTCCAGATTCATTTTTTGATACAGAGAATTATGAAGTTAGATATTATCAAAAAGGTCATGAGAGGAATGGTTCAACAGCTACAACAACAAAAGAAGAAATTTCAATATCAAATTTAAAAGAAGAAACAGTTTATGGTTTTCAGGTATTTTTCATGCAGATATTTTTGTACAAACATATTTTATGTATTTTTCATATTTTTATGAATGTTAATGTAGTTATTTTTATAATACATGTCTCCTGTTTATAACTGTATTGAAGATTCATTTTTTAAAAAAATAAAAATTTGCCCCCTGTTTTTAATGTAGTGAGAGAAAAAAGTTTCGAAAAAAGGGAATTCCTTAATATATTTGAAAATACATTCTTATCACTGTTTTGATCTTAACTGACATGTTATTACAAACAGTTGCTAATGATATATTAATATTTAAATGGATATAAATTATGGGTATAGAAAAATGTGGTTTGTGTTTATAATTATATTTTCAGTATAAATTGTGTATAGTCATTCAAATACTGCAGATATGTATATTGAAAATTGTGATTACATTCCATGTGTGCCTATTTTATATTTTTACTAAAATTATGTTTTTTATCATTTTAATGTAATTAAATATGAAGGTTTACTTTATATGTAAAAAAGATTTATAATTATAAATACACACACACATATATATATATATATATATAACAGTACTAGTAAATTTTTTGAATAAAAAAAAACTAAATTATATTTCGGTTTTTCATGTATTACTTTTTGGAGTGTTTTTCAAAATTGTAACAAATTGAGCATTATTTTAAATTTTTTTCTGCCATTCTTTTGTAGGTTCGAGCCAAAACCACACTTGGTTGGGGTGACTATAGTAAAACAGTTTTTAAAATGACTGGTGCAAAACTTGCTACTCGAGGTATGATTTATACTCATTTCTCACATTGTGAAACTTTAATTCTTTTTTTGCAACTTATAAAGGCTATTTATTGACTTTTTATCAAGATTTTTCTTAAAAATAATTCATGTTGTAATATTTTTTTAAAAATGTACTTTTAAGTGTTTTATAATTTATTAAATTTGTGTTTCAATAAAAATATGGTTTTGAATGTATTTTGTGTGTATTAGTTTGAATTTATCCCTTTGAATGTATAGATATTTACCTTAAATGTAGTTTGTAATAAATGAAACAAGCATAACTTTCATGTTTTTTTGTAACACAACTATTTTTTTTTTCATTATTTATTTATTTATTTTTATTTAGAATTAGTTACTGATGATCAAGTTCAAGTGCCAATAATAGCTGGAGTTGTTGTTACTGTTGTAGCAATTGTTATATTTGTAATTGTCATAATCATGCTCTATATTAGAAGGTAAGTTCATAATTAATTATCTAGTGTTGCTTTTAAATTAGATTACTTTAAGGTGTAATAGAAATTGAATTGTATAGTAATTTTTAGAGTTCAGTTTCTCTTAAGATTTATCTTATAATTCTGTTATTCGCATTTATCATTAAAATTTGTTGATTGTATAATAAAAATTTAATTAAATCACACACACACACTATATATTCTACAAGAAAATCATTATCTTTTTTATAATTGAAGAATAACTAAAAATTTCCTACATAGCTATGTGTGTGCACATGTTTATATATACATATCACAGCCCTAAGACAGTTTTAGGAAACATAATAGTTCTATATTTTGATTTGACTTTTTTTATTATCTTTCTAATAGAATTCTTGTGTTAGTTTCAAATTTTCAGAATTTTTCTCTTACTGATTTGTAGGATTTCTTTACTTCTAAATCATCATTCTTTTATTTTATAAAATTTATTTATATATATATATATATGAACTAGTTTGTTTCTAGCAATAATACATGTTTAGGTTTCAGAAAAATTACTAACAAACTTTTTTGTTGTAGGAGCTCAGATGAATGCAATAAAAAACAACCTAGTGATTGCGATACATTAGAATACCGTAATGGGGAAGGTAAGAAATGTAAGGAGTCTTTAGTTTTCTTATTTTTCTTTAGCTTTAATGCATGTTAAAATGATTTATTTTGCTTATTTTAGCTTATATAAAAAATAGATAGCTATATATTTTTTTTTCTTTCAGCTTTTTAATAGCTTGAGCTATGCTCTAAAATTTATGTCTAATAGAAATTCATGTAATGTAAATAAATAAGTAGGAAGAGCGTGTAGCCTTATCATTAAATTCAGATTTTAGGAACGAAATTTTTCAATTTCTGTTTCTTAGGTTTTCATCTATATTCCTTTTTTTTAATCCAACTGTGATTTGTAATTTAAACTATAATCGTATGTCTCTTTTATTCATGTGAAAAACTTTTTTTAAGTATGTTCTAAACTTATAATCAATATTAAAGAATTATGAAATTAGATATACTCTAGTAAGATTTAAAATGAAATTAAAATAAATATCTAATTGAAAGCTCTTGGATACTTTTCCAGGATTATTAGTAATTTAATGTTACTTTCTCTGAAATGGAAAGCAGTTTCCCATCTCTTATTTTATGTTGAATTATTTAAATAGAATAGATTTTTCATGGGCTTTAAACATTTGTGTGTGTTTGTCAAAATTTGTGAATTAAAATTTGCTGTTCAGTTAAGAAAAAAAGGTTTTGTTGCAAATCAGTAGCCCTAATTTATTTAGTGAATAATGTTTTTTTAAAGTGAAATTTCTTTCAATAATGCTGAATTTAGAATATTTTTAATCAATGTTAATTTTGAATTGATATTCTTTAAAATTGTCGCACAATATTCTAATGTTTCAATGAGAATAATTTATGATGTTAAACATTAAAAAAAGTTTTTAAAAAAACCATAAATCTTTTTTGAAAGGCATTGTTATAAGTCTAAAAAGAATTTATTAGAAAATATTTAAACAAACAGTTATTTATATGAAAATTCAAAGTATGAAATAAATCTGTTGTATGAGTAGGAGAGCACAATGCATTTATTTTTATTTTGAGCACAAGTCATTTTCCCCCTTTGAGCACTCGTATTTTGTTTTAAACCTCCTCAAATCATCCAATTCTAAATTTTCAAACAAGAGTTTTAAAAAAAAATAATTAAAAGATTTTTTAAAGCCTCTCTTTTATATGAGCCATCTCATTGAATGTGAAATTTGATTTTGAAGAAATTATCAGGGCGGAGTTTAACCGAAGAATTTTACCAGCTTTTTTTATTCTATATGTATGAGTAAATCTCAAGCACATTATATAACAATATGGTACAACTCAACTTTTCTTTCTGTTTTAATACTAAAAATTTAATTTTTTAAATTTCTGAGTGATTAATTGGTAAGTGCATTAAGCATTTATCATAGCTTAGCTGCCATCAACCTAGCATTTTTTTTCTGTGTTAATGCAATAATGTGTAGTCATTTATCCTGTTTCAATTTGCTTTGTCATTATTTATTCTTGAAATATTGTTTCATTTATATATGTGCTTATTATGTGTATATGTTCCTTTGTATTGGCTTTGCTAATTTGGTGATGGTTGATGGCTGGCTTGAAGTTGCTTTAATCCTTGTGTGTGTTTTTGTTGTAACCATGTCTGCATGACAGCCTATTTGAGAGCTTAATTTTTCTTCTAATCAAAAAGCATCATGTCTATGGTCGTATATTATCAGAAATATATAACAGCAATAATTGCTGAAATCTTGTTTCAGTATAATTTTTCAATTCAACTGTTTTATACTATACCTTTAATATTAATTGAAAATCAAGTTTGTCAATTATTCCTTCTGATTTTGCGTACCAGTAATGGCTCATAATTATTCTTAAATAAGGATAAAATCTAATTCAAATAGAAATACAAATCATAATACTGAAGATTAACAAATTAAATTCTGTCCCACTTTTAGAAGTCAAAAGATGAAATATTTAATATATACAATTTTTAATGTCTTATTTGAAATAGTATTAGTCAACTGTGTGTGTGTGTGGGACTTAAAGTTTTTTTTAACTTTAATAATGGTGTATCGATTTATACACACAACTTTGAATACAAAATTCTCTTCAACTAACTGATACCAATGAGCAAAAATAAAATGCCTTTGATTTGATTAGAAGTAAAAATTTAATAAAGAATTTATTAGTAAATTGAGTATTTGTGTTGCACTTTGGTTCCTTTAGTGTTCCACGCTAAATTTAATTTCGTAAAATCTTAGATATTATCAGTTAAGTAAAATAATGACAAAAATGTATCTTTTTATTTCCTGAAAAGCACCAGAAAAAAAGTGTTATTTATATATTAGATTCAATTAAATAAATGTAAACATAGAAATAAATCAAACTACAGTTATTTTGATCACTTATCAGAGGGAATATTGATGAAAGAATAAAATTTCTATATCAGTAATGAATTATTAAGTCTAATATTTTCATATAATTATGCCTTTTTAAATTTCTGTTATCTTAGGAAATTTAACTTCATAACTCAAAAAATTAAAATTTTTTCATTGTGCAGTTTTATGAGTACCTTTTTATCATAATTAAAATTCATCCATAAAACTGTACAGGTAATTTTTCTGTCTAATTGTGTAGAGTAACTACTATCAAACTTACTTATCTGCCTTTTCCCCTAACAGTAGTGCCAGCACTTGTTCACCCACCTATTGTTCCCACTGCATGGTGTAAGTAGCTGTTTTGCTGTCTCTCATTATATCAGCGCTTTCCATTTGTTCCCTATCTCTGTGTGTTCACTTTCTTTTCTTCAGATATTGTTTTTCCTGTAACTTTTTTAACTGCTCTTAACAGAAAGGGGAGAAATGGTGATATATTGTATATTTACATTTGGAAGCTTCCTAAAGTTGTAAAATATTTTTAAAAAACTTTTATAAGTATATTATTATTTATTTGTCTTTTTAATTTTCAATAGATGGTACATGTTTATCTGTTATTTGTGTAAATAATGTATATTTAGTTAAAAGTTTCATATTTAAAATGAAATTTGGCTTATTGTTACTTTAGTGTATTTCAAAATTTAATTTATAGATAAGAAATGTCTTTAGGGAGCTCTCTATGATCAATAAATGTTTGATAGTTAATTTTTTCCCCTTGTTTTTGTTAAAAATTGCAATACTATTGAATTTATTACATAAAGTATTTTATTGTCTAAAACTTATTTAAAATATTAATTTTATAATTCCATGCATTCCATTTTATGATATCCAATTGATTTTTTTTAAAGATGACATTGGATACTTTAAAAATAACTTTATCATATATTAAAAAGAATTATTTAAGTGAACATAACATGTTGTATCTTGATATTCATTGAAACAACTCTCATTCGTATTGTAAACAACATATTCTGCGATTCCTCTTGATTTTTAAAGAGACAAATTTTTTTTTTCTAAGATAAATTGTAAATAAAAATAGATTTTGAAAATTATCACAATATACAATAAAAACTCTAAATTTTTGTTGGAGACTAACTAATTTAAGTTTCTTTTTAAACTAGCTTTCATTTTTAAAGTTTTTTGTTGTTAATTGTGGTAATATGCTATGGAAAAATTACCTATGGTGTTTTTTAACATTTGGAAAATTTATATTTTTGTCATTCATAAGTAAAAAATCTTAAAAATTTTTGTGGGTAGTTCTAAAACACTAGACTGAATAGTTTGAGCATCCAATTTTAAATGATTTTCTCGAAAAATGTCACTTTTTATTTGTTATTCTATATTAAATTATATTAAAGTAACCTTAATTATTCATAATTTTGTAATTAAGAAAAAGGAATGATACTCTAAAAATAAATATGTATATCTTTTTCAGTTCATTAGATAAAAACATTTTATCATAGGAGGTATAAAGTTGATTTGATTTTATCATTTAAAATCATTTTTAACTTGAAATATTTATAAAATATTACTTATTTGGATTAATACATTCAAAAGTGATAGACAAAACTATTAGGAGGATTGAAAGAAAAATACATAATTTTTATAAGATATAATTTTTTTGTTTTATATCATGTCTATTGTTCATTTAAACCTGATTTTTAAGTAAACAACCTTTTTTGGATTTATGTGTTGTTCACTAGTATTAGTTAAAATTCTTCAAAGTTCCAAAATTGTGTTCTCTTGCATTGTTTTGATTATTCATAAAAAAACTCAATACATTTTAATATATTCAAAAAATATATTGAAATACGAATACAGAGTTTTCATTTAGAATTACTATAATGCATACTCTCTGAAAATTGGAGAACTTATTAATTTGAATAATGAAAGAAATGGATATTCATTTTTTTTATTTTGAAATATTTCCTATTTTCCTAAGATTTAATAATTATAGACTTATTAATATATCCTTAGAGAAGCAAATACTTTTATAATAAGTGACTGTTTTAAAGATATGCCGAAACATTTTTAAAAATTTCCAATATTTTTTCTTTACTAGCGTTAGTAATGTATTTTCTCAGAAAATTATATTAACTGTATTATAAAACTGTTTGTATGGATTAAATAAGTATATATATGTAAAAATTCACATTGATAAAAAAAAAGTAATAATTTATGTTAATCTTCTCTTGATGGCTTTTTAATCTATAATGATTCTGAGCCCTCCAGGACTTTGCATAATAATTAAATTAGGAGTTATACAAAATGCCAACCGGAAGTGTATAAAGACTAGAATGTTCTGAAACATTTAAGCTTCTTGGAAAATACCATGTAAACTATTCATGTTTGTCATATATAGTAGTTTTTGTTTATGTATTAAATGTGCTGTATTTGTTTAATATGTTCTACCTAAAATAATAAAGGAAGATGTATCAACCACCAAGAGCTTTATCGTCCCTTTCAGCAAGACTACACAATAAACATCTTAATTAACTAAGTGCAATCCTTTTTCATTGAAGCATTTCCTATGTATAATCTTAGAATAAGGGGAGGAAAAAACTCAATTATGTTGTTAATTAAAGAAAACAGAAGCATAATCTTAGTTAGCATTATATATAATAAATATTTAAAGGTGTGAAGTAAACTTTTTAACACATTTCTGTGTCTGAACATTTCTGTTGTGCATTTTATAAATATATATTCCTGTATGTATAATTTATAAAAAAATTATTTCTCTTTTAGTGACCACTCCATTGTTCACTCAATGTGGTGCCTCTAGGGCTTATATTGATCCTCATACATATGAAGATCCTAATCAAGCCGTAAGAGAATTCACTAAAGAAATTGATGCATCCCATATTACTATTGAATCAATTATTGGAGGAGGTAATCAAATTTCTTTTAAGTGTTAAAATCTGGCCAAAAAATGTGTCAATGTTTTGTGTTCTCTAACTTTTCTCAGCAAAATCTTTTTCATTTTACCATGTTACGAGATTTCTTGAATGCATAATTTTATGAACCTTATTTTATTTACACTTATGTTTGAAGATTGTGTATATATGATTTTTATTTATTTATTTATTTATTTTTTTTACTATTTCAATGCATTTTTATATATAACCCTTTACTTCCCAAGATATTTGATTTTAACTATATATTTTTCTTTATTTTGAAATGCTTCGTAATTTTTATGTCTTATTTTTATATTGTTTTATTTATTCTCATTATTAAATTAATGTTTCTTTGCTCATTATTTTTGTTTTGAATTTTTCTTTAATTTTTAAGCAATACTCTTAATAGTCACTACCAAAATTAAAACGAAAAAAATCATTACAATTTTAAGTTTGGTTTTTCTCATGTTGCATGCATCACAAGATGTGAGGGTATGCATTCATGAAAAATTAATTAATTTAGGTGAATTTGGAGACGTCTGTAAAGGTCGTCTTAAACTACAAGGACAGACTGAAGTTACTGTTGCCATCAAAACCTTGAAACCAAGTTCATCTGATAAAGCTCGTATGGATTTCTTGACTGAAGCTAGCATAATGGGACAATTTGATCATCCTAATGTCATTTACCTACAAGGTGTTGTAACCAAAAGTAACCCAGTGATGATTATTACTGAATTTATGGAGAATGGATCTTTGGATACATTTTTGAGGGTATGAAAAAACTTAGGTTTTTATTGTCTAAAGCAAATTCTGTGCGAGAGTATATTTTTATGTGGAAGTTAGTTAACATAATCTTAAGCATTTATTGCAGATTGTTTCTTTTTTCTGTATGATAGAAAAGACCATTTATATTTAGTCACAGCTATTAATTATACTCATTTTCAAAATTACTTGAGATTATGAGTTTTGGAGAGTATTATAGAAATACTAACAAGCTGGATGTAATGCCATGTTATTAAAATTAAACAGCTATAGACCATTATTGTATGATGCTCAATTTTTTATGCATTGTTGCTGCAGTATGTTTTTATTCTTCATTAATTTGAACTACAAAAATTTTATCTGTACAAATTAGTAGAAATTATCACACACACACATTGCTTGCTCGAAAAACTAACACTATGCACAAAGTCATAGAGCTAAAGACAAATGCATTGCTGTCGATGTTACTTTCTTAGCTTAAACAATTAACTAAATTAAAGATCATTTGAGAGGAGGCTTATTTTTATTAAACATTTAAAATTAAAATGCAATTTAAACATCTATTGTAAAAATTTGGAAGAATTGATATTTATTTATCAGTGGTAAAGAGCGATCACAAAAAAACTATAATTGAAAAACATTGAGAGATTTGGGGAATGTTAGGAAAGGTGTTGTAATGTCCTTCTCTATTACTTTTTTCACTAATTTCAGACACAGTATGTTATGCCAACAAAAACAGAATTCTATCTTTCTAAATACAGCAAAAAAACAAACAAGCGCTGAACACAACGCTAGAAATTGTCTCTTCTTGGTACAGCAAATCAAGCCCTGTACATTGGGCTAAAACAAAGGAAATTTCTTTACACAAAATCTATACTTAAAAAACATTGAAAGATTTGGGGAATATTAGGAAAGGGGTTGTAATGTCCTTCTCTATTACTTTTTTCACTAATTTCGGACACAGTATGACGTGTTGAAAAAAAACAGAATTCTAACTTTCTAAATACAGCAACAAAAAAAACAAGCACTAAACACAATCCTAGAAACTGTCTCTTCTTTGTACAGCAAATCAAGCCCTGTACATTGGGCCTGTACAAAGCAACTTTCTTTCCTTTAGTCCAGGGCCTTTCCGTTCCAAAACCAAGGGACCATCCTTTCCCCTGACCATATTGCTCGGTCAACCACCTTCTTCCACAACATAGCAACCCACCCCACGCATGCGAAGAATTGTGCCAAACATTCCATAATCTATCGCCAACAGTAGCCAGACACTACAGGGATAGATAATAAAATTTAATTTCAAGAAGAGTTAATAAGTTTTACTAGATTTGTGGTAATAATAGTTTTTTGAAATATTTGATTAGTATTATACTTTCAATAAACAATAGGAAAAGTCTTCACTGATTGTTTTGGTGATATAAGAATTGGTTAGCTATGATGTACTTATCTGTTAAGCATTAATGTTTTAATGATTAAAGAGAAAATTAATACTTGATAAAACAAGATTTGATAATTTTTTAAAAATAATTCTTTTTCTGTGCGTGGGATAAAATGAAATTTAATTTTTTCTCACCAAGAGAGTTGATTGCTGCTCCTGATCATTATCATTTACTATAAAATTAATGACTAAATTAGTTACTGTTTAGAAATACATGTTTCATTTGTATAGGTTTTTAGTTTTATGAAAATTAATTCTCTGGTTTGTGTTTTAGGCCAATGATGGTAAATTTCAAGTCATCCAGTTAGTTGGAATGTTGAGAGGAATTGCAGCTGGAATGCAATATTTGGCAGAAATGAATTATGTGCATAGGGTAAGAAGAATTTTTATGTCTTTTTTCTTATGTTACCATCAAAATCATTTCATTTTATTCCAAAATTCATATTTTTGCTTAACACCTTTGTAGGATCTTGCTGCTCGAAATGTTTTGGTCAATGGTAACTTAATCTGCAAAATAGCTGATTTTGGACTTTCCAGAGAAATAGAAAGTGCCACTGAAGGGGCCTATACAACCAGAGTATGTATTTGATTTATATAATTTCTTTTAACAAGTCTGTTGTTGTTGTGGCTAATGCCACCTGTCTGACGTAGTCAGAACGAGGCCCACGAAATTCATCGTGGCATGGGCAAGAGGTACGCCTGTCGTTGGCCTTGAGCACCATACAGGTGACAGTGCGATTTAAGCTCAGTGAAACTTCCCCGAAGGGACGATAGATGGCGACACGACCTCTATCTCCACCTCCACAATTTCTGCAAGTGAACTGAAGGGGAAGGAAATATTCTCCAGTTCCTGCGCTAGTGAATAAGCCCACAAGACTACGGACCCACTGATTTAACGAGCAGGTACTCCGTGTGCACTCGGAGGGTATTTGGTGACATCGAGCATCGAACCCAGGCCTTCCGGTCTGGAGTCCGATGCGGCCGCGGTAGCCGAGTGGTATAGGTATCGGACTGTGGCTTGCTTTGTCACGGGTTCGAGACCAGTACCACTAAAGACCCGCCGTGTAGGGCAGCGATGCACGTTAAATCTGTCGAGAGCTGAAACGTCCTCCTGTTGGTGTGGTGTGGTAGTTAGGAGAGGGGGGTGCCAGCTCAGGTGTCGTCCACGTCACTTGACCATGGTTCAAAATTACGTGGTCCGTCGCCAAAAGCCCTCGTGTAGCTGAACAGTGCGACGTTAAACTTCACTCACTCACTCACTCTGGAGTCCGATGCTCTAACCACTAGGCTACCCACGGCCCTTAACAAGTCTAAAACAGTAAAAGTATTTTAAATTGTTACATTAGGACTCTGAAATTGTCTGAAATAAATCAAGATAAAACAATTACTGTATTTACTTGAATCTAAGCCGCATTCTTTTGTTTGTTTATTCTACTAAAAATGTGATGCAGCTTATAATTGAAGGCAAAAAAATTCATTGGATGGTGCAAATTGAGTATGATATATTGTCTGTTAGAGCAATTACAGGTTCATGTATGCACTTTTTAATACTGGTAAAATGAGTTTATTCACTTAATTTAATTTTGTAAATATCAGCTATCGATAAACCATTTTACACTATTTTTTATTTTTTCACAAAAACGTGTTGAAAATTTGGTGTGTGGCTTAGATTTGAGGGGATACAGTATATTGAGAGAGAGAGATTCCTCCCACCACACCCTTTGTTAATATATATATAACTGAATAAACTAAAGTATATATTAGTTAATTTGTATACATGAATTAATTGCAAGTTCATGTTACAAACTGAGTAAGAAATGCTAAGGATATTATGCTTTATTCTGGATTTCCTTTGAAAGAAATTTTTATTTTTATTATGAATGGAAAATTGTTATTAGTATGTATTTTTATTAAAATATTAAAAATAAATAATTTTATACATTTTTTATTAGAAAATTTGTTTTAACAAAGTATTTTTTTTTTCAAAAGAGAATCAGAACATTAGTTTTCTGTATATTTCATTGAAATGCATGCTCTTTTATTGCCGCAATTTGCATAATTATTTTAGAAATTGGGAAATTCTATACTTTTTAACATTTTTATGTGATAACTGTAATTGTTTTCCAAAAAAAAAGGAAAAGAAATTATTTTAAAATAAATATTTTTAAAAAAAAATTGTTTTTTAATTTATTTACTTTATTCTTTAGGGAGGAAAAATACCTGTTCGATGGACAGCTCCTGAAGCCATTGCCTATCGAAAATTTACTTCTGCTAGTGATGTATGGAGTTTTGGTATTGTGTTTTGGGAAGTTATGTCTTATGGAGAGAGGCCATATTGGAACTGGTCAAATCAAGATGTTATTAAAAGCATTGAAAAAGGCTACAGGCTTCCTGCTCCTATGGTATGTTTTTTCGAAACTCGCAAATATAATATTTCAAAGAAAGATATTTTCTATAAACTGTTAGTTTGCATCCACAAGTTATTGTGTCGTGTTCTCAATATTTAAAATGTTATCTGAAAAGAAAATTATTTTGTAATTTGATAAAATTTCTTTTAACAAAGTGAATTTCGTCAATAAGGTTCACAGACTTTAATGGAAGGGGGAATTTTTCTTTTAAAAACACATAGACGAAAGCACCAAGGCATGATCTTAATATTAAAAATCTGCTGGTCTATGGAGGAAAGGGAATCCTTAAACATTGTGTATACCACTGAAAATTTCATTTGTGACATATCTAAAAAATACATTTCAGTTTTTCTCCTTCAAATTTTTTTAAATACATTTTTAAAGTACATTTTCTTTTAAGTGATATTTGCACCATTTTTTGTGTCCTCAAAAATTTATTGTCAGCGTATATGTTACGTTATAAAAGTTTTTTAGTTTCAGTGCTTTTATATAGAATAAAATACCATGCTGGCTTTTCCGAAGTAGTTGTAATGCATTTAGCATATTGTTAAAAGTTATTTTTCATCAAAAATTTCTTATCAAAATAACTGCTTTAACTTTGAAGTTTTAGCTCCTAAAAATAAAATTATCCTCTTGATTATTTTTATAAAATTCAATAATCAGATTCCTGCTTTGAAATTTCTGAAAAATATTATAAAAGTACTGTTATCCAATGTTTAATTGGTTTTTTACAGGATTGTCCAGAAGCTCTGCACCAACTTATGCTTGATTGTTGGCAGAAAGAGCGTGCTCATAGACCTACATTTGCTGTTATAGTCAAAACTTTAGATAAACTTATGAGATGCCCTGAAAGCTTGAAGAAAATAGCACAAAACAGGTATCATAAGTAAATATATTATGTTTTAATGGAAGAATTTCAATTATTTCTTTTTAATTAGCATCTTAGTTTGTTATAACATGCCTTTTTCTCAAACTGCAACATTTTAGAAAATTATGTATGTGTACCAAAATAATCAGAAACATGCCACTGTACTTGTATTTGAATCTCATTACTTGATTTAAAACCTTGGAAATCTCATAGGTAAAAATTGTATGATGTATAAATATTTAAGGATAAATGAATTACAATTCTGCAGAAATTAAGTCTTTTATCCTTTAAAACTTTTTAAGAAAATTATTTATTTCAAATAATATGATTAGGAATTTAGGCTGTTTTATTACATTATAACATTTCAATTCATTTAAATATGCATTTTTTATTTTAATTTTTAATGTGAAAAGGGTTTTTTTAAATCATTTTTTAAAAATAGTATTTTTTTTAAAGTGAAAATTATAATTTTTTTTAAAAATTTAATTTTTATTATGTAAAGGCTTCATGTATCATGATTAAGTGAGTTTTCCTTAAAATATTTTTCATTGATTATATCATTATGTTCTTTAGATAAAAATATTTTAAGTTTAAAGTTTCATTTATATTTTATTTGAAAATAGTGTGTAGTGGTAATCGCAAAATTTTTTATTTTTTTATTATGTTAGACAATAGTCTTTTAGTTGATTTCAGTTAGCTGAAATCAACTAAATATATTTAGTTGAACTGAAATTTTGTTCAGTTAAATGAACAGAATTTACGCTGCTAAACATTCTTTTAATTAATTGAATATTTTTTCCATTTTAAGCCCAAAATAATTTTTTTACATGTGAAAGATATTAATTTTTTCTTTTTCTTCTAGACATCAAAATCCTCTAGACCCTAATGCTCCAGATATGACTCAATTCAAGACAGTTGACGAGTGGCTAAGTGGCATCAAGATGACACGCTACCAAGAAAACTTCCAGCAGGCTGGAATCACCACCATGGATGCAGTCACTCGTATAACTCTGAAGGACTTGACTGCTTTGGGGGTCACCCTGGTCGGCCATCAAAAGAAAATCATCAACAGCATCCAGACAATGAGAGCCCAGCTGAATGCCAACATGTCCGAAGGATTTTTAGTGTAGTGAAGCTCAAACTAGTTCGAAAACATTTTGTAAAATTTTGCAGCTGACGGTAACATTCAGCGCCCTGACTTATATCAAAACAGGTGCCATTGCAGCCGATGTTTATAAAAAAATTATTAAAAAGCTTCCTTGCAAGAATTTTCATCGGTGCAACGTGATAAGTGGCATGGGACGACCAGAATGTGTGCACCAAATATGGTGCTTTAAGCCAGAGCTGCTTGCTTGCCGATTTGCTCACTGTTTGGCATCTGTTCCTCCTGGAAGACCAGGCCAGTCAATAAGGAAAATTTTCTTTGTACATAATGACATATCAGATGTTGGATATAATACATAACATGATCGCATTGTGCATACTTCCAAAATCTGGATTTTCTGATGGCACAGTATGAGTGGTAGAGCGACCACATATCATTCCATGAAAAATTAAAAGACTGTTGGTGTACTTAATTTTTGAACTACAGCTGCATATGTGTCACTTGAAATTGCTCGTCTCATTTTTATTTCTATTTTTGTTTTTCATCTGTGATCTTCAACAATCTGTAAATAAGCAACAGGGTGTCTATATATTTGTCGAAGTGTTATTTCTCCTCATCCTCTTTTTGTGGAAACATGGCATTTTACATTTTTGACCTTGAATGCATGTCTGGACATGTGAAGTTCTGTTTTTGTTTTAGCCTGTCCTTGCTTCAACGAGCAATTTTGTGTAGCAGAAATCTGTAGCATTTTTTATTGCAGCTCTTTGTTACTTTTCTGTGATGCATGCACTTAGGAAAAAAATATCTGTGTGTCCATATTAAATAGTTTCAACATGCTTGTGTATATTGGCAATATAATCTCCAAATAGTGTAAGATTTTCAAATGAGTTTTTATAGTAATAGAGTGTGAACACTTCATTTATGAATGTACTCACTGCTGCAATATTCAGTGTGAAATTTAGTGGATATGCGTATGTATTTCTGATAGTTTATGCTGATTTTGCAGCATAGAATATAAACACAAGCTCTTTTGATGAAATATCCTTTTCCACTAAGTTTTTGTATCAAGTATAATGCACAGTAATAACCAAGTCTAAATATTATAGAAGGTGCATCTTATGTAATGTGTCATTTGTTGCTGTGTTCCTACATAAACAATCAGAAATAATTCAACTAGTAGCGGTGCTGTGTTCTCATTACTATGCAACTACAATCCTTAAGAATAAAGCTCATAAAGCAATAGAAGTGGTGATATTTTTTGCATCCACTTTTCCTGATGCATGTGACTAGTAATTAAAAAAGCCTATGCAAATGTGTACTTGAGTATCTTTTAAATAATTTATGAACGTTTTTTAATGGTGACTTGAAATAGTTATTTCTATTTTTGTTTTTTATGTGTTTTCTTTTGAATTTTAGAAATTATACAAAATATACCTGTTTTAACCATTGTTTATACTTTTATCATGAATTGTTATCAAGTGAAAATTACCTAGGTATGGGTTTTAAGAAATTGAATGGCATGGCTGTCTTATCAACTTAAATATGTTATAAATTTAAAACTTTTTATTGTATTCTGTTACCTAAATACAAAGTTTTTGTTAGGATGGCTTTCCCATTTGAAAGGCTTCTGCCATGATTTTATTGGAACTTCTCAAGCTCAAAATAAAGTAAATGAAGCATTTATGTTATAGTTTTAAATAAGAAAGATGATTTGTATAACTGTAGATAAAAAAAAATTTTTTTTAGAGAAAGTGCACTTTTTAATACTTTGTGCCAAAGTTTTTGTTTAAAAGTAAATGTTTTGTATGAATGATAAAAAATTGTAGGACTTTATATATATATATATTATTCTTTAACAAAGCAGTTATAAATGTAGCTTTTATAAATTTAAGTCTCATTTACTTGATATTTTTGGGGTATTATAAATTACATAAAATATTTCATTAGTTTATTGTTGAAGTTTTTATTTTCATTTAAAAAATTGAATTTAGTATATCATTTAAAAATTCATTATGCATTTTATATTTAATATATCGGGGGGAAAGAATAAATCCAAATATTTTGCTTTGAGAGATTCAAATGAGAAAGATATTTGAAAACTTCTTTAATCTTTGAGATGTAAATTTTGGAGGATGTGAAAATGTCTCCAAATAATTTAAGTTCATATAAACTCATTTTTTTCTAATCAGGTATTCAAAGATTATTGTAAAATATGTGAAAGCAGTTTTATGACAAATGATATAAGAAACTAATAAATAAATCTAAACTATGCAAAGTTTTTTTTTCAACAATTAATGTGGTTTATAATGCATGAGTGCAGACAGTTGCTTTCAATTCAAGATACATAAATGAGACTTGAATGATAATAATTTGTAATTCAAGTATTAAATTTATAATTGCAATAAAGAGTATATCCAATGCAACGAAAAACTTCCATTAATGTCAACGTCTACATTTTTTTAAAAATCTGAATGCTATTTTTATGAAGTATAAATGTATATTTGAATGTATTAAAGATTATGAAAAAAGTCCATTTGGCCTTCCATTATCTGTCGGCAAATAATTATATTTGCTTCTCTATTGCAATAAACAAATAAACCTGAAAGAGAAGTGCTATATTTAATGTATGATAAATAAAACTATGCAATTTCCAATGTAAAAATCAAGTGACTTATCATGCTTAGATAGAGATATTTGTATTTGATATACTATTCAGTTTGGTGTGCAAATAAATACCAAAGTGATTTTGTTATCACCTCTTATTCATGTGCATGATTTCATATTTGAAAATATTAGTTAGCACTGTTAATGCTGGCACATGTTAATATATGAGCACTTTGAACACTTTGTTATTTGGTAACCATCCAATTTAATTTTTAATGCTACAATACTGACAGGAATAATTGTATATAACTAATATATTAGGGTTAGAGTTATTGGGATAGCAGAGTTTATCAGTTTTTTAAGCATGTGAAAACCCAATATTAGTTCCTGTACTAAAAATAGCCGCTTTTACTTTTCTTTTAAACTTCAAAACATTTCATGACTTATTAAAAATGGAATACTTTATGCTGACTTTTTATGAAATGTAATTTTAACTTATTTCTGAACTACTCCACTACACTTTATTCAATAAATTAATAAGTATTTGTATTTCACTGTTGTTATTATTTTTTTTTTACTTGTATTTCTTTAATTCTGAAATTAAGGTTAATTGCATTTTTTGTATTCTTGCATGCAGTTTTATCTCAAACATATAATTTGCATTGTTGATATTATACCTACATACTTTAAAAGCATTTAGTGGTAGCTATAATAAATGTGAATATATTTGTGGTGTAGATTTTACTTTTTAAATTTACAATATGTAAGCTTCTAATATAGATCTTGAAATGAATTTTTGACTTAACATGTTATATAATTTAACACATTGTACTAATTATGATAGTTTTATCATAAAAATAAATGTTCATTTTTCTATTTGGTATTTCATGTAAATAATTCTTAAGGTTCAATTTTTTATTATTATTTTGAATATGTATTGACCATTCTTTGAAAACACAAGACATACACGATTGTAAAACTCCACATATAAATATATAGTATTGATTTGCTGGTGTTTATATTTTATGGTAATGTTTTTTAATAGCAAACCTTCCAGCATTCACTATTAAATTCAATTTAAATTTGGCTTAAGTTAAATTTAGTTTAGGTTTGTGTGGATATATACATGATGTAATGGGATAGATTTTATTGTATATAATTCTTATGACACTTTTGCACTTGTTATTCTATTACTTTGCAATATACACATATATATCACTACTTTAGATATGAAGTAATCAAAATGAAGAATGGTCTTTAAAACCGCCCGTTAGTGAAGCTTATATAAATCTTTATTTCTTTGCAAGTTAATTTTTTTCAGAAATAAATTAATCACCACACACACTTTTCATTAATGTATGAATTCTTAAAAGAATAATTACTATTATTTTATACTACAAATTTTAATAAAATATCAAAATTGCTAAGAATCTGTATTAATTTTGTAGTAATATGCATGTTAAACATGTTATGCAAGTCATTTTTTGTAATAATTGATGTTCTTGAGTTAATTATATTTGCTTATCAACAACTTTTTACTTAATGTATTAAAAGTTCTTTAGCATTGTGTAATGCTATGAATATGGACATAAAGTCAGCAATTTACTCCACAAACAAATCTATGCAAGATGTTAAAGAGCTCAGTGAATTTAATGTGATATTGAATCTATTCCCCCCTTGTATGTGTTTATGTGTTCAATATTCCTCTTGATTGTCTTCTGTGTGTAAAATTGTGATTACTTCTGTAACAAGTCCTATCAATTTAATTTTTTAGATAAATTATATTTGAAATAAAACTGGAACGATGTTTATTTTTCTCTGATGATATTTTATATCTTCCCCAGATGTCTTTTTGCCTTACTTGAAACTCTCAACAAAGCAATAAATTGTTGATAAATGCTTCGATAAATGAATTGAGTTTTATAATGCTCGCGTTGCAATGAAAAAAATTTACTTTTAAAGCTTGTAAATTTTTCCATATTATATTTGTGCAGATCAGTGTTGATCTATCAATGTGTGAAGAATTGTATTCCATATTTTTGTACTACACATACTTTATGTATAAATTACAAGAGTGCATTCAAATCTCAGTGTATGTTCTAATTCCTCTGAAATTTATTTTTTCTTTGTTGTAACAGAGCTCTTTTATTTTTAGTTAGATTTAAATACTTCTTGTTTGTTAAAATTTTTTACCTTGTAGTAATTTTTCATTTATTTTGTTGACTTAGGACTCTTCATAATATTGTGATTTCTTACCTTTTAATCTATACAGTTAGTAGTGTCTTATTAGTTTTTAAAAAATAAAGCATACTGGGTTTTTAAAGTATGTATGTGATGTAACCTATGCAAAATGGTTCTGGACCACTTTCAGACTACAGATGCAATTTACACTATTTCAGTCGAAACTAATGTGCACAGATGGATACAGATATGCAACTGTTAATAATGCTGCTAATTTACTGCATGCTTGCTTGTCAAATTGAGGAAAGACATTGCTTAAATGTGTATGTTTGTTATTGTATATTTGTTTATATTACATGCATTTGTTCACCAATAAAATGCAATTTATTTATTTTCGGGATTGCATTGTCCGCTTCCCGGTATTGTTTATTGTAAAATAGGTCTGTACAAATTCTTTTGTAAAAAAATAAAATGATTTCACTAAAATTAATGTTGGTGTCCATTGTGTGTGTGTGTGTGTGTGAATCTAAATATATATTATATGAATGCGAAAGTTTGTGAGGATGTTTGGCCATCTTTCACGCAGAAACAACTGAATGGATTTTAATGAAACTTTACAGTAATATAGCTTATACATCAGAATAACACATAGGCTATAATTTATAAAGATATTGTGTGAAGTGCCTAAAATATAACGATATTTGTCAAATAAGTAGGAAAAAATTTGCCATCTGCAAGCAATTCTGGCGTGTGCTGCAAAAAAACCACGACAGCATATATCTATCTGTTTGTGAAGAAACCCTTTTTGTTTTGGCTACGCAAGGCGCTCGCTTCTAATTAATTCCTGTTATCAGCATAATCCCTAATTTTTTTTTATTTCAGAATAAAACTAAGCTTTGAAGGGAGAGGTTGTTATAAATCTCTTTATTTGAATGTTTTTTTATGACTTTATTATGCACATTTGGTAGTAAGAAATTGATCTTTTTTTCAAAATAAATGCTTTTATCAGTTCTGGTACTTACAAGTAAATAAACTTTCTCTTTCACACTAATCATTTGGACAAATTTTCAAAATTTGTTTGTGGTTAGTAGTTAATTATAACACTATAATTTTAATTGAAAAGGCAGATATTGTGTTTTTAAGTATAAAAATAATTATAACTACTGTACTGTATTTTTTGGAGTGTGAGAGTGAGTGAATATTAATGTCACACTATTTAGCTACACGAGGGCTTTTGGCAACGGATCACGTTATTTTGAACCATGGTCAAGTGACGTGGATGACACCTGAGCTGGCACCCCCTTCTCCTAACTACCACTCCAACTTAGAAGGAATATTCTTTGAAATCCACTCTTGCAAGATATATGGCAGCACAGGTTCTATGATGAGTATTTTAGCGGGGAAGGCGAATGATTTTGTAACAGATATTGCGTTTTGAGCTGACGGCATTTTCAGTAGATTGCAAAGATTATTATTTTTGTCCCGAAAAAGTAGTTTATGTCAAAGTTTAAGTGTCTTATGTTTTTTATGTTAATGAAGACCTTAGAAAACGATTTGACTATTTATTTTAAGTGAAAGGTGTGTATAATTAATTTTACTGTGGAATGTCTTTAATTAATTTAAATCATAACACGGATAAAGTATTAATGTGCATCGCGCCCCTACACTGCGGGTCTTACAAAGCTCTAATAAAGCTTGAGCTATGAAAGTAGCTAGACATTTGCCAACTTGACTCTATCGTTAACATTTCGCTATGTTTTTCATTGAATCGCCATTATAATTTAAGAAACGGCGTTGCTTGCCAATATTACACTTTTAACATAAAATAAATACAACAGAAAGTATTATTAATGTATTACACTTTCAGATATAAATTATTTACACTACTTTAAGCGTTCATTACGCAAAACTTTTAACAATGTGTTACTTTTGCTGAGTAGGGATCAGCTTAGTGAGGTATTTTCAAAAATCGACCCTCAAGAGTGTTACGGGGAGTTATATAAATAAAAAAATCCTTTTTTATCAGCTATTAGATCTACATACTTAAAATTTAACAAAGGTGTTTTTTTTTCTTTCTTTTTTTGTTTAGCTTAGATATGCAAAAAGTTTTTTTTTTTTTGTTTAATTTGCAATTCACGTAAAATTAACTCATTAAAAACTTTACCCTTCAATCTGTGTTGTTTAATTTTTCAGTTCACCCGTGCGAAGAACGGGTATACCAGCTAGTTATTTATAAAAGCAAAAATAACCAAGTTTGATTTATGTAATGTTTATAATAATCAAATAATTTTTTCTGCTTAAAGCAATTTTTTATCTCTTGATGGAAAGAATAAACTCTGTCTTGTTCTCAAAATTAAATTTGTAGAATCTTGCATCTTCTATCTTTTAAATCTAAAAACCGACCGACTTATATTTGTATTTACATTTATATTTTTTGGTTTCATCATTAATAAACGAAATAGTTTTTTCCCCCAACATTTTGGGATTAACCTTCTTGACAAAACTATAAAATCATTTAATATTGAATTTTTTTCTTTTGTAAATATTTTGGCAATATTGCTTATTAATTGTACTGAATTTGTATGTTTTGAGTTTAAAACAAAAAAAACTTGAAAATGAAAATTAATTTTTCTCTAGAATATATAATAGTAAAATGTTCCAAATTATAAGCATTGAATTGATGTAATTCATTGCTTGCAAATACTAGATTTGAAAACTTCACAAAAAAATTATCTCTCTTCATTAGCAATATTTTAGAAATTTCACCCCCTATATCTGAGGGTTGTCACTGGTTAATGGAGCAAGAATTTTGTGCTATTCTTAATTAAAATTCATGAAATATAAAAAAACAATTTTTTTTCTTGTTGATGGTATTCAGAAAAAAAGAATTTATTAAAATATAACTTTGCCGTCAAAATTGGTAACGCCATCTAGTGGAAGAAAATGTAAAATGTTCTAGAAATGAATTTAAACATACATATTGCAAGGTTCTTCAAACGTTTATTTGAACGTACCTTAGTGGAATGTTTTTAAAAATAATAAAGAATCAATATGGTTAAGAATGTATCTGTCAAATTTTTTTTTTTGCTCTAAGGTTTTTTGAACAGTGTTAAGTATTACATCAGTACCAAGCATTTCAATTATTATTTGTTTAAATCTATTGTTCATGCTAACAAATTACGAAATTCTTTTGCTAAAAAAATACTATAAGCATCAATTTTTCAAAGGTTTTTTTTACATGTATGAAATTGTTTTATTATTATGAAACATCCACTTTATTATTATTATGAAACACATTTTTGTATAAAAAAATTGTACCTATATGTTAGAGAAGAAACTATAAATTTTTAATTCTGCTAGTTACAAATATGTTTATTAGTTCAAGAAAGTTTATAAAAATTGTTGATAATGGCAAACTTTGTCAACCATGATAAATTGCCAAAAGGTCAACTACTAATGAGAAAAAACTGATTTTATTTTTTGAGAGTTTTTGATGAGATTACATATCAATGGTATTTTAGGATTAGAATGCATTTAATTGTGTATAATTTACTATGCATAAGAAAATACACAATCAATAATATATTTTTTTTTTGAAAAACTTAATATCTATAAGTACAATAAGGAAAAAGCTTTTAGTTTCCTTTAATTTTCTCACTTTTAAGAAAGAAAACTATTTAATAGGATGGATGAAAGAGTATCGCAATTTTCAGTGCCTTTTACTAAGAATGCTTATCAACTTTTTTTACAATTCTCATCATAAAATTCAATTATTTTGAACAAATAGATAATTAAAAACTTCATGCTCTATATTTGAAGAGAACAGAGTTTATAATATTTTACACCTCTGATGCACATTTTTACTTGTAAGTAATTTATCAATAATCTAAGCATAAAAATAATCTATATCCTAAACAGCTGTTTATTACTTTTCTGTATTGCATCATGAAAGCATACATGGTTACTTAAAAATAAGTATAGGGATAAGAAAGTGGTTTTAATTGCGATAATGTAGGTTGTGAGTCATTACTTATCTTTTATCTGCATGTAACTGTAAAAAACATGTCATCCAAATCAAATTTTTATCAGACAGGAGAGTTTATTATCAAGTTCACTGAGTATATCTTTTGATTCTGAAATCTTAAATTCAAAGTTCAAAAATGAAGGAATCAAGTAAAAAAGTATATATAACATTAAATTTTTCAGTCTTTTCTTTCAAATATTTTGGGTTTTATTCATTATTTTATCTTCTTTTGCTAGTATTTCTAATCTTTTGTTTGTTGATATTGTGAAGAATATATATTTAGCTTACTATATATATTGTGTGTGATATTACTTACTAAGTATTAGGCAAAGAGCATTTACCTTACTGGTTTTGACACACACCGCATTCCATATTTTCATATTATGTTTTTTAATTTTTTTTACCACCATGCATAATTTTTGCCTACATGTAAGCCAAAGAATTCTTTTCAGATATATTCTTCAGATAAATTACTTTTGTGATTCCCAATTTGCTCTTCTAAATCGTAAATTTCCATTTTATTGCGGTAGTTGGGTTGGTTTCAAACTCGTATTCGTGCCCTGGTGTCAACGAAGACCGGCTGTAGCTGTGGAAGCTCTATGTCCTCCTTTGGGTGTTTGTTGTGTGGGAGAGGGAGGGGTGTCATTTGGTCGAAATTGCGGGGTTTGTCGCCAGTAGCCCTCGTGTAGTTTCGTAGCGCCGCGTTAATATACACTCATTCATTCACTAGACGGCAAGGTGTTTTAGTGGACTCGGAACCCTTGATTCGGCCTCTTGAGAAGGAAAGAACCATTTTCTATTTTTATGCAATTTCGGAGAAAAGTGTTAGAAATAAAACACTAGAAATGCCATTTTAGAATTCAAACACGTTTTCACTTCGATATTTCAAAAGCGAAATTAACTCCAAAAAGTATCGCTAATGTGGTAGCTCGCAATATTTGGTCACTTTAGTCCTTTCTTAGAAATATCATTGACAATATGTCATTTATGGACTATTTCGCATGTCTTCAGAAAAAAAAACATTTGTTACAATAGTTTTTTACGTGCAACAAACTTTGTTAGCGAGAAACTTTTTTTATATAATTATCAAGCACTTGAGATATAAAACAGAATTAGTGCGGATTTCCGATATTATTGAGAAAAGAAGAGAACAGACTTGAAGATTAAACAGAATTGACGCATGACTCTCGGTGTAGAGTGAGTGAAGATTAACGTCGCACTATTCAGCTACACGAGGGCTTTTGGCGACGGACCACGTAATTTTGAACCATGGTCAAGTGACGTGGACGACACCTGAGCTGGCACCACCTCTCCTAACTACCACACCACACCAAAGGGAGGGCGTTTCAGCTCTCGACAGATTTAGCGTGCATCGCTGCCCTACACGGCGGGTCTTTAGTGGTACTGGGATCGAACTCGTGACAAAGCCAGCCACGATCCGATGCCTATACCACTCGGCTACCGCGGCCACCTCTCGATGTAGAATGTTTCCACCGAAGAGGGCTCTTCACGTCTCGGAGACGTCAAAATAAAAAATGACATTAAATGAGTAACGTCTCCCAGGCGTCATTGTATATCAAGGGGTCCCCCATGTCTTTTTTCAATATGTGCAAAAGAGCCATCATTTATATTTTAGGTAAAAATCTACCTTTTATGTAATCTCTCTCGTATATTCTGTCAGAGCCTCTCGTGAATAAGCAAGCCCCAGTGGCTTAAGTGAAGAGTTTCGTTTTTGATGAAGTACAAATTGAGTATTGGAACTCGATTTTGCCTAAGAGGCCGTTGCTTTAATATATATATTTTATAAATACAAAGCCTGGAATGTATTTTTAAACAAAGGATTAATTTAAAGGAAGTTATGGATATATCACACAAAAAAAAGTTCTCTGTAAACTTTTATTCATTATTTATTAAGCTTTTTTTCTCTGTGTAAAAAAAAACGGTTTTTAATTTGGGAACTATTCCTCAATATTAGTAGAGGGCATCTCTTCAATAACTTGCTTAAGACTGCAATAATGGCAAAAGACTGAATAATGAAGAAAATAAATTTTCTCAAATATTTAATAATTTTCCAAAATTTTTAAATTTCAAAATATAAATTTACCGTTAAATGTATGACGAGAATATTAAAAATAATTAAACACCTTAAAGATACTGATTGTGTTATTGAATTGTTGAAATTTTCGTTAATGTTAGCATGTTTCAACATGTTATTCAAGTATCAAATAATGTTAGTTAACAAAACATCAAGCAGTTTAAGATAAGACGAAACGTTACCTAATGACGTCATCAATTGACGTTCGCTAAAAAATTTTTATCAAAAGGAGAAAAAATTATTCGAAGAAATGAAACCGAAACTCTACACTTCCTTTCAGATAAATAGAATATGTATGTAACTTATGAGTTTTTAGTCACTAAAGAATTATAGTTTGTAGCTACCCCAATATGTGTAGTCGTACTCTTGACCACTTCTCAATTTATTTTGAGTATATTATTAAATTTATAATGTAAAAATAAACTATAGAAGCCAATTAAGAAACCCAAAATATAACTGATACCCATAAAGAAATCAAACATTTTAACTGTAATTAATGCTATGAGTAAGCGAATATTAACGTCGCACTATTCAGCTAGTCGAGGGCTTTTGGCGACGGACTTCGTAATTTTGAACCATGGTCGAGAGTGACGACACCTGAGCTGGAACCCCCTCCAACGGGAGGACGTTTGAGCTCTCGACAGGTTTAACATGCATCGCTCCCCTACAAGGAGGGTCTTCAGCGGTACTAGGCTCGAACTCATGACAATCCGACCACGAGTCCGTTACCTTGACCACTAGGCTATCACGGCCATATAATGACATGAGATTTATTCTAAAAACGCACACAATGATTGACATACATAAATAGTTAACGTAATGAAATGCATAAAATTTTGAAACAAGTGAGATTTGTTAAAATTTGTATTTTGTATAAAATTATGAGCTTTTTTGAGTTGGGGGATCAAGTTTACTAGTGAAAATTATTAACTGCTTCAAATGCTCAACAGTTTTAACTTAGAAAAGCAAATATGTTTCGTATTTATCTTTTTGAAGAGCGTTTTTTTCTCAAATGAATACTTTGAAGCAACGAGTAAATTTATGCAACTGATTGGATTAAGTAGGTGTTAATTAACGTCGCAATATAAAGCAATATGAGGGCCACTGGTGACTGCACTCGTAATTTTGAGCCTTGGTCAAGTGACAAGGACGGTACTAGATCTGTCACTTCCTTCTCCAAAATACAAAAGTGGCCGCGATAGCCGAGTGGTCAAGGTACCGGATCGTGATTGGCCTTGTCACGAGTTCGAGCCCAGTACCGCTAAAGACCCGCCGTGTAGGGGAGCGATGAATGTTAAATCCGTCGAAAGCTCAAACGTTCTGCCATTGGTGTGGTGTGGTAGATAAAAGGGGTGTGCCAGCTCAGGTGTCGTCCTCGTCACTTGACCATGGTTCAAAATTACGAAGTCCATCGCCCAAAGCCCTCGTGTAACTGATCAGAGCGACGTTGATATTCACTGTCATTGGGAGGATTAATAGACCTTAGGTTTGGAAAAATTTGTAAACACTTTTTCTATAAGTCACATCCTTAAATTACTTTTGCTGTTGGATTTTTATAAATAATGTATCATAATAACTGTAAAAGAGAGCAACTAATCGTTCGTCAGGAGGGATTCAATTGAAACCTTCACATAAACAAACGGCATATTATTGCGATGTTTCCATAATTAAATGTATTGATGGATTTTCGGGTACACAACATTATGATATTTGGTTATGTCAGTAGATGATTTATTTCTTACAACACTTCATAAAATATTCATTCTACAAATGCCAAATGAAGAACACTGGGGGAAAAAAACCAGCGCGAAAAGAATAATAATGTGAAACTAAATTATTCAAACAGGTTGCGACCAAATGAAGAGTGGTATATACGGATATAAATAAATTCATCATGTTTACAAAAGAATTCGCACGATTCTAGCTAGAAATTGATGTAATAATTTAGAATACAGCTTTCAACGATGTGAGGAATTTTAAAAGATTTTTGGATATTTTAAGCTACGTTAAAACAAATTTTGTGTGTAAATTAAATTATAATATTTCATCGACTATATACAACATATATAAACTCGATTTAGAGCAAACACTTGAACCGGATTGATTTTTTTATTAGTGTCGCACTTTGATGCGGGGGCTATTAGCAACAATTAAATTTTAGACATTTTTTAAGCTGAAGGCATACGTTTAGTTGAGACAAATGAAAATTTGAAATCCACATTTTATATATATATATATATATATATATATATATATATATATATATATATATATATATATTATTTTAGATTCTAAGAAAGTAATTATTTTTAAAAATAATTAAAAATTTAAATTTAAAATAATTAAATTATTTTTAAAAATAATTAATACTTAGTTTTTGTAATATATTATATCACAGATGTTTTTTTTTTTATTGCTTTAAATTAATGTTTTTTTATTAACTAAAGCAGTATTGTTTTAGGAATCATTAATTGAAAATAGAAATTTGAAGAAAGACTTCTGGGGGGGCGGGGAAAGAAGGAAAAAGAGTTTTATACTCGGAAAAAACCCGTGCAACGCCGGGCGAAGGGAAAAGAAACCTGTTTGACAAGGAAAAGTAGAACAAATTTCGAAAAGGGAATTTTAATGGCATTGATGTTACAAATTTTGTGTAAAATAGTGTAAATAATTTGTATTTGGTTGTGCAATGCCTTTATTTTACTCTAAATTAGATTAATTTATGTTAAAATTGTAATATTCACAAGCAACGCCATCCGTTACGTTATAATGGTGATTCAATGGGAACTTGACGAAATCTGGGGGATAGAACAAAGTTGGCACCATTTTGGGCGAGTTAGAGACCCTCTGGATTCTTCTAGAAATTAGTAGAGAAATCCACTAATTTCAAGATCTATGACGCAAGCGGGTCTTTCTCGAATTATCCGCGAGGGATATAAATAGAGATGGTCACCGAAAGTGAATCAGTCTGATTTTGACTAGTGATCCGTTAGTATTGCTCTGATTGTTGAAGCGATTAGTGATTATTTCGGCTGTTGAACGAGCGACTGCTTGTGAATAATCTTTTATATATGTGTATTTTAGATACCAATAATTGTGTCTGCGTGCTGTTGAAGGAGTGAAGACATTCTGAGACTTATTTTGTGAATATTGCTGCTGAATCCTGTATTTAAAGGATTGGATTTTCTACAATAAATTTTCATTGCTCTTAAAGAACTGTCTTGTTCTTTGCGACTGATCTGCATAAAATCCTCGAACCCCCGATCAACGTAACAATGTATAAATCCCGCACAACGAGCATGCACACACCCAGAAACATTGGCGTCGGGAGAGAAAGGGGAAATTTCCACGGACAAAATTTATACAATCGGAAAAAGCCCGAGTAATGCCGGGCTATACACTACTAATATATTGCATATTTTTTCTAGGATTTTTGTGATTGTTTCAATTATGTAGGGTTGGACATGTGCACTGTCACATCCCCTCTCCCTGTTACGTCGAGTGGAGTAATCCACACTGACATTTCACCCCTTTAATAGTGCCCGACGAGGCATTGCGCGGAAAATTACTCGGACGCCGAGAGACGCTGAACACCGGACGTAAGTGAAAGACGTTCTCCTTTAGTGTTTGATGTGTCATCAAATATTTCGTCATTAATTATTTAATAAATCATCCTAAGGTTGCAGTCATTTTCCCATCTATAATCCCCGGGAAACTTGTACTAAGTATCAAGTCCATAAATATTTCTCTTATTGGCTTAAAGACTCATTCTCGATTAGTATAACTTTTCCATAGGATTAATCACTGTAATAAAATAATCAAATTTCATTCAATTAAGAGAATCCTTCCGAGTTAGAGGAGGGCATGAATGCGTCGTGGATCGTTAGCCAAGTGGTCACATGGGTGACGTAGTTGAGTCGCGGGTTCGAAACCTAGTGCCACAGAAGACCCGCGGTGTAGAGGGGGTGATGAACATGAAATCTGCAATAGCTCAAAACTCTCCCTTTGGCGTGGTGTGGAAGTTTCAACTTAGATGCTATCCTCGTCACTGTGGTTCAGAATTACGAGGCCCGTCGCCAGGAGCCCTTGTGTTGCTCCCCAGTGCAAGGTAAATTAAAATCATGTTAGGGTCGGATTCGAGATTGGAAACGCCGCATGTGAATTCTTCTGAGGCAGTCATCAGTTCTTCTTTCGGTAGTAAATAAAAAGGGGGCTGTATTCAGTGTTTGTACTTAAATATTTTAATATTGTCTTCTAGATTGGGTTTTCTGCTGCCAAGTTCTCCCTCTGTTGGACAGTAAACAACAACTGAATTCATATTTATAGATATTTATGTCATGAACTGGCTCTTTGTTGCTCCAAATACCCCCATAAAGATGTTAACTGTAACTGTGAAAAGATATGTCATCAATCCTCCTTTTAAAAAGTTTTACTAGTTAACCCTTTATCTGCCGCATTATGGTTTACTGCAGTTTGTTTCATACGCAATATTTTTTTAAAATCACTACATTGAAAATTAAGGGATATGCATAAACAAAAAACTTAACTTTGAGAAATTTAATCCGTTAGAGCTAATTAATTAATTAAATATATTCAACTGAAAAATTAATTATATACACTGTTAATTTAAAATAAATAGTCGAATCGTTTGCTAATGTCTTCATTAACAGACAAAAACAAAATAAGACACATTTTGACATTAACTATTTTTTCGGAACAAAAAGGACAATCTTCGCAGTCCGCTGAAAACATCGTCAGCTGGAAATGCAATTTCTGCTATAAAACTATTCGCCTTCCCCGCTAAAATACTTACTATAGAACCCGCGCCGCCACATATCTTGGAAGAGTGGATTTAAAAGAATATTCATGCCAAGTATCGTCAGAGTATTCGTAAAAATTGTTATTCTATATAATTTCAAAGTGAGTGGTACTTATAAGTACCGTCGGTAGATAAAGGGTTAATCATCCTAAACGGTATAAAAACTCAACTTTTCTTGAAAAGAGATCCTATAGCATCTTTCCTATAAAAGAAGCACAATTGCTAAGATAGCAACATATTGTGGCGAACCTGCCTGTCCTCGCTCTTCCCCTTCTCTCGTAAATATTCCCCTCCTAAACTCAACAAAAATTGAGAATGCTTCTGATCAAACTCTAAAATGGCAAACGAGTCAAAGAATACTTACCAATAACTAAAATCGAAATTAATCTGTTTCTGATTTATAGTTTAGTATTTAATTAATCATGGCCCGTTGATGACAAATCTACCCAAACATAACGAATCCTTACTGCTCTTGTGGTTCTACGTGGGATGTAGATCACTTTGTTTTCTATTTTCCTTATACTGATAAATATATCTTGAATAAATCATCCTAGAATTCGAAACCTTTTTGACTTCGTATCTGAATGAGTAATCTTACGGAAAAGATGGGCTTACTCATTAAAGGAAAAAGATGACACCACAACGAAATTTAGTCAACCGATCAGACGAAAATGATAGGAAAAACTAGGTTAATAACAATGCCACCTCCATCTGTAATTAATATCCATTGATTTTTTTTATATTTATCGAAGTTAGATGAATTACTTGCTAATTTTTCAAGATCTGCTGCAGTACAGATGTTTTCTCAACTTGTTATCAATCCATCACTTCACAAATTGTATTAGTAATTTCTTACTAAAAATGTCAGAGATATAATAAACGAAATATAAAATATTTTTAATTTTTTTCCAGCCTTTTCCAAAGAGTTGGTGTGTAGTAGAAAGTTCAATGATGTTTTCTAGAAATATAGAAACATTTTTCCAGATTCTTTTGTAATACAATTAATTTTTTCCTAGGTTATAACCACTGACTTCCAAAAGTTAAGCACAAAGATATAAAATGCACAAAAAAATCAACAAATACTGCTTTGATTAACATAAAATTTGGCAGTAAAGTAGCATATACAGGGTCCATTATGAAAGTAATGAGCATAATGTTATTGTGACGCGACGATAGATGGCAGCATGGTAAAACCGGCTGGGAAATGTGGTGGGGGATATGCCCTTTCAATGCATCTGGTCGTCAGTTGAGTTCGAGCAGTGTGAGCGGAGATACTTGCCTCCGCTTTAAGTGTGTTTTCAACTTTTGTAACATAGCGCGATGGAGCGTTCGCTTGAACAACGATACGCCATAAAGTTTTGCGTGAGGCTTGGAAAAAATGCAATCGAAACATTCTAGATGCTGCAAGAAGCCTTCAAGGCCGATTGCATTTCAAGATCACAGTCTGGGAAGTGGCACAAGGCGTTCAAGGAGGGCCAGGAGGAGGTCGCCGACGAACCCCGTTCTGGACGCCCAACAACAGCCAGAACTGAAGAGAACGTGGATCGTGTGCGCGGAATTTTGCGTACCGACCATCGATTAAGCATCCAGCAAATTGCTGACACACTACACATGTCCACATTTGCGGTACATGGAATAGTGACCGAGGATCTGCAAATGCGTAAGGTCTGTGCGAAGCTTGTGCCGAAAGTGAAGCAAGACCAGAAAGAACTTAGAGTTTTGCGCTGTCAAGAATTGTTGGATTTGATTCAAAATGAGCCGGACTTTCTGAACTCTATCGTAACCGGAGACGAATCCTGGATGTTTGAGTACGACCCAGAATCGAAAAGGCAGAGCTGTGAGTGGCATACAAAATCATCCCCACGCCCCAAGAAAGCGTGAATGAGCAAGTCGCGCATCAAAACGATGATCATTGTCTTCTTTGACATCCGAGGAATAGTCCATTGTGAGTTTGTACCGCAGGGACAAACTGTAAACTCAGCCTTTTACCTGGAGGTGCTCAGAAGATTGAAACGCCGGATCGCGTACGT
This sequence comes from Trichonephila clavipes, assembly GCA_019973935.1. Lineage (NCBI taxonomy): Eukaryota > Metazoa > Arthropoda > Arachnida > Araneae > Nephilidae > Trichonephila > Trichonephila clavipes. The sequence goes on from BMAU01019275.1 coordinate 422,676, forward strand.
GAGGGCTGACATTAAAGACACAGTCAAGTTCCACCATGACAATGCCACCAGCCACACAGCCTTCGTCATTACGAACTTCCTGGCCCGGAGCAACACCCCGGTGATCCCTCACCCCCTTACAGTCCCGACTTAGCTCCATGTGATTTCTTTTTGTTTCTGCGACTCAAGAGAGAGATGAAAGGAAAACATTGGGAAACCGTGGAAAACATCCAACACCATGTTACAACGTTCCTGAGAGGCATTCCCGTCGAGGAGTTTCAGGGTGCCTTTCAGGTGTGGCAAACACGTCTCCGCAAGTGTATTGATGCAGGAGGAATGTATTTTGAAGAATATTGAACATTTGTACAAATTACGATAAATAAATGTTTTTTGCTAGTAAATGCTCATTACTTTCATAATGGACCCTGTATATACATCAAACAAAATCAATAATTATATACAGAAATGAAAACAATATTAAATTTTTGTAAGTTATCAGATAATGTCATACTGGAGACTTAAACAGAATTATGTATAAAGTGAAAATAAACAGCATAAACTGAAAAAAAGGACATTAATAGGGTATGTAATCCCCCCTCATCTGTATGCAAAGTTTACACCTTCTGACCATGCCTGCAATTAGGTGGTCAACCACCGCAGAATTAAGCAATCGCCATTCTTCTTGTAGAGCAGTTTCCAGCTTAATAAGAGTGGCTAGAGGTGGGAAACGTGAAGATACAGCATGACCGAGAGCATCTCAAAGATTTTCAATGGGATTAAGGTCGGGCGAATATGCTGACCACGCCATACGCGCAATCCCTTCACTCTCCAGGTAGTCATCGACGATGTCAGCTCTATGGGGACGTGCGTTATCGTCCATTAAAACAAAAGTAGGGCCAACTGCTGCATCGTACAATCTCACAGTGGGTTCTAGGACTTCATCTCGATACCGGACAGCCGTCACAGAACCCCGTTTAAAGATGTGCAGGTTGGTGCGGTATCCTAATGAAATCCCTTCCCACACCATAATGCTTCCGCCTCGGAATGCGTGATGTTTTGGGGCTGATTGCGTGTTCCTTGGTTATGCCATATTTTTATATGCTTATAATCTGGCTCCAGAGCAAATCTTGACTCATCAGTAAACATTACATTGCCCAGTCAGACACAGTCCAATTGCCATGTTCCCATCACCACTTTAATCGTGCCCCTCTTGATTGAACAGATAGAGGAACACAAACTCGAGGTACCCGGGCATACAGTCCATTCATATATAATCTTCGGGGTACAGTAGCTGCAGATATAGCCTTACCAATGGACGTTGTAACCATAGATGTCATACGTGTGGAAGTCGCTCTGCGATTCCGCTTGGCTACAATAGCAATATGTAGATCTTCCGCGGGGGTTGTAACCCTTGGGCGACCACCTACGGGCCTTCGGACAACTGTCTGTGTGGTTTGGAATTGTTTACATAAACGTGAAATTACAGAATGATGAACGCCTAAGAAAAGAACAACATCTGTGACATCCTGCAAGAGCATCATCCTGCTTCATTGAACCCCACAGCACGCCAGCGCTCAGAGGCTTTCATTCGTTTTCTGGAAGTCATAGAAACACGTATGTCTTGAAAACAAATTGTACGAAAGTTTTAAACACCTTCTATCAGCACTTACAATCAACTTCTGTAACCCTTCATAAAGCTGGCTTCTTATAAGACTGCCCTTTTTGCATATTTCTTGACATGAAAGCACGATTGGCTGTTACCTAACATATTTGCATACTTCCATCTACCTCTGCAGCGAATTGCATCCTCCTCAATTCTTATTGGCTTCCGTAAATTAGCATTTTCCCCTCTCCGTGCTTAACTTTTGGAAGTGAGTGTATATATATACACAGTGTCTGGACTCAAAGTATCCAAAAGTAATGGTTTATTATTACGGAACTACACATCAGAATGTAATAAACTGTTCATCTATGGAATGGAAAACTCTCCGAGATATTTTGGGTCTAGTCCGGTTGACCGCACATGTTCACATTATTCGGCAATCGCAGACGATAAACTTTTTACACTGACTTCATTAGTAAAGATGTGGAAGCCACAGCAAAAGGTGCAGTGCGCACTTTAGTTAACGTAATTTATTTAAATCAATCATGCGTGTATATCGACGTGTTTGAACAGACAGGCTTGCCTAATAGACTTAACAGGACTCCTACAAAAGGAATCACGCACACGATCAACAGTGTATTCTATCTCGAAAACTCGAGCTGTGGTAGCCCAGTGATCAAGGTATCGTATCAAGGCAGGCATGTCATGAGTTCGAGCCCAGTATCACTAAAGATCTCTCGTGTAGGGCAGCGATGCACGTTAAATCTGTCGAGAGATGAAACGTCCTCCCGTTGGTGTGGTGTGGTAGTTAGGAGAGGGGGATGCCAGTTCAGGTGGAGTTCCACGTCACTTGACCCTGGTTCAAAATTACGTGATCCGTCGCCAAAAGCCCTCGTGTAGCTGAAAAGTGTGACGTTAATATTCACTCACTCATTCAATCACGAAAATTCAAGGATACTTGCCAGTTTGAGATACCAAAGTTCCCGTCTCCTTTAAAGTTCTTTCCCACTGGTGGATAGATTTTGATGTCGGAGGGTTGACATTCCATTCTGTTCGAACACGTCGCTGTACACGCGTACTTGATTTCAATTCCGTTAACCAAAGTACACACTGAATCTTTTACTGTGGTGTGACCATCTGTACTAATGAAGTCAGTGTAAAAAGTTTATCGTTTACGATTGCCGAATAATGCGCGCACATACGGCCGATCGGACTTGACTCAAAAAATCTCAGAGTTTTCCAGTCCATGGATGAGCAGTTTATTACATTCTGATGGGTAGTTCCGTAATAATAAGCCATTACTATTGGATACTTTGAGCCCAGACACCATGTATGTGCGAGGTAGAATTCAAAAGTTCTCGGACTGAGCTTGCAACGCGAAAAGTTTTAGCAGTACAGCAACTACGATAACGTTTTTGTGTTACTGCGTTCTCCACCTTTTCAAAAAGATGTTTGTCCAGATTCACGTGGTCGGCGACTCGCCAGGGCGTCGTACTTTGTAGGCGGATGCATTTAGTTACCGGTGACTGAAAGAAATGGGGTTTGTTGAGCAGAGAATTACGAATTTTGTTTTCGCTTGAGAAAGAGCGCTACGGAGATTTACGAAATGTTGAAACGTGTGTATGGCACTGATACTTTACCATCAACTCAAGCTTTTGAGTGACATCAACATTTCAAAGAAGGTAGGGAAAGTGTCGAAGAAGTTGGACGCTCTGGACGTCCGCAGAATTCCCACACCGCTGAGAACGTCGAAAAGGTTTCTGCGGCGGTACGTAAGAAGATACTTCAAATAGTAGCGCGAATAGCAGAATCAGTTGAGATATCTGAGGTCACATGTCAACGGATATTGACTAAGTATATTAACATGCATAGGGTGTGTCAACACATCGTACCCCGCATGTTAAAGGAAATCCGAAAGCCATTTCGAATGGAGGAATGGCGGGAAACTTAATCTCGGCTGTTGACAAAGATCCTTCCCTACTTGGCAGAATTGTTACTGGAGAAGAGAGATGGTGTTTTTTTTATATATCGCAATCCAAAAGAGCATCGGCAGCGTGGAAATCACCACAAAATCTCCACGCACAAGTAGACATTCCGCGAAGATCGCTCAAAAAAAATCATGCTACAGCTGTTCATCGATATCCAGAACATTTTGGAATTTATCCCTGGAGGTCGAACTGTGAACAAAAATCTCTATGTAGATACTCTGCGTCGTTTGCATGAGTCTATCGGAAAGAAAAGACCAAAATTGTGGACTTAGCAGTCATTCGTGCTTTTGCATGACAGCGCTCCTGCACATCGATCCCTCCTCGTCACTGACTTTCTTGCGAAAATGTAAGCAACTATTTTGCCACATAATGCTTACATCCATGATCTCATCCCCTGCGACTTCAGGCTATTCCCTGAACTGGCACTTCGCCTGCAGCGTCGTCGATTTCAAGTTGCAAATGAAGTTAAACAGCGCCCAATGGTCACGTATACTGGGATGGGAACAGTAGACTCTGGTTTTCATAGGCTGTTGCGCCACTGAGTTTGATGAAGTTAAGAGTGCATGGCAGGCTGAATTAAAGGATATGGCTAAAAATGGATTCCAAAAATGTTTCGATGACCTTCACGAGCAACACCAAAAGTGTATTGTTGCTTAAGGGTCTTATTTCGAAGAAGGATGTGCTTCAGCAATTTATTGGTAATATTTTTTAAATTATAGACTTAGTCTTGGAACTTTTGAATTCTACCTCGTATATTGATTCTCTCTATTTCAATGCTCTCGTGAGAAATTCTCTATTCTCTTTAAATCATTTTAGATTCGAAACTTCAGAGTATTGTAAGATACTTAATTTTTTATTGTTTACCTACTTAACAGTAACTCTTCAGTTCTTAAAAAGGTAGCTTCTTCAAGTTTCATCGTCATCCGTATGGCGAAAACTCAACACGACGTAAGAGTTAAACTACACACTACACAATGAAATACACAAATTACAAATATGGTAGAGGTAACATTAAAAAAAAACGCAGTCAAAAGCGCCGAGACATAATCTTTATGCTAAATTTTTTTTAAAAATGTTGGTCTACGGTCTAAAAATTAGTTGAATCTTCTAACACCTCCTATGTTTGCACCATTGCACTGCAACACTTAAATATCTTGAAGTGCTTTTCAATGAACTGCAAGACGTTTTTAGCTGGATTAGGATTCGAATTCGCCACCCAGAAATACACACTAAATACACATTGTTTTTATTTCTACTATTCAAAAGGGGGACATGTGTTATTTTAAGTGTATGCATATATTAATATCGTCCTTGCCTATGGGAATGTTCCATTTATGTCTGACAATCTGACAAATTACCAGACAAGATATAAAAAGAAGAAAAAAGGAGACACGAACGGAGCCCAATGTTACCTTGACTAGCACCACTCATCGGAGAAACATGAAACGATTTCCACCATTTCACCCGAAACCTCGTGAATCCGATCGGTTTCCCAAATCGCACTTTCTTAGCTGAGAAGACCGCTTCCATCGAGAAAGAGCAAACAGAAATGAATTAACGCTGTTGTGTGACCTCCATTAGAAAAGGAAAAGCGCATTGCTTGTATCAGCTCGTAAAATGAGACCAGTTTCATTTTAGACGCATTCTCTTTTGCTTGTAACAATGGAAGTTTGAGGTCAGACAAGGGATTGAGGAAAAAGTGAAAAGCGCGAATTATTTCGACTGGAGGATCAGGAAGAAATGTTTGTTTAATAAAACCTTCGATGAGTCCTTACTTATGTCTCGCATATTTGCATATTTTAATGAATTAATAGTCTTATATGACGCGATGCAAAACAACGTGCCAATTCATTTTGATATGGAACTGGTTAGACGAGCATTAAAGTTAATTTCTGTCCTCCATTTTTTTTAACGTTGATATATACAATCAGTTAATGCAAACTGTACGGTGTTTCTCCAATTGATGTGCATACTCCAGGTGTGTTCAAAATACTTTAAAAAAGATTGAGAAAGATCTTTTAATGAAAAAATGAAAGTGTCAAGGGAGGAAGAAAGTGTTCTATTTTTCTCAGAAAGTGTTCTATCTTAGTATGAAGTGTTTGCTTTTCTGAAAAGAAAAATAAAATACTCATGTGTACGGAAATAATAAAAGGGATACAGATACTAACTTTCTAAAACTACAAAGATACCCACTACCTTCTTGTAAAATCCTCGGTAAATATTTTTAGAAGGGATAAATAAGGGAAAGTGTTGTGATTGTGTTCGAAACTATAATTAAATTGTTTTATTCAGTGTACATAAGTTTAGGTATACAGTAAAAAAAACGAACATATTTAATCTTTTTTTTCATTGGCACAATAGCTCTGAAATTTAATATCGTTGTTAAATATGATTCAGACAATGCATTTAAAATTTTGTACTGGATATTAGCAATAAAATTTTTATTGGAGTATGAATTATAACTTTAGCCATCATGTAAGAGTGCAAGAACTAAGAACGAAGTATAGCATGTAACCGATTTTATTTGCATTTAGTCCCACTCAAAAGCACAACTCGAAGGTTATTGGCAACGGATCGCACTATTACGAACCAAGGTCAAGTGAACAGGATGACGTCTGAGTTGACCTCCCTCTCCAAACTTCCACACCATGCCAACGGGAGGATTTGAGCCACGACAGATTTAAATTGCTTCAGCCCTTTTATAGGGCAGGTCTTTAGTATCACTAAGGCTCAAACTCATGACACGCCAGCCTTAAGTTCACGACCATGACCACTTGGCTACTTAATATTTTCCCAAGTTTTATAGATAGAAACGAAATTTAAAACACTATTAAGTGATTAAAGCAATACCCAAATTGAAATTCAACTAAAAACTTCAGCACTTTTTTTAAGAACGAATTGAAATTTAATAGAAATAAGTATTTTATAATTTAATTAAATAATATTTGTATTATTTTTTTGTTATATGCATCATATTAGTAAACAAGTAATATAAAAAAAATTTAAGTCAATTACTACTTAGATCAAAGAAAAATTTTATTTTAGCTACTATTTATTAAATAGTTACAATTAATATAAATATGTATACAGGGTTTGTATTTTAAGTAATAAAAATATTTTTGTCCTGACGTGGCTGTACGCCAGAGGGCGCTCCGACTGGTTGGAATCGTTAGCGGGGCCTTCGACCTTGATAACGCTTCACTCCGCAGTCGCCTGCTGGCTTTGGTTGAGGTAGGATCACGCGTGGCGTAGACGTCTTCAAAAAAGTGCGTGCAAGTTCAATAGGCAATAAAGCATTGAACAGCGTTCGCCTTGGAAAATCGGATGCATCAACGCTGAAAATGATTCAGCAAGCGTACGGGAGGGAACGCTTATCGCAAGCTCAAGTTTTTAGATGGCACAAAATGTTTAAAGAAGGCCGGGAGAGCGTGGAGGAAGAGCCCCATGCAGGTCGCCCGTCAACATCAAGAACCACAGAAAACGAACAAAGTGCGCGACGTATGGTGAACACGGACCGGCGTTCAAGTGTCCGTATGATCGCAGAACAGCTAAGAATGGATAAAATGGTTGCGCACAAAATCATCAGTGAGGATCTTGGGATGAGAAAGATTTGCGCCAAACTCGTGCCGAAAGTTTTAACGGTCGTGAGGCCGTTTCAAAAGGTCTTTTGGAACGCATTGAAGAAGACCCTAATTTTTTTGACAACGTCATTACCGGGGATGAAAGTTGGTTCTTTCAGTACTACCCCGAGACAAAACATCAGAGCAACGAATGGCACACTCCGCCATCGCCTCGACAGAAGAAAGCTCGCATGTCCAAGTCGAGAATGAAAGCAATGTTGACTGTCTTCTTTGACAAGAACGGTGTTGTCCACTCGGAATTTGTGCCCGAAGGACAGACAGTCAATGGTGCCTTCTACGTGGAAGTGTTAAAAAGATTGAAGCGACGGGTCAACCGTGTGAGACCAGAAATTTCCGCCAGTTGGAAGCTCCACCACGACAATGCGCCATCTCACACCTGCTTCGTGGTTACCGAGCACTTGACAAAAAATGGCATCGTAACAATTCCACAGCCTCCCTACAGCCCCGACCTTGCCCCAGAAGACCTTTTCCTCTTCCCCAAAGTGAAAACCGCCCTCAAAGGGCGCCACCACAGGACCTTGGATGATGTCAAAAGAGCTTGCACGCATGCACTGAAGGATGTTTCGGTTGGTGACTTCCAGGGAGCGTACGAAGTATGGAAACGTCGCCTGCAGAAGTGTGTTCGTGTGTTCAAAGAGCATATTTTGAAGACTGCTAAAGTTTTGTAGCGATATCTCTAATAAATTATTTTTTTTTGTGTGGACTTATTATCATTACTTAAAATACACACCCTGTATACATATGACAGAATCACAACATTAAGTGGTAATTAATTTCCATCAATTATCATTAAAGTACCGTATTATCATCCAAAACAATCATGTCTGTAAAATTTCAGTTAAACTGAATGTGTTTTAAAACGTGAGAAAAAACCTTTTCAAGTTTTGACACAAGTAGCCAAAAATGATGCCAACGGGGTTGTATTTGTAATTCTTTAAATAATTAGTTTTAATCAATTAATTTTTATTAATTATAATGAAATTATTGTATTGTCATCCAAAATAATCATGCATATAAAATTTCAGCTCAATTGAACGCTTTAAAATGTATTTTATTAACGATTGAAAATTCCACCAAGATAAATAAATAAATAGAGAGTGTGAGCTAATAGTAGAAATTGAAAAACATGAAAATTCGATAAAAATGCTTCGTTTTGAAGAGCGCTAAAGTAGTGCTCTAACTTTTTTTTTATCACTGCGGACCGTTCAACGTTCGATAATTAAACCTCAGCCCACTGAGGGGAAGGGGGGTTAATTGTTAATATTTTAGCTTTTGTGCATTTAAATTTAATTTAATTGCATTCAAATACATGACTTAAAAAACAGTTACACAAAAAATGTAGATAAAGTGAAAATCGCACAAATCCTAGAGAAATACACCCCAGTAAATACATTAGAAATTATGTAATGTTCCTTGGGCTGCCTGGTACTATACGACCTGTGGAACAGTTCCTGTTCATGGCCCGAGTGTTGGGGCCCACTACGTTGAAGGACAAGCAATGAACTTATTTCTTATAAATATAAAAGTAAAGGAAGTTTTTTATATTTTTTTAGCATTGTAATTAATAATAGGGAATAGAAATGGTGACTCTACATGAAATAAACGCGTAATAAAATTAACGTTTTTATTTGAACTTCAGTATGTATAGTACTGCTATATAGTTCCAGTAAAATATATTTTATAATTCCTTCTGTAAATATAATGAAATTTTTAAAATTTCATCCAATTATACACACACAGTCGGTTATTTGTGCATTCATATTTAAAATTGCTTAGATATTTTTCCCCTTCTGAAATTATTATTTTTTATCTCTTCTAAATTAACTTGAATTTGGCAAATTACAACAGAAAAATATATTTGGAAGAATAAAGTTAGTAAGTAAGCGAATATTAACGTCACACTGTTCAGCTACTCGACGGACCTCGTAATTTTGAACCATGGTCAGGTGCCGAGGATGACACCTGATCTGGTACACCCCTCTCCTAACTACCACACCAACGGGAGGACGTTTGAACTCTCGACAGAATTAACTTGCATCGCTCCCCTACACAGAGAGTCTTCAGTGGCACCAGGCTCGAACTCATGACATGCCTGCCACTAGTCCATCACCTAGGTCACTAGGCTACCGTGGCCATTTGGAAGAAAGAGTAAAGCAAAATAAGCATAACATTTTTCGAAACAAAAATCGAAGACTTAGGGGAAGAAAGACAATTTTGTTAGAAAACAATCAATGTGACCTTCATACATTAAATATGCTTTTTATTACTTATTTTAAGTGATGTACAGCTGCAAAAAAGAAACACTGAAAAAACATCACAGGTGCAAAATTGGGCTGTAAACTTTAGATACTTCATAAAATCATGTATATAGTTTGATATGAAAAAGCAAAATATTTGCGAAGAGAACGGGTGGCGTTATGTAATAAAGCTTTTGCTACACAAAATAGGAGCTATAATTATTTATAGCATTGTTAAAAGTATCATAAATGTTACTAGTGGAAGAAACGGAAATGCTAATGCGCATTGGTTACTTAAATAGCTTATGAATCAAATATGAGACAGTCTGCCCTGAAAAATTAATCATAGGGTAAAGAGCTATTTAGTCAATAACATGACTTTTGTTCAATATGATGCAATCAATTCTGAAAATGTGTTTAACAATAGAAACATGGATATGATGTAATGTCACCGTGTGTATTAGGGTGAATCGCGGTTGCATGGTGGGAAAGAAGAAAACTATTTTTAATCGGAATCTTCCTATACGGAGAAGATGCTCTATGACAGAGGCTCGTACTGTGGTCTGCTAACACCCGAGGGTCTCCAGAGCCTTTCTAGGGGAGGTCTCTTTAATGTAAAGGTTTTCCTGTTTTACAATCTATGAAAGCCCTCGTGGAAAAATTGAGAGGTTCCATCCTAGAGTAGCTCACTAAATTGCCCTAAATGAACCTTTAAGTCATTTAGCCAAGTGATGGGAGTCAGGAAGAGGTGTTCAAAATCTTGGGGTCCACAATGTCAGGCCGGGGGGGGGTTGATCGAAAGTTAAAGCGTAGCTGCTGTACGGAGATTATGGTTCGGAGATTATGAAAATATATATAATTTTAAGAAATTTCAAAATTTAATATTGCCAATGGGGTTAAATTTTTGAAAAGATGAAAAAATACTTAATTTTGGTTAGATGATTTTAGACTCAAAGTTATTTTTGTGCTATATAAGTAACTAAAAACGATGATTATTGTAAATGAGTAATGAGTAGAGAAAATACAATGGACATCAGTGCTTCTCGAACTTTTAGCATTTCCGACCCATTTTTCAATCATAATTTTCTCATCACGCTCCCTCCATAAAATAAATAACAATGTATTGAATTCACAGTAATGTACTTTGTCACTAAAATTACAATACGACTTTAATTATAAACCGTAAAAATTATCAAGATAAATATAAAATTTTATATACAATTTTGTATATGACAAACCCATGGGAGTTTTTAATAATTATTAAACTTGTTCTTAATTTAGTAGATAAATTAATTATCAAGTACACTGAGCAGTACTGATATATTAAGTATATGTTTTATCATTGTTAATGTATATTTTATTTTTATTATGTCAGAATGTATCTTGTTTTGCTTCCTTTCAGTAAATTAATAATTTTTAAATCTTTTATTTTCCACTTTTCGATGCGTTCGTGCCCCCCCCACATAGCGCTATCATGCTTCTCGGGGAGGACGCCCCACAATTTGAGAAACGCTGATGTACATTGCAACATTTCGTAAGCCCAGCTCTCTCCGCACCGTCGAATCAGAACGATCCAAGCTTTTTTCGTCTTCTATTTTGTTCAATGTCATTTCGACAGCAGGTTTTCTTAAAATTTAATGCAAAAGAAGCTGTTAAAAATGTATCTGAAGATTTTTTTTTGTAACTATTTAGTAGGTGTCCTCTCTCATCGCAATAAATGCTTAAAAGTACTAAAATACCAGATAATAAATAATAAAAATCACTTTGACTGTTTACCATAAAAAAACTATGCCAACTTCATTCCCCTTGTGGTAGCATTTAACATAAATTTTTGAAGTGATAACTTCTATTGGCGCGATTTGCTTGAGAGTGAACTTGAATGAACGTCACGCTCGGGAATGTAACGCTGATTCGGCTCTTTTCGTCTTCAGTCGGACATACTCACCTCTAAAAAGGAAAGGAGGGACGTTTCTCCCCACCACTCTGAAACCAGTAGTTTGTATTGCCGCCAATAAAAGTAAAAGTAAAGTTCCTAGCTTCGATCTAAGTGCTCCTCACCTCTTTCTAGGACAGGGGTGGCCAACCCAAATGACCTCGTGGGTTACTTCGGAAAATCTTTACAATCTCGCGGACCGCATATAAAAATATGAGATTTGGATTCATTACAAACATTTTTTGGAGTGAAAATTTAAAAGACTGATATATTATTATTGTTTTCATTGTTTTTCATGTATACAAACATAGATAGAAAGATAACAATAATGCAATGGTCAAATAATGTTTAATTTATTTAATTAATGAGATATCTGTTTCTCAACTCTTTCACTTAGTTTTTGCAAGTCGATCTCAATGCATGTGTATTTGCGAATCGTAATTGATGTTGCAGATTTTCAGGCATTAAGTTTGAGCACGATTTGTGTTTGATAAATTTCAATTTAGGAAAAAAAAAGATTCGCAGTAACAGAAGCAGCGTGATAAAATACTAACAGTTATGTGATTTATTTTTTACAAAAATAAAATAAAACAATTTTTAAACAAAAAATATCGTACAAATAGTCGAATTTTGTAAAGTTGTAAAGAACCTCGCAGGCCGCAAAATTATTCAAGGCTGGCCTCATGCGGCCATGGGTTGGACACCCCTGTTCTAGGGTAATGAATGCGGGATTCTTTCTAATCCTAGTTGAAGCATGAAAAGGAAACGTAATATTTTTTTTTAAAAAAAAAGGCTTAGAGAGAAAAAGAAATCCTACACTAAAATTAAACATAAAATGTAGAAAAGGACACATTTTTATAGAACTAAGTAAGTAGTATTATTATCATTAGGAATATTGCAGTGATCTTAAGAATAAAAATTTATTTTTTTAAGCGAATCGGAATAGCAATGAACAAATAGTTCTATTAATCACATTACTTAAATATACTTTGAGTCTAAAAAGAAAATTAAAACAATTAAAAATTTAAAATAACAAAATTAATTATACAGGTATTAAGAAAAAATTACACTAAATAATTTAAATACAAGAAAACAAAATATAATTAAGAAGACTTTCCTTGCAGTAGCACCGGATATATTTGTACAAAACTCCCAAACAATGACAAAAAAGCTAGTATAAGCCAGAGATTAGGTGATATAAATCTTCTGATTAAATCCCTTTTTAAAGGTTTTGACCTGGGTTCCTCTCTTCCCAATCAACTACCAGTCTTACCAGTCCTTTCCTTAAATTAATTCATGGATAAAATTGAATATTGTTAAATTACAACCAAAATTCACAGAGCCGGATTGGGTCTTCTGAACAAATTATCTATGATTTTAAGTGGGAATTTTAAAGTAGTTTTCAAAAGACAAATCAAAACCTTTAGTTGATTTTTTAAAATCAAAATTCAATTTAATTATGTGAAATGATTCAAATGAAGCACAAGAAAGTACAGAACAACACTTGACGGAATTTTTTTTATAGATATTTAAATAAAATTTTGAATCTCTAAACGATTTATAACCTATTTCAGCTACCATAAACCAATTGTTTCCTTCTTAGAATACAAATATGATTGTATATTTCGCACAAAAATATTACTTTATGAGTACAGACATATGAATTAATAATTTTATAGGACAATACTAACATCTTGTTTTTTTATTCATAACTAAACCAGGAAATAACATTACAAAATTTGAAGTTATCACTTCTATCGTGTGGTCATATATATAAGCACACACACTCTTTTTTTCATTCTTCCCTTCATCTATATACCGGAGAACATCTCTTCCACATAAGTAAGTTTTGATATTCTGAAAAAAAAATTTTTGATCCACCCTAGTGTGCATTTTGCCAGGGACGCGTCTTAAGGCTCTGGTCTCCTATGGAACAGTAGGCCTCACCAGTAACCATTAAAAGTAGACAGTACATGACATGTTATCAAGTATATATATATATATATATATATATATATATATATATATATATATATATTCGTACAAACGCTAATCTGAAACAAATACATGTGCATGATTCACAATCACACAGACCAGGGCACAAACCGACTTAATTGCCGTCTTCCGATTAAATGAAATATAGTTTCTAATACTATTGTTCGTGAGAATAATGTAGGGGGTTTGGTCCATAGACGACAACGATGAGAAGAGACCCCATCAACAAGATATATTTTAAATCAAAACAGCACAGCAAAAACACATTAAATTCTTTTCATCCATAACACTTTTCATCCATTACATTTTTCAAAACAAAACGTTTTTCTACCTGTTGCCACTCCCTCACAGAGAAACTTACCTCTCACGGTTTTGGATAGGGGCCCAACATGCTCCCCACCTTGAGTTTGGGGATGCAAACTCAAAAACAAATAAACAAAGATAATATGTGCATACAATTTTAGATTACAAAAAAAAAAAAAGTACATACAAATATTTCAAAATATTGGAATGAAATTAATTTCTTAAAGTTCTAATACGTAAAAAAAAAAAAAAAAAAGTTCAAAGGTGTTTTTAAGTGTTTATAAATTTCTTAACTGGTTTGATGTTACTTCCAAAGGGTACAGTCGTTGGATTGGTCTTAACATGTCTCCCCTTTCAGTTCGCAATTTCACAAGCCTAATTATTCCATCTTTTCCTGGAAAGAGTTCCAGTACTCTTCCTAGCAGCCAATGCAGCCGTTTCTTATCATCTGTACCAATTAACACAATGTCACCTTCATTTATTTTATCTTCTCTTTTGATAACTGAAGAACGAAGGAAACCCAGATACTCTCTTTTAAATCGTTGTTTTAGATTTTCGCGAACCTTTTGAATATATCTCCATCTCAAAACAATATTAGTCTTTTGAATTTGATCCAAATCAGGAACATCATTTAATGGAATGTCCTGAAGAAACATTGAGGGAGTCAAGGTTTTCAGCTCTTGTTCCTCGGATATGTAGGTTAACGGTCTGCTATTCATGACCGATTCGCACTCACAGACGAGAGTTTGCAATTCCTCGTAAGACAAACAGGGGAGCGCCCAAGATTTTTCTTAAGAGATCCTTCAAAATTCCAATCAAGCTTTCCCAGAAGCCTCCCCACCACGGAGAAGAGGGTGGTTTAAACTTCCAACGTATTTCGTGGACTCTAAATTCACTTTCAATTGTAGTCCAATCTAATTGTCTCAAAGCGTTGTTTAGACCTGTGAAATTAGTACCATTGTCTGAATACATCACAGAAATTCGTCCTCTTCTGGCAATAAACCTACGCATAGCTTGGATGAAGTCAGTGGTACTAAGTGAAGTTATTAGTTCCAGATGGACCGCTCTAAATACGGCGCAAGTAAAAAGTACCTTTGCTTAGATTTAGTCAACAAAGGTCCAGCCAAGTCTACACCTGAAAACTTGAAAAACTGCTGCTACTTCTGTTCGGTCTTTTGGAAGAGGAGGAAAAGGTACCTCAAGATGTTTAATCTTTTGTCTTTTACATGTTAAGCATTCTTTGATAACACTTCGGACAGTTCTTTTCCCTTTCACTATCCAAAATCTTTCACGTAAAATAGTCAGAAGAGTTAATGTCCCAGCATGTTTGTTAACGAGATTTTCTTGCGCTATAAATCTTCTCACTGCCAGATGTTTCGATGGTAGAATTATTGGAGAAATAAAATCTTTCGATTCTTCTTCATTTATCAATCTGGACTTCAATCGTAATATTCCTTCTTCATCTTCAAATATTAGAAGACCTTTTAAACTTTTTCGTGTTTCTTCATTAGAGTAACATTCCTTTTGTATTAAACGGAAAATAATCTTTTGTGCATTTAACAATTCTTCATTTTTAAGTTCAGCACATTTTCTTAAGTCTTTGGCCTTTGGTTGGAAACGCAGTATCAAGCCATAACCCTAATCATCTTTGAAAATCTAGAAAATCTTCTGGCTAACTGTGATGAAATTGATTCTACCTCTGTGTTATTAGCAGAGATGACTGACTTTCGATTTTCTATCTCTACTTCTTTCTCGTTAATATTTACAGCTGATTTCGGCCACTGTTCCTTCGAATTTTTAACCAATCTGGCCCTTGCCACCACTTGCGTTTCTGAAGTTGTTTAGGTCCACAACCTCTTGATAAAATGTCTGCTGGATTCTGGTCAGTTGAAATATGGAACCAATCTTCCGAAGTTGTCAATTTTCTAATCTCACTTATTCTGTTGGCAACGAATACCGACCACTGTTCTCGACGAATTATCCACCTAAGAACTGTAGAAGAATCGGTCCAAAAGTAAGTCTTGATATTGGAAATTTTCAGGGGCATGCTTCACAGAACTAAAAGCCTGGCCCCGATGGTAGCGGCCATTAATTCAAGACGTGGTATAGTAATAGTCTTCATGGGAGTTATTCGTGATTTGGCTTGAAGTAATTGAACGGTCACTGAGCCCGTATTGGATTCACTTCTTAAGAAAATGCATGCCGCATAAGCTGTTTTACTGGCATCGACAAAAGTATGGATACTCAAATTGGATTCCTCCATCACGCCTAACCATCTGGGAATTTTTATATTTTTGAAGTATTTCAGCTGCTCTCTTTCCCCATTAAAAAAATTTCTTCCTTATTTCATCATTCACTTCATCATCCCATGCTTCTTTAGTTTTCCAAGTGGCTTGCAGCAAAATCTTATGTTGAATCATAACAGGTGCCAAGAAACCTATGGGATCAAATACTCGACTAACCAGTGAAAATATTTTCCTTTTAGTTATCTTTTCTTTTTCATCAAATTTCAAAGATTCTGAATCTATTTCTAAAGTATCAGAATTTTTGTCCCAAATCAGTCCTAATACTAGTGATGTCGTACTTTCTGAAGGAATGGCGGAACTTTCCCATCCTCTGAGATCAAACATTCCTTCTTTCATTACATTAGTTGAAGATTCGACGAATATTCTAAGTTCGGCATTATTTTGTACACTAGTTACGCAATTATCGACATAAAAACTATCTTGTAATTTTTTAAGAAATTCTTCAGAGTAACGTTCTTTTACTGATTCTTTTAATAAATGGTAATTAATAACCGCCATTAAGAGAAAAGGACTGCTGGTGACTCCAAAAGCAACTCGAGCATGCCTGTAAGTTCGTATATTACCCTCATTGTCATACCAAAGAAATCTTACGAAGTCTCGATCTTTTTCATGTAAAGATATTTGGAGAAACGCTCTTCTGATGTCTGAAATTACACCGATCGGTTTCAGTCTAAATCTAGCCAAAATAGCAGGAACTGATTCAATTAAATTGTTTCCAGTCTCTAAACCGGTTATTGATCTTAGCAGAAGCGTCGAAGACCGGTCTTATCTTCAGTGAAGGTGTTGCGGATGTTTCCTTGATGACAGGTCGGTGTGGAAGGTAATGGGTACGAACAGGTAACTCCTTTCCAGGAATTTCCTCAATAACTCCTTCCGCTAACCATTCTCTAAAGACTTCATGATATTTTACTCTAAAACCGATCTTTTCCAACTTCCTGGTGGTAGATTCAAGTCTTTTTAAGCACAACTCATAATTGTCTGTTAGAAGGGCCCGATTCACTTTCCAAGGCATTGGACCTCGTATCTGCCATCTTCCTTTTGCCGGACTGTTTCTAGAAAGTGAGACATAACCGCCTTTTCCTTTTCCTCTCTTGAATTTTGCTCAATAGTATCCCGTATACCAAGCATTTCTAGATCCCACAGTGAAGAGACAGGAATATCTTCTTGAGATAACATAGTTACAATATTCATACTTGTATCCTTTTTGTCGGTATATCGGGGTACTTTACCCATTAAAGTCCAACCTAACTTGGTTTCTAATGCTACTAAGCCTGTCTTTAATTCTTCTCGTCGACCAGTAATTAATTTACCGGCTACGTCTGCACCCAAAAGTACCTCAATGGGACCTGTGTTTTCTTGAATATCTGTTAAGAATATGTTTTTAGTTTTCAATTCATGTATCCAAGAACCATTTTTTGCACTAGAAATGTCATTACAGATGACATCATGATCTAAAGCATCCATTTTAAAAATATAGTTACCATCAAGACTACTCAAGTAGATTTTATAACACTTGTGTTTATACATCCTTGTTTTAGTTCCGCCAAATAAGGAATGGCGAAATTCCTCTTCCCTCTGCAAATTAAAACCCAACTCTTCAGCTGTAGATCTCAAAATATACGATTTTTGTGATCCGGTATCGATGATAGCCCTAGCTTTACGCTCTCTCTTGATGCCATGTACATTTACAACAAGAGTTTGTAATATAACTTCATTCGTTGCACGAGAATGTAACGAATCAACTGTGTTTTCATTAATATTTTTATCATTCACATCTTGTTTGAGAGAATCAGACTTATTACATTCAATATTTGGGCAAATGAACTTCACATGTCTTTTAGAACACAACTGACAAGTTATTTGAGATCGACATCTAGAAGCAAGATGACCTTTAGCCAAACAAATTCGGCATAATCCTTTCCTTTTTATTATTGCAATCTTTTCTTCTAATGGAATAAAAAACGCTCTTTTACAAAAGCGAACCGGATGATTCTTTAAACATAACACGCATATTTCGTTTGGTTCATTAATGAATAATTCATTAGCAGACGGGAGTGAGCATTGGCTCTCTGCCAACTGCTTGCATTCGCGCTGATAGGGAAATATGTCCGATCTACTTAATTTTATTTTTTCTTCTGATTGCATTTCGCTCTTTAGAAACGAAACGATAGAATCAAGTGTTGCAGTCTCATTATTTTTTCTTTGTCTTTCAAATGAACGCAATATATGGGTCGGTAACGCACTTTCGACTAACGGATATAATATTATTCCGCACTGATCCGTGGTTATACCTAAACTACTTAAAGCCCGAAGTTGAGTAGAAAGTTTATTATACAAACCACTTAAAGAATCTTTTTTCTTTTTAGTAGCGTTATTTAAAACAAGTTTTAACAACTCTCGTACATAAAAATCAATTAATCATTCATTTCGTCCATATCTTTCAACTAAGCTTTCTATCACCAAAGGATAATTTTCATTTGTTATAGGAAAAGATTCAATAAGCTCTCTGGCTTCCGATTTAATTTTTGTCGATTGAACTAAGTAATGAAATTTATCACAATTAGTTAAATTTTTATTTTCGTGTATGTTTTTAAACTGATTCCAAAAGGTTAACCAGTCTTTTAATTCACCTCCAAATTTATACAGTTCAACTTCAGGAAGTCGTGGGGTAATCGCTTTATACGGATTTTCGCAATCAGCCAAATGAGAATTATTACCGGAATTACTATCTTCGTTATTATTTTGTTTACTCTCTATATTCTTCTATAATATTAAATTCAATTTTGAATTCTGTTTCACCTGTTAAAGCATCCAAATAATTATTATGTGTTAACTCTAACGAGTTCGTTTTTTGCTTAAGCAAATGTAAACACATATCAATTTCTTCCGCGTCAGCGTTTTCATTTATCAACACACTCTCTAACTTACTGTATGCTTTCGTAAACGCAGTGCGCTGTGCTGTTTTATTTCGTTTAATAATTTCCATCTTTACTATCTTATTAAATCATTAAATCAGTTTATACATTCAATAATAAATATATGTCTATGTTCAAGATATAATTATATCAATAACTTCAAAATGGAAATTCAATTCGCTTACCGTTATCAAAATCCAAACCAAAACCCGCCCACCCGGGGCGCCAGAAATATAGTTTATAATACTATTGTTCGTGAGAATAATGTAGGGGGTTTGGTCCATAGACGACAACGATGAGAAGAGAACATCAACAAGATATATTTTAAATCAAAACAGCACAGCAAAAACACATTAAATTCTTTTCATCCATAACACTTTTCATCCATTACACTTTTCAAAACAAAACGTTTTTCTAACTGTTGCCACTCCCTCACAGAGAAACTTACCTCTCACGGTTTTGGATAGGGGCGCAACATGATTAATGAAATTGTAACGTGGTAAGCCTCGCCCTCGGTGGGAGGCTCATTTCGTTCTTGACTCTCTCTTAATAAGATCATGATCGGGATAATTTTAATGGTGAAATCTTATTCCTATGTATATTCTCCGAATAAAAGGGAATTTCAAACTGTATGTCAACTGGCAAAAGTGGTATTATGTAATGTTCATTGTACATGTAAGTCTAGGCCTAATACCATGAACAATCATTCAATTCATTTAGTCAAAATTCGGCCATCAGTCGAGCCGGATTGTGCCAAGGTTTTTGAGATTGTGAATAGCGCACATTTGTTTCAAATAACCGTTTGAACAAGTATTTGACAATGCATGCTGTATACTGTCCACTTTTAAGGACCTCAGGTAGGGCCTACTTTTGCATAGGGGTCCTGAGCCTCAAAACATCTTAAAATCTCTCGAGGCCCTGGACCTAAGCCCAGGTATAGATGATGAACAGGGCATAATAATGCCAACTTCCCACTATTGTCAGCTGGCATGTAGATGTTTTTCGGACAGTTTGTCTAGGAATAACATCTGATTATCACAATTATTGGGATTGGGATCTTATTGGGGCCGAGTCGAGAGCGAGGCGAGGCGAAGCCCTGCCGAGGGGCCTGGGTGTTGTCGACCCAAGCCTTAAGACGTCCCTCTATGCTGCAAACATTGTTCATTACAGAATGCAAATAGAAGCATTGTTGATTCCTCAAAATCGTTTTTATTACATAAATGTGTGTTAAGATTATTTATTACTTTTTCTATTGCGAGAGAGGTTAATGCAATATTTTACGGGCAAAAGGATCTTTTCTTATCTGGCTTCCCCTTCCATGATTTTATTTTTCATTCTCGAGGAATAATATCTAATTTAATTTATTACTTCCTTATTGCAATGCTCAAACGAAAATTCATCGAACACACCACAAAAAATAATTCTCGTTGCATTTATAACTTCCTTGGAAGACGAAAAAAACACGCACTAGTCAATTATAATAAATAAAAAGACCTATGACTAAAAAAGGTGAATAAACTTCATAGATTGATTTTACAATTCCTTAGAATACAAACACGTAAGGCAAAATTGCAGAATAAAGAAATGTATACTTAGGATATCCAGCGAACAGTTCTTATACGATTTTAATAGGCGATAATTCTGTAAAAGGAATAGTGTGGTAATCAAATTATATATATATATATATATATATATTATTACAATGAAATGATTTTTTCCCTATGTAAATGAGTCTCAACACGAAAGAAAAACACACACATATTACGATTTTTTCCCTATAAATTTGATTTGATTTTAATTTACGTCACCTTCTGAAGTAATACGAGTACTATTGGATGCGATAATTTTGAAACACGGCCAAGTGACGAGGACGAAACCTGAGCTGTGCACCCTCCTCAAACTTACACAACGCCAATTGGTGGATTTTAAACCTCTGCAGATTTAATGTGCATCGGCCCTTCTACTTAGCGGACTTTCAGTGGCTTCAGGACTCAAACCCACGACTCGATAATGCCAGTCGCGATTTCGCGACCACGACCACTGGGATACAACGCCAACTCATATCATAAAGAACGACTCTAAAAATAACTTAATTAAATAACGTTCAGACATTTGCATTTGAAATTTCGTACTTATGATATTAACTTTGCAAAATTTACAAAATTATGTATAAAAGAAAATGAAAAATTAATATGATATTCTGGCTTCATTATCCTTTAGAAAGCAGCATTTTTTATCATACTTCCCATTTTTAACGAGTTGATTCAATTTTTTTTCTGGTATAAAATGTGTTTCACATTTTCTATTCTATACCGTAATGTAAAATGGGTTTTGCCTTCACGTATTAAAACTAAAAAGAAAGTATTCATAGAATATTTTGAGAAGTTTTTAAAAACACTCTATTGTTAACAGAGGTATGAACTATAATATTGCGGTCATTTTTCTGACTGAAAATGTGCTTCACGTTTAGTTAGAGCTCTCGTACTTTTACTGAAGACAGCCTTAATAGATTTTGTACTTTTTGTTTTGGTAGGTGTTGGCAAGGTGGGTAGTTTAGAGAATGGCATCATCTGAGGTGCCGACCTCGTCACTTGCCCGAGGTTCAAAATTATGAGGTCCATCACCGATAAATCTCCTGTTGCTTTGTAGTACAACGTGAATATAAAACTCTCATACTCTATACCAGGGGTCGGCAACTTATGGCACACGTGGCATGCGGTACCATTCTCTTAACTACTCTACAAATTTGTCAATATTTAAGTGGATGATAAATCTGTAATGCACTTTATTTGACAAACATTTTCAGAATTATGGGCATTTACAGAATTACGAAAAACTCCAAAAGATAACTTCAAAGGTAAATTTACAGCTATTTGTAAATTATTCAATGCCATTGATGGTGAGATTTAGCTGTTGGAAGAGAGAAAACTATATGTACTCTGTTTTCCGCTTTTGATTCCACATATCAAAGTAAAAATCTTTCCTCATATGAAAAATGTTTCGAGTCTGCAAAGAAATCGTTTAACAACTGAATGCTCAGAATCGTGTCAAATTGAAAGTCACAAATTACATTCCTGACTTTATGATAATGAAAATAGAACGGTGCAAGCATTAGGTTCACATTAAAGTTTTTATTTATCTTTTTATTTAACTATAATGAAAGTAAACACTTTTGTTTTACGTTGTCTATTTCTTGTATTAAAAAATTTGCTTAATACTTATATGTGTACAGTTTAAATTTTTTTAAATTTTCGTTGAAGATAAATATATTTGATGCTGTTTATTTTTATGTTAAGAAATATCTTTAAATGCTTCAAAATTAATATATAATAAAACTGTAAACATATCTTTATTATTGACCTCTAACTCTACATGCATTAATCGTGGGAATCGAAATGTTTCATACATGTCCTTCTGGGTGGCGCGCTGAATCCTATTGGTAGATAAGTTTAGCATGGCAGAGCTAAAAGGCTGGCGACCCATGCTCAATACTTAAGATCATTGACAAAGGAAAAATAAAACTTACGGTTATTGAAAAAGTGTGTATCGAGAAAAAAACTTTTTTTGAGAAAATCTTCAATGTGTGCTGCGATTATTATTACAAATTCACTTATTAAATAGACACTCAAAATATCAAATAGGAAATTTTCGAGGGGATTTTTAGTAGAATTTCAATTCCAATAAAATTGCGAAATTTACATTTTTCTAAAAAGCCAAAAGAAATACAATTAAAAATAAAATAAACGTTATATCTCATCGATTTCAAAAATTTTGCGGAATACAGAAACATAAAGCAAAAGTATTCACACAACGAGGGATATTCAAATATAATCCGAAATTTAATACCACAGGATAATTTAACTCCTTGCATTTTTCTACGTAGAAAAACCTAGACAAAAAATCAATTCAGAATAAAAATTTTAGGATGTGTAATTATTGCAGAATAATTTCACTCCCTGTAGTAATTTAGCCGAATGACAATATCACCAAGTGGTGGAGAAAATAAAATACAAGACCATTTTGTTATCTCTACCCATCTAAAAGTACTGTTCGTTTGCGAAAAGAATTTTAACTGGAACGACGTCAAGCGAGGTTTTGGAGTGAATTCTCAAGAATCACACAGGAAAGGGTGTAGCGTCGATCTCCGATTGCAGGGCTCAACGGAAATCAGCTCTGCAGATTGTCAGCCACGGCATTCGTTCGCAGAAGCAGATCTTATCTCATGAAAATCCTCGACAGAAGGCACAATCGGAACACAGGCGCCCTGAGGTCCTTAGAGATGCACATATACCATTCCTTTGGCATATTTTTGGTTAAAAGCGAGATACTGTGAATCTTTGCTTATCTTCAAGAGACAAGCATTCAAATATTGCTGAAACGGTAGCAATTGTCAAGTACACAAAACCATGGACTGGAATTCTACACATCAGTACACACAGGAATTTTCAAGGGGGGGTCCGGGGTCGAAAGTTCACCATTCTTGTATCA
This sequence comes from Trichonephila clavipes, assembly GCA_019973935.1. Lineage (NCBI taxonomy): Eukaryota > Metazoa > Arthropoda > Arachnida > Araneae > Nephilidae > Trichonephila > Trichonephila clavipes. Next base: position 446,064 of record BMAU01019275.1, read on the forward strand.
TGATCCTTTTGATTTTGTCGATTTTCGGGAACAAAACACAGTAAAAAACTAATTATTGAATAAATAATTAGCATTAATTAATAAAATTAATCATTAATAACAAGCATTTAATTAAATTTTACGTACTATATACTTATAATTATAATCAATCGGGAAAAAAATCAAGGGCTTTGGGGGGTCCGGACTCTCAAGACCCCCCTTGTGTGCGCCACTGATTCTACATGATTAAATGTTTGCGATGGTAAATTAAAAAGACAAATATATATCTGACGACGCGTTAAGTGAACGAGAAGGAATATTTTATGTGCTTATAATTTCCTTCTTTTCCCTTTGCATAGGTAAATATGAAAACTATCATCTTATAGTTTTAAGTAAATAACCTCTTATTAAGAAACGAAACACAAATAGGGACATTTTGTAAATTAACAACTTGTATCAGGATATACTTTAGAAAAATTTGTTGGTGTATTTGAAAAAAAGGAATTTTAATGTACAAATCGCGAGTTAGCTCTCGAAGATTCCTGGACTGAAAATAAGCATATAGAATTAACAATTCAGAATTTGATTTGAATTTATGATGCACTCTAAAGCAACATGAGGGCTATTGGTGGAATGCCCAAGAGAACAGAGCTCACCCTAAAGAGGTTTAGAGCTACAAAACGCCATCCCCCGGGAAACAACAACCCCCAAATTCAATCTTTATTGAGCAAAATCCTACATTTTATACGGTATAGCACACATTAAATTTACATATTACACATACTTATATTATTGCAAGGTACACACATACAAAGCTGAAAATAATAATAAAGGGTAAGAGAAGGAGAAAAATAATATACATAATATTCCAGCATTCTTGCAAATACATCAAAAGTAATACACATATAAAATACAAATGCACCATACAAAAAAAAGAGAAAAAAGCAGAAAACATTTGGAAAAGAAGAAAAGAAAAAACCTCGCCTTTTTTTTTGTGACCACATAAGAGTACTTTCCAATCACACATAAGGCATTTGATCCTGGATTGTAGAGGCAATTTTAATACATGATTTTAGTATAGAGCAGCGATACTCAACCTATTTCCCACTGGGCCTTTTTAAGTGACCCAGTGATGGCCCATTGCTCTGAAAAATTCATTTATTTATAAAAATTTGGTGGTAAATTCTTTGTCAAGAAATCAAACATTAAAATTTTGATTTTTGCTGTCGATGTCGTACGGGTGCGCTTTGATATTTTTTTTTCCTGATCAGCGATAATAGACAACTGTGGAGTAACGACCATTTTATGAGAACTAGTTTTTAACTATATTTTCATATCTTACAAGCAATAAATATTCGAAGAAAATAGGTTGTGTTTCAAGACGAGTTGGACTATTTTGTAGCGAGAAAAAAAAAGCATGGATCACAGTAATTGTTTAGATTTGTCACAAAATTGTATTTAAAAAATACCAATAAACAGGAACCGTGTTCAGTAACACTTTTTCTCAAAGATCTCTTTCAAGAGGGGATAAATAGGGCTTTCTTGAATAATGTTTACTACAGCAAAAAAGTGTTTTGTCAGTGGTAATGTCACAGTGGGGTAACAAAAAAAGGCACGCTATGAAATTTTTATCATATAAAACCATTTACTGATGCATAAATTGTGAAGGAGTGATTCTTAAATGCTTCCAATTTATAGAAAAACTCAGTGACAAAAATAAAAAAAAATATAAAAAATAATAATTAAAAAAAGTAAAATAGGAGTTTTAATATTTTGATCCATTTTCCATATTTTAAATTTTCTATGCTGTCTTGGTCTTAAAACATTTCACTTCCCCTCCCCTCCTCTGTTAATCCTCATGTGGCGGCCCGCGTGAAATAGCCATCATATGTATGTGGCTTGGCAGAAAAAAGGTTGAGTGAATGGATTAGAGTGAATGGAAGAATTTCTATACCGGTAGATTGGAACCAGGCTTTTTTTTAGCATTTTGAGATACAGAAATCAAATGGAAATCCTTAGTCAGAGAACATGCGAACACATAATGGTCATAATAACAGAACCACAAAGACAATTGGGAATAGTATTTAATTTGAACCGATGCAAATAGAAATCAAATGGTCCATGATGAACCTCATAGTTTTGAGCCACGGTCAATACCTAAGCACGCTACCTTCGCTGGTGCTCCGTTCTCCAAACTTCCATACTATGCCAACGTGAAGCATCAGCCTCTCTACACGGGGGGTCTTCAGTGGCACTACGTTTCGAGCCCGCGACTCGATAACACCTGCCACGAGTTCACGCTCATAATCACTAGCATTGCAGAGACACTGCATTTTGCAACTTAAGCAAAAAGTATCTCGAAGAAAATTTTTATTTCTAAAATGCACATTTCGTACAAACAATAAACTTCAATATATTGTTGCATTGTCTCTTAAACGGCTGATTGCTATCCTTTTTTTTTTCTCTCGCTTCCGTAGGCAAAAAAAAATGCCATGTGACCTTCGCTTCAAAACGAACTCTAGTTGGTACACACCTGTTTCTACGGCTGTCCATTTTTCCGTTCTCTCTAACATGTGGTCGTGCTACACATGTATGGAAGAAAGTGTCGGCTATTGTGAGGAAGAAATGCCAAGGATTATGTTCTCAATGTCGAAGTAGCAGGTCGTTTTATAAATGTCGCAGGAAAATGATGAAATTAGGAATTTCCTCAAATCTCTAAGGAAGAGGATCAATCGACGGGAGATGTTAAAATAACGTCTCTTCAAGGTCATTTCCCTGATAAAAGTAAGGGATTTGAACAAATTCCTGATCTGCTTCAGTGAAATGATTAAATAATATTGTCAAGAGTTTAGAGGTGTTTATTTAATAAATAACATATGGTGCATTATTAAACGTAGAAGTAAGTAATACAACTATAGTCAATGAAACACAAATTGTTTATTTGAAACTAATTAATAAATAATAAGAAAATTATGCTGATATTTTTTTATGTGTAACATCTTTCCTCTCGGTTGCTTACACAATAAAATATCAATCCCTGTGCTAATCCTATGGTGCTATTTTTTTAAACATATGGGATTGAGGTTTAGGGGATCGATAGTACTACCTGTATGGTTAGGAAGTACAAGGACTCGACCCCCCCCGAATGTCTTCCTCCCCTGGGCAGTATTTTGCCAATGCAAATCCTCACTAGTTCATTTCATCATTTCACTGAAACAGCTCAGGAATTTGATAAAAATGACTTACTTTCATTAGAGATTTGATAAAATGACTTATTTCATCCGGGAAATGACATTGAAAAGATATTATTTTATCATCTCCCGTCAATTGATCATATCCCTTAGGGATTTGATGAAATTCCTAATTTCGTCATTTCCCTGCGACATATAGACTGTAAGATTTCCACTGACAAAACACTTCGTTGCTGTTGCAAAGGTTATTCAAGAAAGCCTATTTATGACCTCTTAGCAAAGATCATCGAGGAAAAGTGTCATTGAATAATTCTCGTTTATTGGTATTTTTTATATACAGCACTTTAATGACAAACCAAACAATTACTGATCCATGTCTGTTTTTCACTATAAAATAGTCAACCTCCCAATCGTTTTCAAACGATATATTTTCTTCGAATATTTTTTGATTGCAAGATATGAAAGAATATTCAAAAATTAGTTCCACCCGTGAAACTGTCACTACTGGACCGTTGTCTGTTATCACTAACCGTAACCGTTACAAATAGAAAAAACACTATGAATTCGCACACGTACGACATCGACAGCAAAAAATTAAAATTGATATATTTGATTTCTTGACACTAAATTTTTTATACATTGTTCTTAAATAAGTGAATTTTTCAGAGTAATGGGCACTGACCGGGCCACTTAAAAAGGTTCGGCGAGCCGCATGTGGCCCGTGGGCCGCCGGTTGAGTATCGCTGATGCTCCTTTGTGGGCGTTTGAGGCTTTCAGGGGGCTGTAAAAGACCCAGAGAAAATAAGGAGGCGTTGCGTTGGCACGGAGGGATTTCGGCAGACTAACCAGATATAGTCTAAAAAAGACTTAAAAAAATACGATGATTATGTACTAACAAAAGTACACTGACACTGGTTACCTCGTGTTGATTGTATGTATTTAAATCATTTCTATCACGTGTACGAAAATTCACATATTTCGGTAGTTCGAAAAGTGGACGATGGCCGTGGTAGCCTAGTAGTCAAGGTATCGGATCGTGGCTAGCTTGTCACAAGTTTGAGCCCAGTACCACTAAAAACCCGTCGGGTAGAGGAGCGATACACGTTAAATCTGTTGAGAGCTCAAATGTCCTTCCGTTGGTGTAGTTAGGAGAGAGGGTGCTACCTCAGGTGTCCTCCTTGTCACTTGACCATGGTTCAAAGTTACGAGGTCCGTCGCTAAAAGCCCTCATGTAGCTGAACAGTGCGACGTTTATATTTATTCATTCGCTCACTCGGAAAGTCGATGAAAAACGTATATGATTACATTATGAGTGGATGAAGATTGCATTCAGACCTATATTAAATTGTGAATGTTTTAGTAAATTTTAATTTCTGCAGTGTTCGTGTTGTCTTTGTCTATGAGCTATAGGAAAAATGTTTCGTCCACAGCATTTCATTACATATATTATCCAATAAATATAATTAAATACGTTAACCAGGAATTACCGAGTGATTCTTTAAAGACTGAAACTTTCAATTATTTTTTTATTTATTTTGAAAGCAATATAATTTATTGTGAATTACTTCATATCATCAAAACTTTTTTTCAAAAGCGTCTTTATAACAGGTAAGCTAAAATTTTTATTCCACTCTTTTAAATAAAGAAGAAATTCAATAGCGTTTCAATTCCCACATAATATCCTATCTAAAACTAAAATATATAATATTACACATTTAAATATATTTGTGGCAATAGCTATTTCAGATTCGCAAGTAAAAAAAAAAATTGGGAGCTTTAGAAAAAAAAATTTCTTTTAATATATTCTATTATATAGTAATAGAATATTTTTTAAATTTTAATTCTTGTTTTCACCATGTATTATGTACGCTCTTATTTCTCTAGAGTGGGAGGGGGCAGCATCAAAATATTCATTAGAAAAGAGGGCGCCAGTTCAAAAAAGGTTGGGAACCTAAGATCTAGCTGATTTGATACTTTTTATATATATCACACTTCGAAGCTGAGTGTAGGCTATTAGCAAAGGACTTCGTATTTTTAAACCATGGTCAAGTGACAAAAACGACATCTGTGCTGGAGAACCCTCCCTCTACAAACTTCCACACCACGGTAAAGGGAGGACTTTCAGCCTTGACAGATTTAACATGCATCAGCCCAGTCTACACGGTGGATTTTCAGTGGTATTACGGTTCGAACTCATAACACGACGGCCACAAATCCGGGACCACAACTGCTAGTCTACTGTCACCTCAGTAATATAGCATAATTAGACCCATAATTCGTCAAATCCGACCACGATCTCGCGACTATGGCCACTTGGCTGTCGCAACCTTAAGTTTTTAGCGGCTCGAAAACTCAAAAGCATCCCGTAGAACACTGGTTGGAAAAAAATCACACTCTCTCTCCATACTCTTCCCTTATATTTGAGGTGCACCAAACGATAACTGGCTATGATTTTTTAGGCGTAAATAAATAAAGCAAGGGAAGTAGGGTTTGGTGCACGCATGTACATCATTGATTGAATATTAACGTCACACTTTTCAGCTACACGAGGGCTTTTGGCGACGAACCACGTGATTTTGAACCATAGTCAAGTGACATGGACGACACCTGAGCTGACACCCCCTCTCCTAACTACCACACCACGCCAACGGGAGGACGTTTCAGCTTTCGACAGATTTAACGTGCATCGCTGCCCTACACGGCGGATCTTTAGTGGTACTGGGCTCGAACTCGTGACAAGGCAAGCCACGATCCGATATCTATACCACTCGGCTACCGCGGCCACCACGTATGTACATGATTTTGATGTACACTTTTTTCACTGTTTATTTCCTTCAGAAACTTTCAATCGCCATCAGACTGCTAAGTTAGTACATTCCGTCAGTAATTCGTTTTTCACAAAATGACTGCACAATTTGATCAAAGCTAAAGCACTCAATTTTGAATAAAGCTTGCTGTTTTTCAGAGACCAGAAAAATAAGAAACCTGAGACGGGCCTAAGTTTCAGTTCAGGAAACATATCAAGCAAAATGCGACGAACCAGCTGCACGCCAATCATAAAAGGTGTTCCGGTACTGCTTTCGATACCGACAGAATCATTAGAAATGTGTTGTAACACAAAGGGAAATACTAAGAAGATTAGTGCAACATATTGTGTGCATTAAATATGATAATTTTTTTATGAATTAAATCGGATATCTCTTAACATACCTCCTAATATTTCAGTTACTCATAGTTTTCATGAAATATTTCAAAGACTTACGTAATACTCTCTTAACTCTTTGCACTTTTGTAGATCATACCTAAGATGATAACGCCCCCAACTCTTTTTTGATCGGTAGATATGTAGATACGTTCCTCAGAAAACCGTGTAAAAAATACATGCAACAAATGGTAAATTTAGGGATATGTTCCCCAATTTTAAAAAATCGTGTAAGATGAAAAATCCCTAAATATATATATTTTCCCAAGAAACCGTGCAAAAAAAGTAATAATAAAATCCGTGTTACATATTTATAAAACAAAAACAATTCATTTATGTTACAAAAAAATAAAACTAAAATTAGTACCAAGTGAAAATTTGGTCTACAAGAACACACATAGAAAATTCAAATAGAAATTAGGAATAAAACTACTTACAACTAACTATTCATCGCATTCACATTTGTTACGAACTGGATTAAAAATGCTTTCATAAGTAGATGTGTCGGACAGTGGCGTAACGCACACCCACGCAACCCCACGTTGCGGGGGAACCTGAGTGACGCCAAGTACGTATTTGGGGCCCAGAACCTGACTTTGCAGGGGGCCCCTATTATTCTCCGTTAAGCCACTGGTGTCATATAAGTCTAGCAGAACTGTCGTTTTTGATTCAAATGAATTTCTTTCGTTATTAACGGCCTTTTTTTTTTTTGTTGTTACAAACTCTTATTAGCTGCTGTCATTTTGGTTTCTCAAATGGATAATTCTTGATATCTTGCTACTTAAAATAACGCAGAAATTTTAGTGCCCCAGCTCCGGATCCCTCCCATAGCCCTTGATCCCCCCCCCCCGATTGATTATAATTTTATGTATATAGTGCTTAAAATTCAATTAAGTATATGTTTATTTTAATTTTAATAATTAATGCTAATTAGTTATTCAATAATTAATTTTTTACTGTTTTTGTTCCCGAGAGTCGACCAAAAAAAAAATCAAAAGAATATGTTTGACATCGTATTGGTGTATGATAGGAGAAGGGTGGACTTTTGACCGTGAACCACCCCCCTTGCAAAATTCCTGTGTGCGCTACTACTTCGAACTATAAGGTGTTTTCAAGGAATCTCATTCGCCTTAGAATAATATTTCTTTAAATAATATTTAAAGTAGATCCACATATATATTATATGTACTTCATGGAAAGGCAATTTTAAAAATATTGTATTTTGTATTAAAATTTTTTACCATAATGTTACTGTAATTTACTCACCCATTAGTAATATTAATTTGTGATTTAAGTGTCACTTACCCACATGCATTACATTTAGCCACTGGGATATATACTAGCTTTTTTTTACACCAATTGTCGAATCCTGTGTATTTTGTATGAATTTGCAACGTGAAATTTTGGAGTTGTGCTTGCTCAAATTTAGATTTTAACATCAAATCTGTTGAGTAAGTGAATATTAACGTCGCACTATTCAGCTACTCGAGGGCTTTTGATGACGGACCACTTAATTTTGAGCCCTGGTCAAGTGACGTGGACGACACCTGAGCTGGCACCCTCCACTCCTAACTTCCACACCACACTAGTGGGAAGATGTTTGAGCCTCGACAGATTTAACGTGCACCAGGACTCGAACCCACGACACGCCGACCACGAATTCGTGACCATAAATACTAGGCTACCACGGCCACTTAAGATATCATAAAAATTAATTTCATTGGTTTAAAATAAAATAAATCTAAAATATTGAATTTTACCGCAGCAAATTTTACTAATCCATTTCTCTAAAAATAATTCAAATTTTCCACCGAACAACGTTGAAAAAAGCGAGAATGCAGACAGTTAAAAAATAATACTTTAAAAGTAATTATGCTTGCTGGATATTTGTAGTTTTTTAATGTGTAGTATCAATGCATTTTTTGGTACTTTTCCGTTTCTCCGGCGCAGACTATATTCTCACCGAAAATGATACTACTGATGCTAAGCGGAATATTCCCACTGATAACCTTTTACCACCACATTTTCAAAACAAGGCTTGGTCTTTTCCTTTTAGTAACATCTTTTTTCATAATACATCAAAAATGGATGAAAAACCAATGGAACTAATATTAATTAATATTTTTTATGTGTATATTGTGTGTTGTTGCCAATATTTGCGCCGGCGAAATGGAAAAGTACCTATTTTTCTTTTAAAATGCTTTGTTGTATGTTAAATCTCTTTTGATGCTGTTTCATAAATGTAAGGTGACTGACTTCGTTCGGAACCCGTGATTTTGCCAAAGTGTATAAATGAATAAATATTTATTATTATTATTATTATTTATTTATTTTCTATTGATATTTAGTGTCACTTGAGTTAAAATATACATTAAAAAATTGTTTTAAGAATATTACTACAATAAAGAGTTATTTAAATGTAATATTTTGACAACTAATGAAGAAAAAAATGATATTTTTTCAAAACATTCTTTTTTTATATAAAGGTTTGTGAGCGACTTTCCCATGAAGTCGCTCCCTCCCCGTCTTGCCTACCTAAGAATATGAGAGGAAACAAAGCAGAACGAGAAACTTCCATTATAACTGTTATTTATTTTACTCAAGCACACTAATCAACAACAGATTAAACCTTAAGTGAATGTCCTAGGAGATGATGATAGGGAGAAAGCAATAAACCTTAAGTGAACAAGCGCGAGTAACCAATTTAATTTAACCTAATCCATCGTTGCCTAGAAATTCCCAATCCACTAATTTAATACAGTGGCAAACGCCGCTCTTAAACTTGAGCTGCGAAAATCAACTTTATTCTATCTCACCTTCGTGGCGACTGTAATAATTTCTCATCTCCTTCTCCTCTTACAATTACAAAACTCTGACTTTATATAGTCGAACAAATCTACATATCGGGATTTTTTCTTGAGAGGGATGCCTGTGAATTAAACGCGAATGCAAGCCCAAAGATTCCCCAAGAGGATTAGTGAGAAGATTCCGTAAAGATTCGTTACAGGCTTCTATAGTAATAATATTTTCCCTATATACAGGATGATCCCAAAATCATGGTACAAACTGTAAGGGTAGATACAGGACATTGAAACAATCATTTATTGTATAAGAATGTACGGGCGCAAGTAACGCGGTGAGGCACAAACAGAGGAGATAAAAGAAATGTAGTTACATAGGTTGGTTGCGTTGTCAGTAGGGGGCAGTAGATGTCTAGCCACCGTTCAACATGATGCATCTCAGTAGGGGAAAGCGCCATTCGCAATTGTTCTGACTCTACGATGGGAGACTACGTATGCTGAAAATGCAGACATACATTACATGTACGGTGCAAATGGTAACGGCAGAGCTGAGCTACAAATGTATCACGCTCAGTTTCCTGACCGACGAATGCCGGATCAGAGAAGTTTTCAGCGGTTTCGTCATCAACTTTGTGAAACACGTTCGTTTCACGTCACCAGACATGATACCGGTCGACGAAGAGCTGTACGCAGTTCAAGCCTGGAAGAAATTTATTTTGAATATTATGTTTGATAGACCAGAGTCAAGTACAAGATTTGTTGCTCATCACGTTTGAATCATTAGAACGCTTATACAGGGTTAAACGAAAATCGCCACTATCTATTCCATTTTCAGCGAGCACAAGCTTTGAATCCGGCAGACTATCTTCTCCGACAACCAGCGGATGGTACAACAATGTGTGCTGCAGCTGGACTTCATAGCTCATGTGCTGAATAGTTATAAACATTTATTGTAAACATTACATTTGTCAACGAAACCTTCTATAAACGCTTTGTCTTTCCTTTCGTCTCTTATTGGCCACGGTAACCGAGTGGTATAGGTATCGGATCGTGGCTGGCTTTGTCATGAGTTCGAGCCCAGTACCACTAAAGACCCACCATGTAGAGTAGCGATGTACGCTAAATCTGTCGAGAGCTGAAACGTCCTCCCAGTGGTGTGGTAGCTAGGAGAGGGGGTGCCAGCTCAGATGTCGTCCACGTCACTTGACCATGGTTCAAAATTACGTGGTCCGTTGCTAGTAGCTGAACAGTGCGACGCGTTAATATTCACTCACTCACTTACTTCGTCTCTTATTTTTTTGTGTTTGTGTCCATACATTCCTATACAATAAATGGTTGTTACAATGTCCGGTACCTAGCTTTAAAGTTTGTACCATGAATTCAGGACCACCATGTATGACTAATACTTCTGTACAGGGATTGAAAGAGGATTTTTGAAATAAATAATTCTTATTATTCAAATTTTAAACATCGGAGTAGAGAAATTTCATCCCCCCGGTTCTTATTTCAATTGATAACTGAAAGTAATGAGAATTTTTTCAAAGATCCGAAATCTTGTTCTGTATAAAAGCCCTAGAAAACGTGTTACAATAGAAGCATTTTTCATACAAGGAGAATGTTTTGAAAATATGTCCCTTGATCATTTGCTAACAAAATAAAATTTCTTTGAGTGATTTTTTATAGTAATAAAGAGTGTTTTTTTCAGGTATATAGAAGTTTAAGTTGGCATTACTTTCCAAGATGGCGACCGATTTAACAGCTGTCAAGTGATTTATTCTCAGTTTGGTTTGGCAATCCATCAAAACGATCATCAAGCAAGGCGTAGAATCGTCAAATGGGCCCAAAACGAGATTGCCGTTGTTCCCGATTTTCATAAGCGAATTTTGTTTAGCGATGAAGCGCACTTCTGGTTGAACGGCTACGTCAACAAACAAAACTGCCGCATTTGGAGTGAAGCTAATCCACAAGTGTATGTCGAAACACCGTTACATCCGGAAAAACTGACTGTTTGGTGCGCTTTATGGGCTGATGGAATCATTGGTCCGTACTTCTTCAAAAACGATGAAAGCCACAACGTTACAGTCAATGGTGATCGGTATAGAGCCATGATTACTAACTTTTTCATTCCTCAATTGAACAATCATGATGTCCAGGAGCTGTGGTTCCAACAAGACGGCGCAACATGTCACACAGCTCGTGCCACAATCGATTTATTGAAAGACACGTTGGGTGACCGCCCAATTTCACGATTTGGACCTGTGAATTGGCCTCCAAGATCTTGTGATTTAACACCGCTAGACTATTGTTTGTGGGGCTATGTAAAGTCATTGGTCTATGCGGATAAGCACAAACGCTTGACCATTTGGAAGACAACATTCGCCGTGTTATTGCCGATATACGGCCACAAATGTTGGAAAAAGTCATCGACAATTGGACGTCCAGATTGGACTACATCCGAGCCAGCCGTGGCAGTCCTATGCCAGAAATCATATTTAAAATGTAATGCCACAAGATTATCTTTCGAATAAAAAAAAATTCATGTCAATCGAATAATACATCGTTGTTTTATTGCAATTTAAAGTTCTATACCTGTAAAAAAACACCCTTTAATATTTTATAAGCAATCCTGATGTATTATTCATAATAACTGACACTAAATATCCAAAAAAAATATTCATTTATACGCTTTTTAAAAATCACGATTCCAAACGCGATCGGTCACATTAATTTTATTTTTTTTCGTAAAAATTGGTGTGCGGGAATTTTTTTATACAGAGCAAATAAATAAAATAAAATTATTACCTTCCCATACGGCAAGGATGAGTAGTACTGATATGCCTGTCCCATGATGAATCATTTATTTTTGAAATTCCATTGACTTACTCATACTAGAAAACCCCCGAGATATCTTAGATTTTTCAAACTGATTTCATCTCCAAACATCACATTGTCATTGTATTGTAAAGGTTTACTCATATGCATAAAAACATGGCAATTTGTTAAATTCTATTGTTCTTGGTTTTTAAAACTAAAATGGAGTTGAGACATGAAAAAACTCTCATTATACCTTTAAAAATTACTGATGATTTTCCTTGAAATAATTCAAAATATTTATTGTTAGAATTAAGAATTCTTTTAAAAAAAAGTATAATACCGTTAGTAAAAATTATCTGTTTAACAGTATAATTATCTTAAAACAAAACGTAAACGTGTGTGTCGAAATTTTTAAAAAGTTGCAAGTTATGTAAAATAAATTTTTTCTCAAAATTAACATTTAAAAAATTTATATTATTGGAGCACTAAAGTACAGACAATTACCGTAATTACATATTTATGATAAAATTTAAATTAGTTTTAGAAAATAATGCAAAGGATAAGCATTATATTTCCCTATCATAGTTTAGTAGTAGTGAGAGAGTGAGTGTTCATTAACGTCGCACTATATAGCAACACGTGGGTTATCAGCTACGGATCTCGTAATCTTCGCCTATAGTTAAGTGACGAGGACGACACCTCAGTGGCCCCTCCTAAATTTCACACCAAACCAACGGGAGAACGTTTAAGCCTCGACATATTTTTAAGGTCCCCCAAACCTGACTGTGCAAAGGAAGGGAGGGTGTTGTTGATATTCTCCACTACGCCCCTGTGAAAAACTAAATATTTTAAATCATAAAAAATGTGTAAAGTTATATGAACGTCACTCTATCAAGCAACACTTCGGATAGTGGCGACGGACCTCGTAATTTTGAACCTGGACCGAGCGACGCGGACGATACTTGAACTGGCACCCCATCTCTAAACTACCACACCATACCGACGGGAAGACTTTGAACCTCAACAAATTTAACGGGCATTGCCCCCGCCTCAACGAGTCTTCAGAGGCACCTGGGCTTGAACCAGTGACACCCGGCCACGAGTACCTGATCATAAGCGAAACAAAAAAGTTCTTTTGATAATATTGAATATAACTTTAATGGAATCTGAATTTTACTTTCTGGAGTTCTGAAATTATATTTCTCCAGTTACAATACGAGCAGTTAATAAATATATTCTTGAAGCATAACATATAAATATATTTTTAAGCTATAACCCAAAGTTCGATATCACATCTAAAAGATCACATAAATATCCTAATAGAAAGCCAAAAATAGTTCGATTCTGGAAAATAACGGCTAGATGTACTTCGTTGAATAATTAATGTAAAAAAAAAACAGAGAACTTTTGTATTGATTAGAAAAGAGGTCAATAAACTGAAGAAACCGAATTTCCACGCCTTGTTATTATTGCTTTTCTCTCACAGTTATCCGCTGAATTAAGCAATAGGCTAGAGTGATACACAATAGCTGTAAAAATATTACCAAATCTTGTTTAGTTTTCTTTTACGTCTTTGAAATCTGCTAAGAATGAAAATGCCAAGAAAATATTGTTTTAAATTCTCTTCCGGTCTAGTGTTTTAATGTTTATAACAATAGAATCGCCTATTCGCGTTTTTGATGCATTTTTGAGGGAACAATAAACTGTGATTATTTTCACTTAACAATGCACGATTTAGCAATTTTTTTTTATCAAATTATATTAGATTTAACAAATATTTTAATTAAATTATTGTTTGTTTATATTCCAGAAACTGATGCATACATGTCATTTGTGTTTTATTATGAGCATAGTTTACAATGATTATTATTGTAAAACTACTAAAAATTTAAAAAAGATGAACGGGATTTATTGAGCAGTAAAAAAAGATAGAAAGAAAAAAACACAAGTAAAATACATCTATATGTTATATCTTGATAAAATATATCTTATATAAACTTTACGCTATATACCTAGTACAAAAACAAATTTTGAGTAAAGAATTACGATTATTTAGGACAATATATTTGAACATATATATATATGAAATGTAAGGATGAGAAGTATTAATTTTGTGAAAAAGCTCTTTTGTTTTTATCACACCATCGTTTATCTAATTAATCTGAACATCAGATGAGAAAATTTGCATCTTAAACTCTCAAGTGCAAGGCAAAAAAGAGCAGAAACTATTCTCATTCTACATTTAAATGTACAAGGAACAAGTAAGATTTAAAAAAAAAAAAAAGATTAAGTCAATTCCTACTTAGGTCAACAAAGAAAAATTTTAATTTAGTTACATTTTATTAAATAATTACAATCAATATAAATATGTATATACATTGGCAAAATCACAATATTGACAAAATAAAAAGCGATTTTACTTGCAAATTTACCATTTTATTTCTGTATATGGTGTTGGACTATTTTTGTTTGCTTGTTACTTTTTATTCATTAAATAAATTTAATTATTCTAATAAAATAGTATAGTAAAAAAGAAATCGCAGTCTCAGAAATTAAGCCATCCCAGGTAGGATTTAAACCCACGACCTTCTGATTAGAAGTCCAACGCGTTATCCATTGCGCTACAGAAAACAACAAACACGTTTCCTTTCTCTATATGCTGTTAAACTATTATTTTTGTTACTATTTATTCATTTTTTAGTTTAACTAATAAATTAACATTTGTAAAAACTGTATTGACGTAAAGTGTCATCCACTACAAATTTTAAAAAATGTATTTGAACTTGAATGGATGAATAGAAAGAATTTTATTAACGATTGAAAATTTGAACAAGTTATATATATAGGGAGAGAGTGAACTAATAGTAGGAATTGAATAACAGGGGGAAATGCAATTAAGAAGTCTCAGGGGAGTTAAATTTTTCTAGAGGTCTGAAAATATAAACGATTTTCAAACGGGTATAATTCTTTTAAATTTAAATTAAATGATTCGAATCTTTTACACATTATTTATAATAGAATGGGGCTTCAGAAAAGTATAAAATGTTTAAAATATAATAATAATTTTAAAAGTCATTTTAGCATATAAAAATTCTATAATAAATATTAAGTATTTTTTGCTTTGCGCGCTATTTTCTAAAATATTAGCCTCTGATGTATAAAACTTTATAGAACTATACACACACACACACACACACAATACATCATACTCTTTAAACCCTACCTAATTTTAGTATTACATATCTTTTGTATTTCAAAATATTTGCAAAATATTGCAATTTTTTAAATATTTTTTAAAAATGTATGTTTTTTATTTATTAAAATATGTAAGATATTATTCTATTTATATAAAAACAGCTACAGTGTAATAAGAATACATTTGTCTTTATAAATCGACTTATAGCTAGTAATTAAAGCTACTCTTTTAGAAAATAGCATGCGTGACGTATAACTTAATAAATATTTCTTATAGAAAAGTTTATTAGTTTCATATGCTTATAATTTTTGAAATTATGATTACATTTTAAACATTTTATACTTTTCTGAAGCCCCATTCCTTTATAAATGATGTGTAAAAGATTCGAATTATTTAATTTAAATTTAAAGGAATTATTCCTGTTTGTGAAAATTGATTATATTTTCAGACCTCTAGAGAAATTTAACACCCCTGAGACCTCTTAAAAGGAAAAATCAGGAGTTCAAGTGAAGTAAAATATGTTATTTTTAGAAACTACATCAGATTTTTTAAGGATAAGTTTCCACAGCTCAGAAAGGCACGAGTAAGTCATTATGATATTCTTTTTTAGGAATTGCGAATAAAATTCAAAATTCAAGGTCTAATCCTTTTAACGAGGAATAGGTCAAAATATAATTTTTGATCCTTTCGTGCACGATGAAATGAGACGCGTTTCGAAATAGGGTATTCGGAATTATGATTTAGATATTATAAATAAACGATTCGAATTTTAAGTAAATATTGTTATTGTTGTTACTAATTCCACCTGATCGGCAACGGCCAGATCAAGGCCCACGAATTTCCTCATGGCAGTAACACCTGTCGTTAACCGTAGCTTTGAGCACTATGCAGGTGACAGAACGATTTAGCTTGGTTTCACCCAAATTTTGAGGGAGAACCCCCTGGGGATGGTCTGGAGGCCTCCAACCTCTCTTCCATCAACCTCACGAGGGGACTTGCGGCTCGACGACTATTTAAGTACCCCCATTCATTTACAAACATCCATGTCTTCCCCGGGATTCGAACCCACTATACCGGATGGGCGACTAGTAAACATTAATTTAAATTATTACACACACACACACATATATATGCACATATTCGACAAATAAAAAAATCTCTAAGTGTATATATATTAAAATAATAATAAATATATATTATTACATAACTATTCTCTGGAGATTCTTCAATGAAAAAGGCAGCAATAAAAAAAACGATATAACGGAAATTAATTTTACTACGAAACAAAGTTATTTTTTCATTAAAATGGAGGCGACAGACTGTTTGAGAGACACCTGCAGGAAGCTACCTTACTGTTTTTGTATGAACAGGTCAGTACACTTCTGGTTTGTTCCCGGTAAATAGATTCTCGAAACTCCCTATGATTCAGTCCTTTTGTCACTCTCTGTGCCTTTGACATTCTTGCTATTAAACTCTCTCGATCCGTTGTGAAACGCTTGAGAGATGAGTTTAGATGTTTTCCGCGAACTGCGTAAAATCGAATTACACACAACACGGAATCCTGGCGAAGCGTACTTCTAATAAAATTTATAAATTCGAAACACTAAATCAGTGAAAACTTAAGCATATATAATGTTTTTTTTTCATTTATAAGATATTTATTTTAACGCTCAAAGATTAATTAAGCAACAGAATAATGGTTTGAAAATAATTTAAAATAATTCTTGATTTGTATTTTGAATAATCAGATTTCAGTCCATAAAAAATTTAGCACATTTCTTTTTTCGGTGAATGAAAGGTAGTAATGACAAACAGAAATAGTAAAAAAAATCTAAAAGTTATATATTAGAGTTATATACTTCAAAAATATCAGCAATTGTAGTGGAAAGTTATAATTGATTTCAAAATTAGTATATTTGATTCTCATTTACAATATCATATTTATGATTATAATTCATATTAATTAGATATCATTTTCTAGGGTCAAATCTCTCATAGCTTAGCCCAGTGTTTCTCAAACTGTGGGGCGCCCCCTTTAGGAGGGCACAGGGCCGGACCCCCAAGCCCTTGATTTTTTTTCCTGATTGACTATTAATGCTAATTATTTATTCAATAATTAGTATCGACAAAATCAAAAGGAGCATGATACAAGAATGCTGAACTTTCGACCCCGGACCCCCTTGAAAAATTCCTGTGTGCGCCCCTGGGGGCATGATAACACTACAAGGGGGACGCGAGTATATCAAAAAGTCGAAAACAAAAGGTTATTTTAAGAAAATTATTAATTTACTGAAAGAAGTAAAAAAAAAATACATTCTGACAGAATAAATAATAAAATACACATATTACTCTCACTTATAAAAGTATCAGTATTGCACAGTGTTTCGTAATTAATTTAACAGAACTCAGTTAAGAAAAAGTTTAATAATTACCTGTAACCCTATGGGCATGTCAAAAAATTATATACAAAAACTTAGCACTTGAAAATTTGTACGGTTTATACAAGGAAAGTTTTCATTGTAGCTTTACGTCAGAGTATACTATTATTGATTGATTGATTGATTGATTGAATATTAACGTCACACTGTTCAGCTACACGAGGGCTTTTGGCGACGGACTATTATTGAACTCAATACATTATTATTGTATTGAGGGGGGGGGAGGCGATGAAAATTATAATTGAAATTTGGGTCGTAAGCATAGAAAATTTGAGAAGCACTGGCGTTTGAGTGCTGAAGAGTTTTCTTATATATATGCTAAAAGTGCCGAATGAAATGCGTAGCAATTTTCGGTATAAAACAAAAGAATCTCCGCATTCTTGGCACATAACAAGCGAAGCGCGACAGCGCTTTGCCGCACTCAAACGGTTAATTTTCAACCTCATTCCCTGAACACTGGAACGTCCGGGATTTCGATTACCCTAAAACATCCATCGGTGTCGTTTCGACACCGCGATTTAAAATATATAAAATAATTGTAATCAAACTAAATAATTTCAGGACTACTGTTCAGTAGGTTTCGTTTTAAAACTCTTGAATATGATTTCATGTAATTATCATATATTATGACCCTTTATATCATAAAGGACTGACGTTGACATTATGTTTTGAGAAGCTTGTTGGACCTTTCGCTTTGTCGCAAAACATTTCGAGTCGCAAATCTGCCAGGAACATTATTATTATGCGGTATTCATTCTGTACCATCCCTAGAAATATAGACATCAGGATTTACTGGAATATTATCAATAACATCTGCACTTCCTCCAGATTCTTCGCAGTCACTTTCACTCAATCTTAAGTCTTCATCAGAATCTAAATTATCGCAAGACAGCTAATCACCATCCAATTCATTCTCAGAAAGCTCTCGCAACAAATTAGCAATTTCATCAGGACTTAGACCTTTTCTACGAGTCACGGTTTTAGGGTGTCTGCTCTGCACAAGGTTCGAAAATCGAATGAAAATTTTTTTTATGAGCAGGTAAGTGAATACTGTGTAACGAAACACTTAGAGACAACAGTTTTGGTATAACTGACTATTTCCGCTGTGAACCCAAAAACATTGCATTTAAGGTAAAATAAATGCGCGATATTGCTTCAAGAAGTTTACTAGTGGCCTCTACTTAATGAAGTATATTTTGCTGAACGACAACTATTTATATTGATAAATTGCCTTGATGTCGAAACGACACAAGCGGACGTTCTAAGTGTATTTAGTCATAAAATCTCTTCTAATTAATCTAGAACCACAAAACTTCTTCTGTGTAATCACCATAGAAAATGATTAAAAGTCACGAAGTATTTTTAAATTCCCTGCAAAAATGCGGAAAAGAGAACAAGCTAAAAAGGCCCCGGTGTCCAGTCGACACCGACGGACGTTCTAGGGTTAAAAAAAAACCTGAAGAAATATGAAAATTAAAGACGATACCTGACTAAGGGATGTTAAACTGGTGCTTGAACCAGCACATCATATGGCCTAATCAAAATACAAACACAACGCTTAATTACTATATTCGTTCGTAAATCCACTCTGAAACATTGGCACCACAGAAGACTAAACCTAAGTGTATTCAAAAGATTATAGAAAAAATTTCACCAATAATCAATTATGAAAGTAGTAATATTGCATTCTTTCCCAAACATGCGTTTATTTTGCCAGAAAGTGACAACGAATAAAATCTTTTTGTGTAACTCATATCATTTTGCCAAATTTTTATGTTCACGAATTAGTGACATTTGTTTTCCTTTTTCAAATGATAATTTATTTTGCATGATATGTGTATAATCTTTATGAAATATAATTTTTAAGATCCTAATACAAAACCTCATAGTTTATAGCATTATTTTTGCTGATTTTTTAACACTGGAACCAATACTCCTTTTTTTTTCATATATTTTACACGAATTATTTTAACATGTATTCTTTGAAATGTATTTATCATGTAAAAACAAAATTGAGTACTCAAATACATAACTTAAAAAAAACAGTTGACACATACAAAACAGTTAAATATCCAAGAAACTGAATACAATCCTTTTAGACATAATATATTTCTTAATATTTCTGAGCTCTACTCGTCCAACTGTCAAACTCCAGGATTATCTCCCTGGCCTCGGTAAACTAGAGTGGTTATGGTCACGAACTCGTGGCCGGCATGACGCGGTTTCGAGTTCTGTGGTTCCGTTGAAGACCCACCGTGTAGAGGGGGCTCATGTGCGTTAAATCTGTCGAGGCCCCAAACCCTCCTTTGCTTTGGTGAGGTAGTTTGGAGAGGGAGATGCAAGTTTAAGTATCCTCCTTGTCACTTGACCGCAGTGGTGCACCCAAGGCACCCCTTGAAAAATTCCTGTGTGCGCTACTGCTTGATCGAGATTCAAAATTACGAGTTCCATCACCAATAGTCCTAGAGTTGCTTTGTCTCTCACTTATTTTGCATGCCCTCTATCTTTTACGTTTAAGGCCATCTTGAATTATTTTGCTTAAGTCAGATTCATTTGCTGTTTGTTTTGCTTAGGTTGCTTTACAAAGGGACGAAAAAAAAAGAGCTGTCATATCAGTTTGATTAAATTTTAACTTTTGTTTTTTTTTTAAATAATTTTTTAAAATTAAATTTTGAAATAATTTTATACGTATGGAAATATGCAAAAATATGCTTTAAAAAAACCCGAAAAAATAATAAAAAAAAAACTCCCCCTCCCCACCCATTTTTTATCAGTTTTGAATATATTTTAAAGCAATCAAATAAATGCACTACTCTAAATTGCAGAAGATATCTAAAAATACCACAAGATTAACGTAACGTTCACGCACAAATGTAACTGTGCAGACGTATGAAGAATAAAATATTTTAAGTACACCTGTACCGAAGTATCAATTCTAAAAGAATAAATATCGATGAATTATTCACTTCCATTTTATCATCGAGATTAAATCGTTGTAGAAAATTCCATTGTTCTCTTCAATGAATTTTATGTGACGTAAATAAAATTTTAATGAGTAAATGCTTTAAAAATATCTGATCTTTCCATGTGTGAGTAACAGTTGATTGAAAGACATCGCTTTAAAAATAACGTTAATATATTATCGCTGCAAGTGAAAATTCTTTCGAGATTTAGTTATTTATTCATATGAATTGAAAAGCGTGACGAAGGAAAATGACGTCAAATGACAGAAAGCATAAATCAGATTACGTTCAGAAAAAGCGGGCACAAATTTATTAAAAAAGAAAAAAAGAGAGATAAGTAAAATGCCTGTATGAAAAGAAATAATGCAAAGCCATAAAAGTATGGGATAAGGTTTTTATGAATTGCTCTTCTGCACAAAAGGCAAAGAAGCTACTTCCTGAAAATCGCCGTTCAAGCGATTACCACTGAAATGTAAGCGGTTGTTGAGAACGGTATTAAAAAAAAATTATTTTTAACATTATTTGTAAACTAATTAAGGATATTCATTATCGCTTTGATTTACACTAAGAGACATCAAAGTGAAAACTGTTATTAAAAACTTATATTTTTCGTGAATAAATTTATAAATAAAGGAATTTTTTATTTTATTGTAACTTAGAAGATGCACATGTTTTACAATAAAATAGTAAACTAGACTGTTTTACATTTTTTACTTCGATCAGATTACGAGCTTCATTTAGTACTACAACAAAGAGAAACGCATGCAACTCTTATTAAACAATTACTGTTTCACATTCCAGCCAATAAGTTCATAAATTCATATGACGTCATAGTCTCACGATAAATGCAATCACGTCTTTCCAGCCAATCAGCTTAGGCGCTTAGCTGTTGCCAATATTTGGCTTTTGCAAAACCTTTCTTTTAAAAAACATATATTTATCAACAATAATGACGTACATGGGGAAACAAAATGTACTCGATTTAAAAGTTCACGTATAGTAGATGTTGATTCTAATTTCGAAAGACTTTCTGAAGAATTTAACATGTGTATCCAATTGTCGAATTTGAAATTTTTTTTAAATTTTACAAATAGAACAACAAGTACAAGTCTAATGTCAATTTGTTTTGAATTCAATAGAGAACACATGATTGTATTTATCATATGACCGTCATGAATTTAGCCCATTAAACCAGCACATTTTGAGAATGAATTCATTTGGTTATTTTTTTCCACTTTGCGGTCCAATGTAAATTCATGTTTATTAAGAAATACGCCAAACTATTGCTGATAAATAGCAAAAACATCGGAAAAAAATAGGAGGTAAAAATCAGAATAAATAATGTTTTGCTAAAAATTTCAAAGTTGATTAAAAAAAGTCCGCAACATTAAAAATATCTGGCCTGATTTAAACTGTGAAAACTGTTAGGACCACATCCGGACCGAAATTTTTCCAAATGTAGATCTTTATTATAGATAAGTGTTAACAAAAAATTATGGTTAGTAAAAAAGTAGCGTATACTTTATGTATGAAAAATTCTAATTGGCTTAAAAATATTTCATGTGTTCCATTTACACATTATACATGCATTTTTATATTTTAATTCTTATTTTATATTTTAATCAATTTAGTAGAATTTTTTTTATTTTTAGATTTTATCATTTCAAGAGGTTATTATTGTAACTAGAGCGTTTTGTGTTATTATTTTGGATTAGTTTCTATAACCCATTGGGGGTAATTTGTTTAATGTTGATCTAATGTTCTAAAAAAAATATCATAGAACCTGCTGAATATGAATATTTTATATAAAACAGTCATAAATGTCAACATTCTACAATATAATATGAGCTATTAAAATAATTTGAAGGATTTAAAGAAGAATTTAACCCATGTCTATTTGATTATATATTCATTGTTGAATAAAATTTTGTTTCCGGGGACAATTTAAATAGTTATATATAGCAATAAATAAAAAAAATGAGCATACATTATTGCGATTGGGCTTATTGAAATTTATGATTAGAGAATGTTATTTGAAAAAAAGAAGAAACTTTTTTTTTGAAAAAATTTCAATAGCAATCCGATCAATATTTGTGATAATAATTCAGATATCGACAGCGTAAACCAGCTGTTAAAACCACGAACTGGAATTGAATTTAAATACATATTGGGTCAGGTGGGGGAAAGTGGGGGTAAAATCAAGCTTTTTTTAGAGAGAAGGTCCTAAAATTAAACTATTAAATTTATTTTAATGAAACTTTTGGTGCATTTTATATACATTGGATTCATATAAATTAAACATGAAGCATAGCTATTCAATTTTGTTAGATTGTTTTCTCACAGTGATACATTTGAAAGAGCATGTTTTGATCTCCCAATTTATCCCATAGAGGGGGAAAGTGGGGATAGTTCTAAAATTGGGGTATATTTAAATAAAAATATGCAGATATTTTTTTTGAAATAAGAATACACTGAAATAAATGTGTCTTGATTATATTTAATGGTACAAATAGGCAAAAAAAAATTTTTTTTTTACTTATTATTTAATTAAAGAAATAATGTCCAAGAGGCTATCAAAATTAGGTTCAAGCAGTGGCGCACACAAGGGGTTCCGGACGCCCCCCAAAGCCCTTGATTTTTTTTTCAGATTGATTACAATTTTAAGTATATAGTACGAAAAGTTTAATTAAGTATTGTTGTTAATGATTAATTTTATTAATTAATGCTAATTATCTATTCAATAATTAGTTTTTTACTGTGTTTTATTCCGGAAAATCGACAAAATCAAAAGGAGCATAAAACAAGACCCTGAACCCCCCTGAAAAATTCCTATGTGCGCGACTGGGTTCAAGTAATATGCGGCATACATCACTGAACTCTACACGATCTTCATCATCAATAGCAGGAAAAGTGAAATAGTCCTCACAACGGTGACTTGGTCAGATACTTTATGTGATAGAGCTCATTAATATCTATCACTTGTCCAATGAATTTAGATGATTGACTTCTTGACCGGTACTCAACCTCTATATCCATGATCCTTACTTTACTTCTTTAAAACTTTCTTTATTTTTTACATCCTTCTTTATGTTTACTTGATTGAATTTGTTCTTACGGTCACTTTCTTCAGCAGCCAACCTTTCCAAAACATTTTCCTTGGTTAAAACCTCACCAGTCTTGCTGTATGCTCTTTTTCACTTTATCTTTAAATTCGCATTCTTTGAATTCAACAAGGCTAAAACATCTCTTCTAACAAATGGAAACCCACATTGTTCTAAAAATTGTAAACATACCACATTTCTTCATTTATTAGATAGGAGGATCAATCTGGTCCTTGGTGAAAGGGATTTTGAACTACCCATCTTTTAACAGTTTCTTCAAGACACTACATTTCTCTGATGAAGCATAAATTATGGTAGATCCATTTTTTACCTCCAAAACATATTTCTTCTGATGATCTTTTGTGTACCTTGGGGCTACTAGCTTTCTTACTATAATTTCTTGGCATATTTGAAATATAAAAGACAACGTAAAAATTAATATTTATAGTAATTCAAAGTGTTATTAGTACTTTCTTATAACATTCAGTTTTTTCTCTATCATTCCGCTTTTCCTAAACCAATTTAGGAAGTAAAAATTAAAAAATATATATTTTTCAGCATAAAATTATTACCTAGTGAATAAATACTAAGTAAATTAATTGTTTTAGTCATTTTATTATAGAATATAGAGGCATTAGACATTTGATAAAGTTAACACAGAGGTAAAAAATATCCCTATCATTGAACACTTATAGTTAATCCAAACTATACCCCCAAATTACCCCACCTAAAAAAGCAACTCATGATAAATAGAATTATAGAATTTATTCTTGCCTTTTTATGTGGATCTGTTCCTTAGATATTGCTCTACAAGTCTAAACTAAAATTAATAGTTTTTGCCAGTTAAAATTGATTTTAGAAGAAAGTTCATCAGCAGCCTAAACTAGTATACCATTTGCACAATCAGCATATCATGAAACTTAATAAACATCAAACTTGTCGCCCACTTCAGAAACTAAAATGAAAATATTTACTATAATCTCAAAATATGTCTCCAAAAAAAAGAAATAACTAAATATCTTTATTTAAAAAGAGAAAACATGTGTTTTTCAATATACCCCCCACCTTTACCCCACCTGACCCTATACACGTGCTTTCAAAAATTAGGGTACAATATGTATTTCAGGTCGTGCTGTTATGAAATTTTTGCTTAATTTAGTAACATGAATGTTCATGGAAAATAAAAAAATTAACGCTGAGCTTAAAACGTTTTGCATCTACAATTCTATCTTCAGATAATGTTGACTTCATTAAAAAGGAATAAATTTCTCCTTAAAAAAAATAATCTGAAATTGGAAGTTTTCAGGAGAATTACATTGTCAAACACAAACTTTGAATTTAAAATATTTTTTGATATATCAAGTACTAGCTGGTATACCCGTTCTTCGCACGGGTGAACTGAAAAATTAAACAACACAGATTGAAGGATAAAGAAGTTTTTAATGAGTTAATTTTACGTGAATTGCAAATTAAACAAAAAAAAAGCTTTTTGCATATCTCAGCTAAACAAAAAAAAAAGAAAAAAAAAAACACCTATGTTAAATTTTAAGTATGTAGATCTAATAGCTGATAAAAAGGATTTTTTTTAATTTATAACTCCCTGTAACACTCTCGGTCGATTTTTGAAAATACCTCCCTAAGCTGATCTCTGCTCAGCAAAAGTAACACATTGTTAAAAGTTTTGTGTAATGAACGCTTAAAAAAAATAGTGTAAATAATTTATATCTGAAAGTGTAATACATTAATATTACTTTCTGTTGTATTTATTTTATGTTAAAATTGTAATATTCGCAAGCAACGCCGTTTCTTTAATTATAATGGCGATTCAATGAAAAACACAGCAAAATGTTAACGATAGAGTCAAGCTGGCAAATGTCTAGCTACTTTCATAGCTCGAGCTTTATTAGAGCTTTGTAAGACCAGCCGTGTAGGGGTGCGATGCACGTTAATACTTTATCCACCGCATTATGATTTACTGCAGTTTCTTTCATACAGTATTTTTTTTTGGGATCACTACATTGAAAATTCAGGGATATACATAAACGAAATACTCCACTTTTGGAAATTTAATCCGTTAGAGCTAATAAATTAATTAAAGATATTCCACTGTAAAATGAATTATATACACCGATCACTTAAAATAAATAGTCAAATCGTTTTCTAAGGTCTTCATTAACATACAAAAACATAAGATACTTAAATTTTGACATAAACTATTTTTTCGGGACAAAAATAATAATCTTTGCAATCCGCTGAAAACGCAATATCTGCTACAAAACTATTCGCCTTCCCCGCTAAAATACTCATCATAGAACCCGTGCTGCCATATATCCTGGAAGAGTGGATTTCAAAGAATATTCCTTCTAAGTATTGGTAGAATATTCCTTCTAAGCTGGTGTGGTGTGGAAGTTAGGAGAAGAAGTGCCAGCTCAGGTGTCGTCCACGTCATTTGACCATGGTTCAAAATTACCTGGTCCGTTGCCAAAAGCCCTCGTGCAGCTGAACAGTGCGACGTTAATATTCACTCACTCACTCACTCCAAAAAATACAGTACAGTAGTTATAATTATTTTTAGCGTTATAATTAACTACTATCCACAAACAAAGTTTGAAAATTTGTCCAAATGATGTAGTGTGAAAGAGAAAGTTTATTTATTTAAGTACCGGAACCTATAAAAGCATTTATTTTAAAAAAAGATCAATTTCTTACTACCAAATGTGCATAATAAAATCATAAAAAAAAAACATTCGAATAAAGAGAGATTTATAACAAACTCTCCCGTCAAAACTTAATTTTATTCTGAAATAAAAAAAAATTAGGGATTATGCTGATCACAGGAATTAATTAGAAGCGAGCGCCTTGCGTAGCCAAAACAAAAAGGGTTTCTTCACAAACAAAAGATAGATATATGCTGTTGTGGGCTTTTTTTGCAGCCCACGCTAAAATTGCTTGCAGATGGCAGAATTTTTTCCTACTTACTTGACAAATATCGTTAAATTTTGGTCACTTCACCACAATATCTTTATAAATTATAGCCTATGCTATAAATTATAGCCTATATGTTATTCTGATGTATAAGCTATATTACTGTAAAGTTTCATTAAAATCCCTTCAGTTGTTTTTGTGTGAAAGACGGCCAAACATCCTCACAAACTTTCGCATTTATAATATATATCTAGACTAGATAGAGCACAGTGGCGCACACAGAAAGGTTTTCAAGGGTAAAGGAAGGGGGGTCCAGAATCGAAAGTCCATCATTCTCGTATTATGCTCCAATACGCCGCCCAACATATTATTTTGATTTTATCGATTTTCGGGACCAAAAAAAAAAGTAAAGAGTTAATTATTAAACAAACAATTAGCATTAATTAATAAAATTAATTATTAATAACAAATACTTAATTAAATTTTACGTACTATACACATGGGAATATAATCAATCGGAAAAAAAATCAAGGATTTTGGAATGGGAGGTCCGGACCCGAAGCGAGCCTCCCCCACTCCTTGTGTGCACCACTGATGGAACACGTTAACTTGATTCTTTAAGGAGGACAATCATTGGATAAATGGAAATGGGCCTGTTACAAACTGATAATGTTATATTGTTTAATGCCTTTTACAGTGTGGTCCGACAATTTTGGAATTATTCCATATTTGAAAATTCAGTTTTCAGATCTGTTTTAAGGCACTCTTGTATATTATAACAATAATTTCTGAATTCTTTCTACACGGAGAAACAGACGTAGACCATTGAGATATGAGAAAGAATAAGAGGAAACTAAGGACAATACACGACGAGAAGATGTTAAAATGGTGCTCGAACCAGTGTACATGCAATAGTCTAACCAAAATACAAACACAACGATTAAGGCTGTTTACGGATATGCACAACAGCATGAATTTAACGCGGAGCACATTTTCGGACTGAAAAAATGCCTCAATTTTAACAAAATTTGTGACATTGTAATTCATGTATTTGTTTATAATGTAGTGTTTTTCAAAATATTTCATATAATTATGTTTTTCTTTTTAAAATTTAAAGGGATAGCTCACTTAGCATTATAATATAGGAGAAAAAATGCGAAACACATTTTATAAAAGAAAAAAATTAGTAGTATGATAAAAATAAGTGATTCTCTACAGAGAGATGGGCAGACTTTTCCAGGGTACGGACTACTTTTATTTTTTTTAAGGTGTTGCGATCCACCCAGTGGCGTAGGTGTGGTGAGGTAAGAAAAAGATCTGAAATATTTATTATAACTTAACAATAAATACGGAATATGTACTCCCATACTTAATTATAATAATAAAAAAACTCACACTTTTAAATCCACTTTAAAAAGAAAACGCAAGCTACAATCATAATGATAAAAGTCCCAAATATAATAATATCAAATGATGCATTTATTCTCGAACAGATAACATGATAAGTATCTACGAAAGGAAGATTTTAAGATTTATTTTTAGAGGAATTCAATTCGGGGCAAAGAAGATCAAATTTAGAACTCTGTCACTCATATAAGGAGAATCTGACATTGTTAACTTCATTAAATTACAACGAATTAAATGGGCAGGCCACGTTGTCAAAATAAATAAAGACCGCATCAGTAAATTGTCTTCAATATCCAACCAATTGGCACACGGAGAAAAGGCAGGCCATATCTGATGGATTGATCGCGTAAAAAAAGATCTAATTTTGAAAACTGAAAATTGGAGAACACTAGCAGGACGAAGGCTGCCCTGAGAAAGGCTTCTTGAGAAGGCTAAGGCTCACCCTGGGCTGTCGAGTCACTGAGGAAGGAAGGATGCATTCACACACACACACAATCAAACAATTCAAATTATACACTAAAAACCTTTTCTTCTTAAGTTCGTTGGTAATCATAGTCAGTAGAAGACTTAATCTGTATACTGTCAGTCAATCTTGAATATTTCAGTATATAATTACTTGCTGCCAATCTTCAGGTGGTCACCTCAAAATGCCTTGGCGGTCTATTTGTCGATCGTGATCGACTTAACGCCCATCCCGGCTCTAAAAGATAGTGAAGCAAGAATATCATATTAATGTTTGAGTACTTTTATATCTGAAAAAGTATATCGAATTTGGGTCTTATTCTGTAACATTAGCCGAAAACAGCCTTAAGTACTGAATTCGTTCTTAAATCCACTGAAACATTGGCAACACAGAAGTAAAGACCTAATATTGTTCAACAGATTATAGAAAGAATTTCACCAACGGAGCACGAAAACGATAACTATGATATTTCAAGTGACAGCAGTAATATTTCTGTCTTACGCAAACGCAAGCGTTTATTGTCAGAAAGTGACGACGAATAAAATCTTTTTATGTGTAACTCGTGTCGTTTTGCCTATTTTTTGTGTTCGTGAATTAGTGATATGTGTTTTTCCTTCTTTAAATGATAATTTATTTTGCATGATTTTGCAGTGCTTCTGAAGTGACATGTTTTAAATCCTAATGGAGAAACTCCCGGATTATTGTGTATTTTTGCTGATGTCTTAGAACTATTACCAATTTTCTGTTTTTGCATTGACGCAATATATTTTTCCACGTGTAACTTTTTGCACGTGTTCTTCAGAAACTTAACTAGGTATATCCAGGCATAAGTAGAATTAGGTATATATGTCTTAATTTTCTTGAATTTGGTTACGTTGTTTTAAAAATGAGCTCCAAAAATTTCCCCCTTCATAACTTTTGGAGGTCTGCGTACGAGTGCATACACAAACTCTTGCCAAAAAACAAAAACAAAAAAAGAGTACACTATATGAGGAAAGTTATTGTTGTTATTAATCTGTGTAAAGTTCTAGTAAGCCTAGTGATTGTACATTGAATGTAAAAATCAGTACCCCCCCTTTCCAGTATTGCGACAATGCATGCTTGTATACGTCAATCTAAGGCGTAATAAAGATTCCTAATCTTACCATGCCATACATTTTGAATGGCATTCCTCGCTTTTTGCTCCCGACGTGCGACGTTTTGGGGTGTCCGAATCTGGCAGTTAACAATACCTCCTACATGTCCCATTGGCGAAGGCGAGAAGTGACCTTGCTACCAATGAATAGCATCAATAGCACTGACGTAGCAAGTTCCCCTGAGTGGGTCCCGTATCAAAACTCCTTCGGAGACTCTTTTTTTTTTAAAAAAAGAAAGCACTGTTAGTGATTCTGTAGTTACTGGACGGGCTCCTGTAGCTTGGGGGCCCCGTATCATTGATACGGTTGATAATGTGGTAGCTACGCCCCTGATCCATAGCAAGAATGCAGTCCACGGATATAAGACCATATGGAAGCTATGAGTTGCAACAAGTAGAGTACTCAGAATGGGAGGGGGGGGGGGAGAAGAGGTTGAGCCTCCAAACCCTATCCTTTTGTACATCATTGGTTGCAACAAGGGTTGTACCGTGTATGATCTCCCATACCGGTTTACGTTCCCGACAATTTAAATTTATCAATGCAAAATCGTTGACAATCATGTATTTTTGATGACTGCTTCTTCTAGCACAGGGGTATCCAACACGCGG
Source organism: Trichonephila clavipes (assembly GCA_019973935.1). Lineage (NCBI taxonomy): Eukaryota > Metazoa > Arthropoda > Arachnida > Araneae > Nephilidae > Trichonephila > Trichonephila clavipes. Next base: position 476,288 of record BMAU01019275.1, read on the forward strand.
CCTGCCAGTACGTAAGTTGCGGCCCGACGACTCTTTTTAAAAAAATTTTAAATATCAGGTTTTTAAAGTTTTTTCATTTTAAAATTTATTTGAGGGGAAAATTATATATATATATATATACAGTGGGCCACAAAAGTGTTCGTACGCTTGCAATTTCTAATAAAATTTAATGTTTTCGACTAATAAAAATTAATATATTGTAATTGTAATTTTTTATGATATCTGCAACTTATTCATAATAGAATGACATAATTGGTCTTTTAAAAATAGTATAATTATTTTTTTAAAAAATTAATAATTAAAAAGCTAATAAAAATTACGCAACAAAAGTCTTCGTTCACTTAACAAAAATCTCAACTTCGCTTTAAATGTTGTATTTCTTTCTTAATCTAATACTTAGGAGGATATCTTTTAGTGTCCACAACAACTTTTAAGCGCCTTTGTATAGATTTAATCAGTTTTTTGTAATTTCTGCATCGATTTCCCTCCATTCTTCGGAGATTATTGTTTTAACTTCACATTTTGTGTTTATTTGTCATGTTTCCTTTTTTTACATCAAAATCTCACCAAATATGTTCTACTGTGCTAAATAAAATGATTGCGGAGATGTTTTCATAATTTGGGGACAGTTATAGAGGCACCAGTGGTGTACATTGAGAGCAGTGCTCTTGGCATCCTTACCCTGTTAAAAAATGAAGTCGACACCAATATCCAAATTTTGGGCGGATAATTTTAAATTTCTCTTTAAAATATTTAAATAGAGCTCATGATTCACAACACCATCAAAAAACACCAAATTACCTAATTCTGAGGCCAATTTATACCCCCAAGCCAGAACACTTTCTCTTGAATGCTGAAGCATGGAGGTGGAGGAGTTCTTGTTCCACATAAATTCATGGGATTAAACTCCTTATTTTTTCATTCACAAGCTGTTGTAGGCCCATCGGAATCAAGAATGTTGAATTATCTGTCATCCCAATCAATTTGCTGTCAATTTTGAATTTTCTAAAAATTAATCCCAAGAATTTAGTTGGATCAATAAAACATGGAGGTGGAAATTTTCTTGCGTGGGGGTGTAAATCGGCCACAGAAGTAGGTAATTTGGTATTTTTTGTTGATATTGAGAATCATGAGCTCTATTTAAGTATTTTAAAGAGAATTTTAAAATTATCCGCCCAAAATTTGGATATTGGAGAAAACTTAATTTTTTAACAGGGTAATGACGCCAAGCGCACTGCTCTCAATGTACGCCACTGGTGTCTCTCTAACTGTCCCGAAACTATGAAAACACCTCCTCAATCACTTTATTTAGCCCAGTAGAACATATTTGGTGAGATTTTGATGTAAAAAAAGAAAACATGACAAATAAACACAAAATGTGAAGAAAAACAATAATCACTGAATAATGGAGGAAAATCGATGCAGATATTACAAAAAACTGGTTAAATCTATATCAAGACATTTATAAGTTGTTGTGGACACTAAAAGATATCCTACTAAGTACTACATTAAGAAAGAAATACAATATTTAAAGCTAAGTTGAGATTTTTGTTAAGTGTACGAAGACTTTTGTGGCGTAATTTTTTAGTAGCCTTTTGATTATTAATTTTAAAAAAAAATAGTTATCCTATTTTTAAACAATTAATTTTGTCAATCCATTAAGAAGAAGTTGCAGACATAATAAAAAATTACAGTTACAATATATTAATTTTTATTAGTCGAAAACATTACATTTTATAAGAAATTGCAAGTGTACGAACACTTTTGTGGTCCACTGTGCATATATACAATGTTGCTTGTTACCTGTTCTTGTTTTAAAATAAATCCGTTTTGATAATAGAAATGTCCTTCAGATTAAAATAGATTTATATTTTATCAAACAGTTACAATTGATTTTTCTGTAGTAAATTATTTTTTTAAAAAATTCCGAATTGCATTAAGCATATCCTTCACTATGGATGGTACATGATTCTCTGTATGTGTGACTTTCATTTCTCCTCTTCCTTTTCTGTTTGGAGTCCCCAAAAAGCAAGAGGCAGTCACACACAGAGATGTTTTTTATAGTTTAAAAAAATATTCAGGATGGTTAATAAGATAAAGGGCAATGTATACTTAATAGTTTGCGAATGACAGCACTATCAAATTTCTACAATGAATAACGAAAGATATATTCAAAAGGAACACCGTAATTTTCGAGAAAATGGCAACAGACACTGCAATATTTTAAACATTTGATCATTGCATTATTATATTATCTATGTCTGTATACTTTAAAAATAATGAAAACTAATAATAATTCATTCTGTTTTAAAATTTCACTCAATAAATGTTTTTTTTTGTTTCCAAATCTGATATAAAGGTACATATTTTTATGTGTGGCCCGCAAGGTCATTTGGGTTGGATACCCCTGTTCTAGCATATGTACACACACATATATATATAATCATGATATAATCTTCATCATTAATGTTAGTAACGCTTGTTTATATAAACCACCGTCAATATTACAAAGGGTAACAAAATACGAATTAAAATTTTCTACTTCAGATTTTTTTCTCGAAACTTTTTTCAAAATCAAAAAGATTGTTAAAGTATTTAATAATAAATCTAAATTCTTTCATAAAATTTTAAATTGTCTTTTGAATTGGCTTTAAGTATGCGTTTTCCGACATATGTATATAAAGCATTCACCATTTAAAATATTTTATTTTTTGGTGTATATTATTTACAAATGCTCTAATGAGTTTTCAACAAAAGATAGCACTTATCCGTGTTATCCTTCATCGGATTGCGTAGATATTATTTTTTATTTTCACAATTTATCAATTTCTTTCATGAAATCAGATGCCTATATTTAAAAGCTGTCAATACTTCTGTAAAAGACTTAATGATCCCTTGGAAAAAAACTAAGCTATTTTAGCTTCTTCCTATTTTATTGAGTATCACTCCAATTTCACTTTTATTGTTTTTTATAGTTCCATTAGAGATGAAAGTTAGCTTCTTCATGTTAGAATTATTAGGTAATTAGAACTGAAGTGTATCTGTTCTTCGCACAAGTTAAAATTTAAAGAAAAACGAGAGAAAAAATCCTATAGCAAGTATAATATCTTTAAGGTAGGTCAGTGTTTCTCAAACTGTGGGGCGCGCCCCCCTGGGGGGGCGCGATATACCTACAAGGGGGGCGCGAGCATATCGAAAATAAAAGATTTAAAAAAATTTATTTACTTGAATGAAGTAAAACAAAATACTTTCTGACATAATAAAAAATATACACATTTACACGGAAATATATATATATATATATATATATATATATATATATATATATATATATATATATTATCTGCGATTTTACATCATCAAAAATAAAATCTTCTACTTCAAAACCTCATTTTCTTAGCTATCTTTGATACTATAAACAAATAAAAAACGTTTTATTCGATTTGCTGTAATCCCATGATAAGAGATTTTTTTATTACGCTTCTTTTCAAAGTGGAAATGCTACTCTTTCAGAGGAAAGACAAAACCCAGACCCATAATCAAAAAAAATTTTAGGAATATAAAAAATTCATCACTGTTATATATTATTGTCATCAGCTGTAGGCAGCAGAATGTATTTGCTGCGGTTTGACCTTCGAGCTTACTTGTACGGTTAGTTACGTCCCTGCTCTTATGTATTTGTTTTTTCATTTAGGGAAGTTTGAAGGATTACTAAGCCAAGCATAATGAAAAACGTTTTACATCATTTTTAGAACATCCATATTGTAATAAATACACTTTTAATCCGGGAGCGGTCACGCCGAGCACAGAGTGCACGAAATCGGTAATTCTGGCAAAACTGTTTAATTGTTACCAATGGCCCTGACACTATCCTCCTGTTTGACAATCTTAACGTGAACTAAAATATATTTGTCACATATCTTCCTCTTTTTTGGGAGTGACAAACGTTTTTTTTTACGATCTTAAGGTACTTGTTTTGTCTGAGTTCCCCGTGTGATAACTTTTTTCCGAAATTTTTTCTGTGTCCTTGAAAGTAGGTGAGTATATTTTCTCTTAATTAAATTATTCACTGGAATTACGATTTTTATTGTGTACTATAAAAATAAATATAAAAAAAGGATTGGGGTGATTCATTAACCCCGCTCGACCATTAGTATCGAGTGCGCGTCTGCTCCAGGATTAAAACATGTGAAAGAGAGAGTCTTTTCGTCTTAAAAATATTAAAAATAATACAATTATTCTTCATCAGAATTTTTTTTATTGTTCACTATTCAACATCAATTCTAAATGCCAATTCTTTGAGGCTTAGAATTACAGTTCGTTTAAAACTAATTATAATTTGAGCAATCATTTAAAAAAAATCATTTTACATTTTTGTAAACATTGTCGCACACTTGGCTTTACTCTCCTTACAATTAAGCGATTATATCAATAATGTTTTATTTTCTTATAAATGAACTTGTGCAAAGAGCGGGTACTTCAGCCGGTATACATTTAATGTATCAGTGCTGCGCAGAGTATTTTATAACTAATTAATTAATACTAAATTAAGAACAAGTTTAATAAGTATTAGCGACTTCCATGGGCTTGTCTTACAGAGAAAAGTTTTTCAAAGGAATGCTTATGAATAGAAATTGACCCTCTGAGTTCTTTTTCTACATTTAACTGATATTTATATTTTGTCTTCTAAGCAACCACCGCATTTTGCAATATGTTCTAATTTAAAAATTAGAGAAAGGAAAAATAACATAATAATTATCCTATTACTTATTTTTTTTTGCTTAAAAGTAATATACACAAAATTTAATACTTATGTCATGAATTTGTACGGTTTATAATAAAGATTGTTGTTTTAGCGTCAAAGTGCACTATGATTGCATTCAGTATAATATTAATGTATAAGGGGGGCGCGATAAAAATTGTGATTGAAAAGGGGGGCACCAGTATTGAAAGTTTGAGAAGCACTGAGGTAGGTCAAACCCGATGCAAGACAGTATATCTAAAAAATTTGAATTATTTTTTTAATGCGTACTCACATTACAAATAATTTAAGCAAACTACAATTTGTCCTTGTAGAAACGAATGATTATACATAATCATATACCTGAATTTAAAATTAACTTGTTAAAGAAGTAAATGTAAATCAATAAATGGAATCATGGATAAAAATCGTAACAGAAAAGCAAGGTTTTCACTTAGGACTCTGGAACAAAAATAACATAAAATAACTAAACTAACGCAGAAAAAAATTAACTTGGATATCATAAAGCATTTACTATTATAAATAACATATATTAAGAAGTCTTCAACTGTAAAAGAACTTATGATCTATAAAGCTAAGAGAAACTATCTGAAACAGATAAAATAGGTCTATGTTAAATTAAACTATGATCAACAACAATATCGAAAAAAAAAACTTAAACCATATTGCTAAAAAATTAATAAGCAGTACTTTTTTTATACAATATTTCGTTTAAAAATAATGGTAATTATATTTCAAAAAGCAGATAAATGTGTGCCTGAATAAAAACTATGATAAATAACTACAGTGATAATTAAAATATATGCCATAAACGGATAGTATAATACCTATAAAATATGTATATGTATGAAACACAAATTGTCAAAAGCAAAATTAAACCATGATGCCATGTATTGAAAAATCTTTTCAATACTGAATTTAAAGAAATCCAGAAGAAAAAAACATGAGAAAATTATTTTAAGGTGCATTTCATCATCAATTTTAAGCAAATATGAGTATTTATCTCTTATAGGGACCACGAAGCCGTATATGATAACATGTAAAAAAATGTGCGAAATTCTGGTTTATAGTGGTTGCTGATATAAATAGGAGGCATTATCTGCATAATATTGGCAATCTGTTGACAGAATTTGTAAAATGTGTCTCTCAAAAAGCATTTTAAATTATTTTTATTCTTTTGCTATATATTGCACACCAGTGTTGTTTCTTCTAAAAGGAAAAAACATATTTGATTTCAAAATATGTCTTTTAAGTTTTCAGTTAATACTTTCACAATTTAACAAAGGGCATTTTTTTCCAGTTTATGATGAATATTTTATTGTGCTATGGTGCGTAACAATCAATGTAATTTTGCATAATAATTATACTTTTTTACATTTATACTGGAATTATTAGTCGTTCAAATCAGTTTCCCTTGCATTGTCATTTTACTTTGGTTAAAACGATTTAAACTCTTGTTAAACGCGTTACGTAAGAAGACGTAATATATAAAAAATTGTCTTACATTCTTCAAATACATATACCACTTCATTATTTTTAATCTAACACAATTCGTTAATAAATTAATAACATAAAATATGATTTCTTTTAACTATAGAAATAATTAATTTGTGATGACCATTACGATTGAAGGTAATAAAGTACAGTTAGGGCTGTAAGGTCTAACACATTTACTCTCTTTTTTTAAATACGCATGTATTGAGGAAGTAACTAGCTATATATGATACAAAAATTCATTCATCATTTTTCCGATATTTGTGTGCTCTTCATTCTTTTCTCTTTACATTGAATTAATGAAGTTCTAAAACTATATAAAGGCTATTTATTGATGGCATTTTTCTAATTTTGAGCCACATTTAGAAAAGAAAAGAAAGGCATCTGAAAGCTATCTTAGGCAAACCGAGTAACTTTCACACCACATTACATAAGGACTTAAAAGTTACATTTGAAGTAAACAATCCCCATGCTACTATATTTACTCTAATCTAAGCCGCGCTTATTTTCAAATGTTAAAGCTATAGAAAATCCCATGCGGCTTAGAATCAAATTTAAAAAAAACATTATGGGCAATTAGACCAATTACAGGTTTATGTATGTATTTAAAAGATTATTATACTGGTAAATAAACTAATTAACCCCTTCTCATTAGTTCTTCTCTTAACATTATTTTAATTTCATAAAATTAGATAGAAATAAACCCTTCTACACTATTTTCATTTTCCACAAAAACTTGTTGAGAATTTGGGCTTAGAATCGATGGAGGTTTAAATTCGAATAAATACGATAGCTGCATGAGATCTATAGAGGAAGAACGTTTGCATTATCTGTAAGAACAATTCAAAGACATGTTCAAGATCAAATAAAAAGTTAGGCTAAAGGAAGCTATATGTGAAATTTGAAAGCATATTATGAGCCGTTTTCTTTGTGAAAGAAGTGTAAGTCCTTTTTATATGATATGGAGATACTTACCACTTTCAAAGTAATTATATTTGTAATTTCATTAACTGACGCTCAGTAGCTGAGGGGTTAGTGCATCGCGCTTCCACACTACAAGTCCGAAGTTCAAACCCCGGGCTGGGCAAGGTTCGCGTCAGACTGACCACTTGACCGGAAGAGATGCTCATGCACCTCAGGTCGCGTACACTTAGTTGGGCACAGTAGGCCTTGACCATCATGAGCTGTCGCACCACTGAGTTAAGTTAATTTCATTAACATTAGTTAATTTCATTCAGATTAACGTAAATCTTTATTGACAAAATGACGAAAATTTTGAATAATTTTGGGAGGAATTGTTCTTGAATAAAAAGCTCATATCAAATTGCATTGAATGTTATAATAATTTACTTTCTGCGCGCATGGACTTACACCACTTTCAAAGAAAACGGTTCATATGATATATGGATTCATTACTTGAAGTAATTGGAATTTTTATTGCTTTTCAAAATATTTCATGTTTAAGTACTCGGTTTATTAATATTACGATCGACGACAATAAAGAATTAGTTAAAAGTAGTAATTATGCAGAAGCATTTACAAAGAAAGTATTTAAAGGATTTCAAAGTCAGTATATTGCCTACAATTATTTTTATGTGTGTGTTAATGTTAAATATTTTTAACATGCATTTTTATTCTTCAGTTTTGGAACTGTACAGTATGTGGGAAAGAATGCTTTTGACGCATTTCTAGGATTCTTTCCCTTGTTTTATCTTTAAAATATAACAAATGAAATAACTCTTTCAGACCAAAAGTGAAATGAGAAAATGATTCACTTCGTTGAAATTATGGTTCATTTGTGAGAATGATTCAGAAATGAATCTTAAGATAAGATTAAAAAATCACAAGTTTTCAAACTTATCTATAATTTTAGTAAGAGCTTTCTTATATCAGGAATTAAATCAAAGAATGACGATGAAAATTTTTTTCACATACAAGTTTTGACAAGTTAGGATTACTACATGTTAACTATGATTAATGATCGCCCACGTCTTCAGATTGTCCATTTATTAAGAACGACATTAATTTTTCTCAAAGACACAGCGTAAACTTTTATTAAGTAATTAAACAAAAAGAAACAATCGTTGTAAAAAGGAAAAAAAGAAAAATGTGGAAAATATGTAGTTGGTTCTCAAAGTTAATTTTTTTACATGACAACTTTTTTCTAGATTTGTGGTAATTCTTGCTACAGATTCTTAATAAAGGAAATTTTAAGCACATCTTCCCTATCTGATGGTGAAATCGGAACAATAAGAAACAAGTATTTAATTATTTAGCTTGGCACTATGGCAACAATGGCTATTGTACCGATTTATTTTTATTTAATCGATTGCTGTATGTAACGTTATAGTTGGATTTTATGTTTGTTGATCTAGCAGTTGTTCTATCTGTTACGTGTTTTAGTTGATGAATAAAATGATGGAAGAAAAATTATTAATGTGTGTGTGTGTGTTCATTTGGAATTGAACAACACAGAACGCCGGAATAAGGAAATATATTACGAAACGGTCACTGCATTAACGTTACATTTCACTCCTTCTTGAGCATAATTTTTGTTCTCAAAAAGAAGCAATTATTTCATTCTACTTATGAATTCGAGTGAATAATTTTCACGCAGAACAATACTTTTTAAAACAATTTAAGATTACAAAGGAATACCTTAAATAACCCCCCCCCCCCTCAAATAGAGTTTGAAAATTATTTAGGGCCACTAAATGAAGGCCTGTAAGGCTTAAAATTACAAGCATTGAGTTTCGGCTAACTAATGCTTCATGAAAAAAAAGAGAAAATAAAAAGTTTTCTTCGAAAAATAAGCAACAGCTTAGTCTATAGCTTGGGTTAGACATCAATAAAATTTTGTGTATTTCTGTTTTAAAGTGACATTAATTCAGTTATTACAGTGGTCTTCAAACTGTGTTCCACGGAACCCTGGGGTTCCACGAAGCACACCCAGGAATTCCACGAGACAGTAAAAATCGAAAAGAAAATTACAAATGTGCATGTAAAATGGTTTATTATATTCTATTGTTCACTATCCGGGAGTTCCACTACATAATTCTATACTCGTTAGTTTAATGTTTTGCAAAACTAAATTGTATATAAGGGATAATGCACTTTTTTCATTTGTGGGGAAAAAACACCAATAATAAAGTAGAGAGAATAACTTATCGACGTGTGAAAATCTAAATTTAAGCAAGAACAGCTCCTAAATTTTAGGTTGCAAATTCATGAAAAATACACAGGATTTCTTACACAGCTATAAATATTTTAATGCCATTCAGAACAATGTATTTAAAAGAAGAATATTTCTCAGCGCTAGTCTCTGCAAAAACAAAATGTAACATAAAATTAAACGCAGAATATGAAATACGGTTGCAGATAATTTGGATAGGCTTCGAAGAAAAAAGAACATATATCCCAGTTATTAAATATGATACATAGATCGATGATACTTGGATTATAAACGAACTTTGTTCACGAATAAATTATATTAAGTATTTTAGTAAAAAAAAAATACAATATATGTACAATACTTTTTTTAAAAAAAATTTGTCTTTACAAAAAAAATTTAAAACATGTCGATCTACTCTGAATATTAGATTAAGATGTATTCTTCTAAAAGAGTGTGTGGAATGGAGTTCCCCAAAGCATTATACGTACTATATACAGTGGGCCACAAAAGTGTTCATACACTTGCAATTTCCTGTAAAATTTAATGTTTTCGACTAATAAAAATTAATATATTGTAACTGTAATTTTTTTATGATATATGCAACGTATTTTTAATAAAATGACATAATTAATTTTTTAAAAATAGAATAACTATTTCTTTAAAAAAATAATTATCAGAAAACTACTAAAGAATTACACCCTAAAAGTCTTCGTACACTTAACAAAAACCTCAACTTAGCTTTAAATATTGTATTTCGTTCTAAATTTAGTAAATAGTAGGATATCTTTTAGCGTCCACAACAACTTTTAAGGGTCTTGGTATAGATTTAATCAATTTTTCGTAATTTCTGCATCGATTTTCCTCCATGCTTCTGTGATTAGTTTTTACTTCCTATTATGTGTTTGTATGTCATATTTCCTTCTTTTTTTAAAATCAAATTCTCCGCAAATATGTTCTACTGGGCTAAATAAAGTGATTGAGATGTTTTTTTCGGAATTTGGGAACAGTTACAGAGACACTAGTGGCGTACAATAAGAGCAGTGCACTTGGCGTCATTACCTTGTTAAAAAATTAAGTAGTCTCCAATATCCAAATTTCGGGCGGATAATTTAAAATTTCTCTTCAAAATAATTATATGGAGCTCATGATTCATAATACCATGAAAAAATATCAAATTACCTAATTCTGATGCCTATTTACACCCCCACGCCAGAACTTCTTCACTTACATACTGAAGTATGTAAGTGAAGGAGTTCTTGTTCCACATAAAACATGGGATTAAACTCGTTATTTTTTCATTTACCAGCTATTATAGATCCATCGGAACAAAAATTGTTGAATTGTCTGCCATCCCAATAAATTTGCTGTCAATTTTGAATTTTATGAAACTAAATTCCAAGAATCTAGTTGGATCAATAAAACAAGGAGGTAGAAGTGTTCTTGCGTGGGGGTGTAAATAGGCCACAGAATTAGGTAATTTGGTACTGTTTGTTGATATTATGAATCATGAGCTCTATTTAATTATTTTAAAGAGAAGTTTTAAATTATCCGCCCGAAATTTGGATATTGGAGACTACTTAATTTTTTTATCAGGGTAATGACGCCAAGTGCACTGCTCTCATTGTACGCCTCTAGTGTCTTTATAACTGTTCCCAAATTCTGAAAACACCTCTCGAACACTTGATTTAGTCCGGTAGAACATATCTGGGGAGAATTTGATTTAAAAAAAAAAGAAGAAAATATGACATATAAATACATAATAGGAAGTAAAAACTAATCTCAGAAGCAGGGAGGAAAATCGATGCAGAAATTACGAAAAATTTATTAAGACATTTAAAGTTGTTATGGACACTAAAAGATATCCTACTAAGTACTACATTAAGAAAGAAATACAATATTTAAAGCTAAGTTGAGATTTTTTTAAGTGTACGAAGACTTTTGTGGCGTAATTTTTTAGTAGTTTTTTGATAATTATTTTTTTAAAAAAAAATAGTTATACTATTTTTAAAAATTTAATTATGTCATTTTATTAAGAATACGTTGCAGATATCATAAAAAAATTACAGTTACAGTATATTAATTTTCATTAGTCGAAAACATTAAATTTTATAAGAAATTGCAAGTGTATGAACACTTTTGTGGCCCACTGTGTCTAAGAGTTCCTTGAGTCAAAAAAGTTTGAAGACCGCTGAGTTAGTTTAGTGTCTCTTTAATTGTCCAAAGCAGGTGTAACCAACCCAAATAACCTCACGAGCCATACCGAAAGAACATTATAATCCCACATGCCGCATATAAAAACACCTATATATTTTTATATTAGATTTGGACCCATTACAAACATTTATTGGAGTAAAATTTTAAAGTAGATTGATATTATGATTGTTTTCATTGTTTTTCATGTATACAAACGTAGATAATATAATGATAATAATGCAATGATCAAATAATGTTTACTTTATTTAATTAGTGAGATATTTGTTTCTCGACACTTTCAGTTCGTTTTTGCAAGTCGATCTCAAATGCGTGTATTTACGCATCGTACTTGATGATGTAGTTTTTCGTCCGTTAAATTTGAGCACGATTTATGTTTGATAAATTTCATTTTCGAAAAAAAAAGAAAGATTCTTAGTAACAGAAGTATTGTGATGAAATAGAAACAATTATGGAATGTATTTGTTAAAAAAACACTAAAAACAAAAATATCGCACAAAATAGTCGTGTTTTGTAAAGGTGTATTGAATCTCGCACGCCACAAAATTATTCAAGGCGGGCTGCGGGTTGGCCACTCCTGTTCTAAAGCTAATCATTAACTATAATTTTATTAATTTAGACATCTCATTTGAAGATCACCACATTTTTTTTCACGTTTCAATTGCTTAAAATCTTCGTGGTATTTATAAGTTTTCTCGTGTGTGAATAAAATATTTGCATACTACCGGAAAACATTTTTTTCAAATAATTCATAGAATATTCAGGAATCTCCTGAATTTTTCATTGCATTTTTTGCATTGTTTGGAACATTTTAGAATATTTATAACTTGTCTAAAATTTTTGGAAACATTCCTGCCATCTTATATAAATTCTAAGCCCCAGTATTCTAGAAATTTCTGAACTTCTCCACGGCATTCTTAAATTTTCTAGTACTGTAAAATTTAGCTTATTTAATTGATTCACTTATTTATTGAATATTTTCTTATATTTCCAAAATATGACTGAATATTATACATTTACTTTAAATAATCTGTTTTGGATATACTACTTAAACATTATTTTGCTATGAAACGTAATTTAGTTTCATTCTATGGAATAATAGTTTAGAATTATCAAAATGTCTTTTTTTCCGAAATTAATTATCTTTTTAAAAACTCAATAGCATTTATAAAATTATCTGTCTTTAAAAACGATTATCCTAATGATTCTAATATAATTTGAGGAGGCTTAATAATGTTCTAAAAATAGGAAGCAGAGCAATATGTAATACCTTAATAACATGATGACTCAGTTACATTCGTTTGATGTGTAAGAACGATATTTTTAACTGAACCAGTTTCTTAAGGAATTTGTGAGCTAAGAGTGGTAGATATAAGACTTACCTCACTCAAATAACATGCCTTTGATGACGTTGAAGATACTTTAAGAGATTCAGAGTAGTTTGCAAATGATTCATCCTTAATTGAACTTTTCTTCGACTAAATAAACAACTACATATACAATGTATAAGACTTGCAATTCCAAACGATAATTATTTGAATTGCCGATCTTATTTTTATTATACATTAAAATGGCGTTAGAATTCCTGTATTACCAAAAAGGCTTTTATAAAAAAAGAGCTTTTCACTTCATCGATATTTTTCGTTCATTTTTTCCTTGTTAGTTAAAAAAATTATATTACTTTTCTGTCAGCATAATTTAGAATTTTAGTTTCTTGGTTTTATTTATTTTGAGGCATCTTGATGTGAGCTTTTACACACTGTCACCGATGAAATAACTAGAAGGAAGAAATCAGACGCCACAGCTTTTTTTAGGAATATCATTCTGAAGTAAAGATTGGAATATTTGAAGATTCATTGTAATATCTATTTAATATAATTTTACATTAATATCAATTTTTGTTATCCATTAATAGAAAAAAATAGTATGTATATTATCTTGAATATGTTTAAAAAAATGAAAAATAAATGTTTGAAATAAAGCAGTATTCAAGAAAAATGGTTAGAAAATTCGCACACTCCACAGAATTTTCAACAAAGTTTAGCATTTTGCATGAAGTTTTCAAAATTAACTACTGTCAAAAAGTCAATTTTTAAAATAAAACGACATTAAAAAAATTACTATTATTAATTACCAGTTGAGAATTGTATGGAACTCAAATTCTTCCAATTTTTTCTTTTATAATATCGAAATTCTCTGCTATTTTATAATACTCAATTTTTTTACATGAACTTTTTATTATATATATATTATGTACAATTAATTATATTTCAATTATAATTTTTCATTTTTGAGGATGCAATTTTAATTCAACCATTTTTTATTTATTCAATAATTAAAGAACTATTAACAAAAAATTACTTTTGTCAGTGGCGTAACGTACACCCCCGCATTGTGGGGTGCCAAGGTGTTCTAGAGGGCCCAAAGCCTGACTGACGCCAAGTACGTCTTTTGGGGCCCAAAACCTGATTTTTCAGGGGGGCCCGAGTATTCTTCGTTACGCCACTGCTTATTGTTATCACTTGAAACACTCGTGGACAAAAAAAAAAAAAAAATTACCGCATCAAGAAGGAATCGTCAAAATGAAACGAAATTTTACATACGTAATGACTACTTTGATATAAGTAAATGATTATAAAATCAAAGAAAAAGAATAATTTATATTTCAGAGAAAAAGGCAAAAGAACGGAGGATTTAATACCCTGTTGAACCCCCCCTCTAGCGCGAATGCACGATGCCATACGATCGGTCATTGAGGCATACAAGTTCTGTATGATGTCTTGAGACATTTCGTTCCATATTTGCTGTAACCTTGCCTCTAGTTCGTTCAAACTCGTAGGATGCCCAACTCCCGGTCCTAAATGATCCCAGATATGCTCGATTGGAGACAAATCTGGGGATCTCGCAGGCCAAGGAAGGGTAGTAACAGAGCAGAGACAGTCTTGTAATATCCTTGCCTTGTGAGGCGAAACATTGTCTTGTTGAAAATGGCTCCTGCGAGCCATTGTATGAGTGGCAACACATGCGATTGCAGGATGTCATGAACATACCGCTGGGCTGTCATGCTGCCACGGATCTATACTTGGGGTGACCGTGTATTGTAGGCAATGGCAACCCATACCATCACATCAGCTGTGGGAGCGGTGTGTCGCTGTAAAGCAAAGGCAGGATTGAAGCGTTCACCACGGGGTCTCCACACACGAGATTGAACCTGGATTCGTCGCTAAAGACGACCTGGTTCCATTCCGCTGCAGTCCAGTTTCCTCGCGCGTGGCACCACTCCAAACGGAGACATCGATGGGTGGGCGTCAAGGGCAGCACACGTAATCGTCGCCACGATCCCAAATGCCCTTCAGCCAGGCGCCTTCGTATGGTTCGAGAAGACACAGGGCCCCTAGTGAAGGTGATACCTGCGCCTGGATGGCAGCAGATGAAGCAGTTGGCTGTACGCGTACATTTCTTACGATGTGGCGGTCTTCTCGACGACTGGTCTATCGAGAGTATCCTGAGCCTGGTCTTCGTGTAAGTGACATCTCTCGGATCCACTGGTCCCAACACCTCCTCACAACACAATCAGAGTGGCCTAATTGACGAGCTACTCGCCTAGCTGACCACCCAGCTTTCATCATGCCGAAGATTCTCCCCCTCACAAACTGCGACAGCTGCTCATATCGTCTTCGAAAACGGCGTAATTACATGTCTACCTCAGCTCTTTCTTTGTAAACGATTCAGCTCACTCAAACAAGCTTTGGTTAACTGTTTTATGCTCCACGGAGAACGACGTTAAACGCCTTCCACCGGCTATACGTAATGCGCAATCACGCTGCATTTCTAATCATTTGCATATCTCCCCAACATGTACCTTAATGCCAAGTTTCGTTACAATCCCGCAATTATTTTTTGGTGCGCTAATTTTTTTGTCCATGAGTGTACATAAAAAAAGTTTTTCTTTATGCTGCAATAAATTTAATCACACATTTGGCATAGTTAGTAAAAATGGGACGTAAAAAAAGTTGAATTTAACTGAAGAGGAGCACCAAGACCGCCCTACCCTCCAGCGCTTACGTACCGAAAAATCCGCTTACGTCGTTGATCGTGATGTTATAGAGTTCTCCAGTAATGTCCAGAAACATCCACATGGTCGCCAAGTCGCCAATATGGACACCAAAAATTATGCTAGCGTAGCTGTATCGCTAATATTTCAACAAGTTTCCATTGAAACGTCATTCACACTATTTTAAGATATACAATGAGGTTTAGTCCACCGTCAGGCAAACAGGGGATACCACCCCTCCCTTCGAGTATTATTAATTAACATTAACGATTAATTAGAGTAAAATTATTGATAAAGAAATATGATTGTTTTGCGTATATTTGCAATGATTATGTTCATTATTATATAAACGGATATTATATAGACACAATCTTCACATTAATTTCTCTTTATATTTATATTACACCTCTAAACTATGAGCAAAATAAAAATTGATTTTTTTTTTAAATTGGAATTCTTATGTTTGGGAATTTTTGAAAAGAAATCCTTACGTTTTTGGGTATATTTAAATAAAAAATTTTGGTAATATTTATTTGCTTTTGGACATATATTAGCGAAACCTTGTTTATTTAGAGGTAAACTACTATGACCTTCCCCAGCTTAAAATCTTCTTACTTCAACCTCGTACTATGATACAAGTAACTAGAAAGCTTTTATTAGTAAGTTTGAAGTACTATTTTAGATTTAAATCCTTGTATTTTTAATTCATACTAAGAGATAAATGTAATAAAAAGACGTAGTGTAATATGCCTCCAGATGTGCGTGTGTATATATATATACTATATAAATTATATAGTATATATTATACTACATATACTAAACAATTTAGACTATATATATATACATATATATAGTATAATAAAATAAAAGTGAAGAATAACTAGAACCCACGGTACTAAAGAAGTAAGAAATTGGAATTCAGCAAACACAACAAAAGTAGATATAAAAAGTCATTACATATATATATATATATACATTTATATATATATATATATATATATACATATATATACAAATATATATAAATATATATATATACATATATATACATATGTATATATATATATATATATATATATATATATATATATATATATATATATATAGTCTAAATTCTCTACAGATGAGAGATGAACATTTATCAATCAAAACCGAAAAATACTGAGATTACAGGAAAACCATACATTGAAGGATATACGAGAAATAAAAATTTAAAAAATGGATGTTGCAGTATAGCAAACATTGCTGACTTAGGACAACTTATATATAAAATAATTTATATAAAAGTGAGTTTGAACATGTTTCATGGCCCCAGCCAATCTTCCCCCTTTATGTTAATAATACTGAGCAAAGACCTATTGAAAATAATGGATAGAATGTCTGAATCCATTACAAGACAAAGGTAACTTACCTAAAAATTGCACTAAAAAATGCCCACTCTAAATCTGAGTACAATAAATAAATTATTGCCAGATTCTGGACCCAAATTGCAAATTCAAAGCATGGGAATGGCTGAAGTATAAAAATAATTTGTAATTTAATTGATTCTCATTATATATATGCAAACATAAAGTTACAAAACGAAAAAATTAATCACACAAACAATTTTTTAAACGCGAACGTCAAAGCACACGTGAAAACCTAAATTATATACTTAACTGAATTAAACCCACCAAGTTACCAATATTCAGAGAATTTTTGTATGTGTTACAACAACTATCACTTTTAAGTAAGAATATTTATTTTTGTCCAACAATAATTTAAACTTCCATATCTTAATCACTTCAATTTTTTTTTTATTGATATTGAAAATTGTAAGGAAAATTTCAAAAATGAAAAAAAAATTGTATATCTTTAACTAGCATTTAAAAGTAGTTCTAGACGATTTTTTGCTTTGTTTTCTTTTGTAGAATTCGAATTTTGTTTTATTTATATAGGAATGTAGAGAAAGTTTGAGAAATAAATCTATTTTGCTCGGAATAAAAATGCATTCATCATGCTTTGGACTGCGAATTTTAAAACATTATTTTCACTTGTTGTTATACTTCTTTTGGGGCGTTACCTAAATCGAACTCTGACAAATCGGAGTTGAATGTGCAGAAGTTTGTTAAATTATCCCACATCCTGTAAAATTGCGCAACAAAATATTAAATTCTGATGCAAAAAATTCCATGTGTCATCACTATTAAATTCCATGAAAAATCCTTGATACTATTTCAGAAAATAAGTATTATTTGTTATAAGAAATGTTCTGAAAAGGTTTTAATTCATTGAATTGGAGGATTTTCTTGTATATAGAATTATTTTTTTGAACTTTAATGAAGTTTAGAATTAATTTTCCTTTTATCGTATTTTTTTTAAATTAAATAGAAATTGATACATACTAACATTCATCTCAACTGTTATTTTATTTTAATTTCCTATATTTACGCATAAATGATTTGATTCAAGAGTTTCAAACAACAATGCATGTCAGATGACACTAGGAAAATTTAACAAAGAAATTAGGGGAGAGGGTTTTCCGCGAGTTGCAAACAAGTTGGCAAGTTATGAGAAAAATAAGAAAAGTAAAAGATCAAGGTTGTATTTGTTTGAAGTTGTTGAGGTTTGATGATGTTTCATAATATTTTGAAGCTGCTTTCCAGATCGAGAAATTTGGTTTTTATCAAATTTTATTTATATTTTTTTCATTAAAAGAGTAAATAAATAAAAATACCATTGCTATATGTCATGCTCTAATTAAAAAGGCTTTTGATTAATGTTTTTTTTTGAAGACCATGTGTGTAACAGATACATTAATGCAAATAATTCTTATAATACCTTTTGTACAAATTCGTCCTATGTATCACTCCATAATTTACAAAATGAGAAATGACTTTTAAAAATGTTTTTATTGTATTTTTATACTATCAGAGCAAATACCGATAAATTATTACACTTTTAATTTGTTTATTTTTCTAAAAATATATCCCAAAGAACACTTCCTGAAAAGGTTTTTATGCGCTAATAATTCTTAACAAGTTTTCTGACTCAAGATTCTGATTCTCGTCTTTTGTTTCAATCATCGAAAGTATAGTGATACAAAATCTATTTATGGAACATACAAACAAAAACACCATTTTTAACAAATAAAATGCATTAAATAAATGGCAAAACTCAATTATATTGCAGATAAATTAAGCACATTATCATTTCTTTCTATTTCAGCTTGTCACTTTTATTTACTTGTTTACCCAAACAATGCGATAATACTTTTAGAAAGTTTCTACTTTTCAAAAATAATCCATGCTATTAATTCTAAGCACCCCTTCCTTTTCCCTCCGATAGCAAAAGAACGGATTTCTCCGTCTGGGAAGATAAAAAGAAGTGCATCATGCGTTCAACTGCAAATAGGTGTCCTAAATGCCGCATGGCTCGTGACGTCATGCTCTATGAACGCTGACGTCATCCGGTTTGGAGGATGACTCATGCGGCTGTGTTGACGCAAGCGCGAGCGCCCGGTGGAGAAACAACACACATTCACACCAAAGTTTGCGCATCCTACGGAAGGTTGCTGGGCTGAAAAAGCAAGAAAAGTCTTCGAAGAGAGGTTTACGAACAGAACTTAGATTTTACGTGTGCATTTTACATTCGGAATAGCAGATTACGTGCTGCCTAGTAAGTTGAAAAATTTTCTAAGTCTATTTTGTATTTCAAAAATTTTGATTTTAATGTGTGTGTCTGTTTACGAACGGGATTGAAGAGTAGATGTAGAATTGTATCTGACGTAACGAGGAAGTCTTTATTTTGCTCTTGCACCGTTAAATGTGGTCCTCTAGTAACTTTAAAAAAATGTTTGCACTTTATTTTTAATGCATTATGATCTGGATCTGCTTGTTGATGTGCATAATAGATTGTAATTGTCTGACAAAATTATAAATAAGGCATTCTTTAATAGTTTTGGAATTAACAATATGGTACATGATTGCTCTATAATCGATTATTTTTGTTTGACTAGTTGTATTTATAGCATGAGTAATGGTGCCAATTTTTTTTTTATTATGTTTCACTGGTTGCGTTTTGTTCCATTATTGATTATGTTACATTTTAGTTTTAAACAATCGTTTAAGTGGATAAAAATATTCCATTTGATTGAAGTGCAAAAACCAATTTTAGATTTCCAATAATTGTATTTTTAACTGTTGTTTTTGTAAACTATATAAGTAAACCAGCTAGATAGCTCATAATTTTTCTATTCAAAATTGGAATTAACGTTCGAAAATTAATATTTTTTTGTACTTCTTTTAAAATACGACTTTTTAAAATTTTATAAAGTTAATGCATGCGATTTAATTTTAATACTGTCAATTAATAATTTGCAAATATATAATGTAATTTAAATTTATTTTTAAAGTATAAACATTTAATCAACTTTTTTATGACCTTAAAAATAATTTAATGTTAAAATATCGAATTAAATGCTTTGTTTATGTTTTTAATAATTTTCTTTTTCAAAAATAAGAAAAAACAAATTAGTGGTAAGTTTGACGTTTTGGAATATATTTACATTAGATTACAATGGATATATTAACTATTTAGACTTATGATTGAATTTATTGTTCAAACACATTTTTAAGAAATCATATAATGAGTGTATAAACACTGCTGTTTAAAGAATTTTTTTTTAAAAAAATAAGAAAACAGATAAATGCAAGGTCATCATATGATTTATTTAGTACATTTCATAATTTTCCTTTTTTTCCCAAAAATTAACAATTACAAAAGTGGTTGTTTTTTTTTCTACATTTTTACACAGCCTTAGTTGTTAAAAAATTACTTTTAAAAATATCACTTGGAACATATGCGTCATTGTTTTCCAGTTATGATTCAGAAAAGAAGGGGGAAA
Organism: Trichonephila clavipes; assembly: GCA_019973935.1. Taxonomy (NCBI): domain Eukaryota; kingdom Metazoa; phylum Arthropoda; class Arachnida; order Araneae; family Nephilidae; genus Trichonephila; species Trichonephila clavipes. Next base: position 496,866 of record BMAU01019275.1, read on the forward strand.
AAATTCTTTTTATGATTCATGGATTAATGGCAAGCTTCATTGCTTTCTACAATTGCTTGCTCAACATATTGTTATTTGATTGAGAAAGGATATTTAAAAAAAAAGCATTTATCTAGTTTTAAAACAAGGCTTTAAATAAAACGTTATTACTTGACAAAGAACTGATTGGTGGAATGTTACGTGCGATGTGTTAGCCATCGAATTATTTTGGCGCTTTAACCTGTTGCTTTTTAGTAGAAGACTGATGTTGCATAACTCATCTGCTTATGCAGAAACTTACCTTCGCGGTTTATTATTATTATTATTTATTTTTTAATGTTCATTTTACAGTTCTTTTATTGAATTGATTCTTTTTATGCACCTAGTAAGAAAAATCACTATTTAACGTCAAAGGAAATTTTTTTTAAAAAATAAACATTTAAAGAGAATTTACTGTTGATAATTAGAATAATATCAAAATCACTGACTGGGCTAGTCCCGAGTGGGCCATGTATCAAAAATTTTTTTGAGCCTCTTTTATGGAAAATAAATAAAATTAATCGAATTAATCAAAACTTTTTGGAAAAGTGTCAAAATATTACTATGTTGGGGCTCCGGTAGCCCCAATATACTGATACGGCCCCTGATCAAAATCTCTATTAAAAACTTTTTTAATCTCTAAACTTACGTTTTGCTTATTGTTTACGTATGGTTTAATTTGATGGCGTATTTTTTTGTTGTGTTTTAAAAAAATACCAAAAAGTGTATTTAAATAAAAATTTTGATTTATTTTATTTTAATAGAAGTGACGTACGTACACAGACTTCATTTAAAGGAGGGGAGGGCTTTATCCTTAAAGAACACGAGGATGAAAACGCTAGGGTATAAACTCTATGCTAAAAATTTCAAATCTGTTGGTTTACAGGGGGGGACCCACCCTTGTGTACGCCACTTTTCAATAGTAACCGTCTCAACAAGTTTAAGGATCAAATTTTATGAAAGATAAATGTGTGTATTACTCGTTAATTTTTTTAATGTCCTCTTAGCATTTAATGTAATTTTGATTCTTTATTGTTAAAATTTTTTTTTGATATCATTTAATTACGATATAATTATTTCACTATGAAATTTTAGGCTATTGTTTTCGATTGATTGATTGATTTAAATACATAAAAAAAATTTCTAAATCCAACTAATTTATTGAATGGAATATTTTATTGTAAATTTTAATTTGTACCTTATGTAAACCTTAAAAAGAATTCAGAGAGTATTACCAGTCATCACAGGTTTTATAATTTTTTTGATTTCATTCCTTTTTATTGCCATATTTCTAATCACTTGGTATTATGCTTGTTATATAGTGCTAGATTCATAATATGTATTTTTCCCTTTGGAATTACGAAACATTCGTGTTTATTATCGTTTGGTCTTATTTATATATATATATATATATATGTTACATTAACTGTTCTAAAGCGTAGTCTTCGCATAAAAATTGGTGTTTTATACTGGGCAAACTTTTTTTTACTGTTTGTTCGAATTAGTATCATTTTTCGAATGAAAATAGGAAAAATGGTGTGTAGTTAGTTACTTGTCAGCCTCATCGAAGCTGAACACTGCGTTCTCCACCTGTCTTATGGTTTTTGAGGTCATCGTGACTCAGCGCCAGTTCAAGCTTCGCCTTCTGCTGAGTTAACAGCTTCCACACCGTTTTTCTATGTATACCCTACCTCAATGAACATTTTCCTGGAGCAAAAGGCCTTGTCTTTCGAATAGCTGGAAGTTTGGCAAGGACGTTTGGCAACGCGAACTCGCTGACTCACGAACGAAGGCAGCCGAAGTCTACTCAACGCCGAGATTTGGAGGAATTTAGAAGGTCTCCCATTTCGAAGCTCTTTAGAATTAAACTGGAAAATCTTGTTTGACGGTGAGAATCGTATGTGTGTCCATCTTTCTCACTTCGATTTGTGAGTTTTTTTTTTTATGCTCAGAAAATTACTTTTGTTGTGGGTGAATGTGCTGCAAAATGTCACTACTTGGAATTATTTCTTTCTTGCGGTTGGGAATCCATTCTTCGTCCGAAAAATTGAATTTTTTTATTGGAAATTAATTATTTATTCTAAGTGGTTGATAAAAGTAATGAAGATTCTTGGTCTTCTCAGTTTTTGATACAAACTTATGTCGAGTCTTCTTGCAGATAATTCGGAATTCTCTTTTCAGTGTAAGTTACCAATCTCTCTTCTTTATATTCATAAAAAAGTGATAATTCTTTTGCTACAATCTTAGAAATATTTTTAAATATTCATCAAGAAACAATTTCTTCTAATTTTTTTTTAACGCGTGCGTTTTAATACCATTTTGATTGGATAAAACTCATGTCCAAAAAATGCGCTTTTTTTTAGAATGTTTGTGAACGATTAATATTAGTAGGAAAAAAGTATATATATATATATATATATATATATATATATATATATATATAAGTTCTTTTTTTTTTAACGAAAGCATGAGAATTTAATCTTTAAAAAACGAATTTTCTTTGGATTTTAAGAATACTTGAAAAAATTCCTTATTATTTCAAAAGGAAAATCTTTGGAATATTTTTATTAAAATCTTCGATTTATATTTAAATTTTTTTTTAAATAAGTTTTGGTTTTAAGAATATTTATTAAAAAATTCCTTATTTTTTTAAAAGAAAAATTTAAGAATATTTTTATTAAGATATCTTTGAATTATATTTAACTTTTGTTTAAAATAAATTTTACTATTGCCTTCATTAATTTTTCCTAATAAATCTTTTTTTTTCGGTATTCATTGACGTTTAAAAAAGAAAAATATACCATGTATATTGGCTATTTATATATAATAAAAAAGTTTTTGTGAATGTTTGATACTTTATGTACAGAAGCGTTTGACACATGCGTGTTTTGTGTATAGTTTTCTAAATCCGTCAATATCAAAATAACTCTTGTTTATTTTTTAATATTTGAAGAAAATAATAACATGAATAAATGCTGACACCTTTTTTTTACTTCATTTTTGATTGAGAAACACAATCTTGTAAATCTTTAGTGTATTCCAGGAGTTGGAATACATTAAAGTCTACAAACAAGCTGGAATATTTTTAAATTTTCCTAATTGAACAATTTACTCTATATTTCCGAACTCGAACATGGAACATCTGCTGTTAGGAGACGAATCATATTCTTATGTACGAATACACGTGTTTTATTTACACGTTTACATAACAGTTTTAAAGAAGATTTAAGAGAAACCAAAAAAAAAGGCGTTTTCCTTTCGTCGCCATCATATCGAACTGCAGACGATAATATGCGTTATCATTTGTGCAGAAGATGTTTTTTTTATAAAGAAGACGAACGCGGCGGGCTCAATCAGAAACGCAGATGGTTCCCATGTGGGACACCGGAAGTTGTAAAATCCCCCCTCCCTCCGCCCGCTTCCTCCCGTTTTCGAAGGGGTAGACTTGACATCCGTTCCGTTGTGAATGCGGCCTTCCGCTCCGATGAATACGATACCAAGATTTACCCCAAACACGACTTAGTAGTTTCATTCATACCTGAAAGCGACTTTTTGTGACGCAGATCACTCTTCTTTATCGTCTGTTTCGGTAATCGGCTGTGTGTGATGAAAAGTAAATAAAAATTTCAATTCCATGGAATCATTTTGAAAAATTTCTTCATTGTCTTTCTTATTTTCTAGTTTAAAGAAAGATACTTATCTTACCATAGATATGATATTAACTTTTTTTGTAAAAAAAAATAGAGGTTCTGTGCAAAATTAAGCATTTAAAAATAATCAAGTTCATTGAAAAGTTGAATGTCTCACCGGTGCTTAGAAAATGGAAACGTTTACCTTATTCTACGAGTAGAAAAAGAATTGGTATATTCAAATATTTATCAGATGAGGGTTTATAAAATGGCTATGTAACAACAAGAAACATCTGATCGTATTTTCAATCCGTGAAATGTGTATATGGAATGAGGTATGAACAGTGGCGCACACAAGGGGGAGGGTCCGGACCCCCCCAAAAGCTCTTGATTATTTTCCCGATTGATTATAATTCTTAGTATATAGTACGTAAAATTTAATTAATTACTTGCTATTAATGATTAATTTTATCAATTAATATTAATTATTTATTCAAAAACTAGTTTTTTACTGTGTTTTGTTCCCGAAAATCGACAAAATCAAAAGGAGCATGATACAAGATTGGATGTTATAAAATTAAAGGATAAACACATGTATAAAATTGCGTCTCACCTTTTTTAGTCAGATTTTTGTGCTATATCAGATTACAGTTCAAACGATCTGTTACTCAAGTCCAGATAATAATACAATTTGGAATTTTCTCATTATTTTTACATTAAGTTTTGTTTCCTTTTCGGATTATTTTGAGTAATATGTTTTTTACTTGAATAACGATTATGTAATTATTAAATTAATGAATTTAAGTTTTAAAATGTTGTATTAAGCCCTTTTAAAAATATATAATATTACTTTGTTATAGGTTGATTACAGAAATTCGACAATTTTTTTTATACATTCAAAAGGATTTTAATGTTGGTAAACATTTTCTAGGTATAAAATCACGTGAGGTTATATGATGGAGAGCAATTAATAATATACAATAAATTAAACATCTCCATGAGAAAAGTATAGTATATACCTACTCAGTGGCGTACACAAGGGGGGTCCTGGGGTCCGGACCCCCCCAAGCTCTTGATTTTTTTTCCGATTGATTATAATTCTAAGTATATAGTACGTAAAATTTAATTAATTACTTGCTATTAATGATTAATTTTATTAATTAATGCTAAGTATTTATTTAAAAACTAGTTTTTCCTGTGTTTTGTTCCCGAAAATCGACAAAATCAAACGGAGCCATGATACAAGAATGGTGAACTTTCGACCCCGGACCCCCCCTTGAAAAATTCCTGTGTGCGCCACTGTACCTACTTCATTTTAACAAGCCAAAAGATAATAGTGTAAGAATATTTAAACGAATCGAATAATTCTGGAATTATATAAAAATGTGTTGTGTAAATGGGAAAATGGCAAACAAATTTATATATTTTAAACCGAAACAAACAACAACAACAAAAAAATTCAAACGGGAAATAAAAAAAATACTTTACACACTTTCACTTTGGTTTTTGGATGATTCAAACAATAATTACTCAAAAGTTTGTTCAACCATTGAAATTCTATTTCTTATGCATGTGTAATTAACAATTTTGTTTTCTTTCTTCTACAGTTACATCCTCCAGAATGTCTGGAGGCGTGGAGGTTCAATTTCCGGGCGATACTATCTTATCGGACCACCACCATAATCGTCGGCGTCCCCAAATGCTCTACTTGCCGACGTCCCGAGGCCCGAACCGGCGGCGCCCCAGCAAAACCAGCCACCCACCTGTCCAGCTGGTCTCCCCTTCTGAACTGGACACTGCCTTAAGACGGGGCGCCACTTCACCCCTTGTTCTTGATTGCCGCCCCACTTTCGCGTTTGGTCGAGGTCATGTTAACGGTGCAGTTTCCTTACGATGTGCCGATCGCATCAGCAGAAGAAGGCTACAAATGGGGCGGCTGGGGCTCTGTGACTTGGTCTCTGATCAAGAGGCCAGGGAAAGGCTGCAGACTTGTAGAGGGGAGGAGGTGGTGTTGTACGATGATGGAACGTCCGAAGCTGACCAAGTAACGGAAGACCACCCACTATCGCCGGTTATCCAATCTATTAGAGAAATGGGAGCTAGACCTGTGCTTTTAAAAGGTGAGTTTCAGTGTTTCCTATGTGCTTTTAATTTTTTGGGTGTATGTTAATTAATGTATAGAATGCAGAGTGGTATTATCTACAACATTTGCTTCGTTAATGCTGTGTGTGTGAAGCGACTCTTTGCTATTTAATTCTTTCTTTCCTTTTTTTTTAGTTAAAATTGTCAAAAATAAATTTACAATGATATACTAGTGCATCGGCTCTTAAACTGTGGTTCACGGGCCCACGGGAGTTCTAAGCGCTTTTCTATGGGATTCGTGAAGGTCTCAAGATTTCCCTTTTTTACAGATTTCGAAAAGCTTCGTGAGAAATTGAAGGATATACCATCCTAGACTGGATCACTAAATTGCCCCAGTGAAAAAGCTAATAGAATATGTATTTTGATCAAAAATGTTGATTCAGTTTTCTTATTATTTGCAACTAATTGGCTATTTCTACTATGTAATATTTTAAAAAAGATTTGGAAAAACAGGTGCAAAGATTAAAGGGCTATGTAAAAGAAGGCGTATGTTAAAAAAGTTTATATTTATAGTAGAGGCAGTCTAGGATTATTGAGGAACCTTTAAATCACCCAGCCATGTGTTGGTAGTTAAGGAGGAGTATTCAAAATCTTGGAGGTCCGCGATGTTCAGACTAACAGATAAAGGGGAGGGGGCGATCGAAAATTTAAGAACCATTGTATATATACTAGTTGATTTTTTCTATACCTTAAAAGGAATATGGAACTTTTAGCAGTGACGAATACAGTCTTCATATTTTGCGCATGGTATTGTTCTAGGGGAAAGGTTTGAATATTTAAATTTTTAATGTTTTTTGGCATGTTTGTTTAACGTAATTACCGTTAGAAGAACTGTGGATTATAAATACATGACGTAATGTTTTTTTAAGATTCTATTTCACCAACGTATGTTAAATAGCTCATCTATTTAGCAGTTTGTGACTGTGTGAAATCCAATTGACTTTTAAAAAAGCAAATGTAAGCAGCTAAATTCTTGGAATCAGAATAAAGTGTGTTAACGTATATAAAAATTGGTTTGTTCGAAAGGACGGATTAACGTTTTTTTTTCCTTTTCAAAAAATCGCATCACAAAATTTTACGTAAATTTAATTTTAGTGTTCGAATATGCCTTGTCAATAAAAACACGTTAAAATATAGCATTTTTGTAATACTTATAAAATAAATATTTAAACATTGTTCCAATAATGTTCTTAATGTTGACCAAACGGCTTCTTTATCAGAAGAATGTTGATAAATTTAATATTTTTTTCCTCAAAAATTATGAGTTAGTTTTTAAACGAAACAAAAGATGTTCTTCGTTTCAGTTTTATTTACAACTGTGAATTAGCATCAAAATACAATATTTTAACAAACTATTATTGTTTATTAGTTATAGTTGATTGTTTGATTAAGACTGCAAGCGTAAGCGATTATTTAAGCTCGTGAGCAAAACAATGTACAATGCCATCTTTATCAATTATTCATCCAGCATAAATGAGCATGTGTCACTCGATGTAAAAGATATTGCATTCCATACCTCCAGCAAAAGAGGGTGTTTCCCCTAAGTCAGTCCCATCCTTACAATCTTTTCTCGAAATATTAATTAATAGATATGAAACGGGCAACTGGTGCGTCCGATTGAATAGAAAAAAACCCACATCCGCGTCAAGAGAGCTGAAGAATGTCATGGAGGGAATTCCCAAACCATCCCTTTTCAAGGTCGAAAGCCGACTCGATCGGTCAGACTATCAGCACTGTACACCCGGCTCATCCAGGTGAACCTTCCCGAGTGGTTCAAGGTTAAAGCCCACGTTCTCAGCATTTAACAAGAAGGTCGCCTACCATCATCTAATACTTGCCAACTTACTCATCGAAAAACGTGAATGCCCCTAACGGATCGTGTTTTTTGCGGTATATGGTGGTCCTAAGTGATCAGGTACGCTTTTAATAAGACCTTAAGCAGAAACGGACGCCTTTGGTAGCTCATGTTTCAGAATGTGGGAGACGCAGGACCCTTCAGTGATACTGTGGTCTTTGTTAGTCATTCATTCATCAATGATGACTTGATGAAGTGATGGTCATGGTTTCTGGAGCGAAGAGATCGACTCATTGTTTGGTCGGAAGTTTACGTGTCGAGATATATTTGTTTCTTATAGTGACTCATGGAATAACTTCCATACTTAAGAAAGTGTTAGATAATCAGATTTATCATGAGTAAGGATACGTCATCTTTAGCTAGATGTTGACCACTATTTCGTGTTTCGGTTAACTTTTGTGGATCCTGTCAACATTGTAAGTTTCTGAATTACTATAAGCGAAGAATGATTCAAAGAATGGTATGAACAATTATATCTTCCCTTTTACCGAATTCTTATAATTTATATGATGGTGCAACATATTTTCATCCACAATTTATTTGCAAATTTAAGATTTTTGGTATTCGTTCTTTTCATTACTTTTGTTCTAAAACTTTGCATAAAACATTTAGAAGATGCACAGATGTAAAAATGAATTATTTTTTCTTATTCCGACCTCAGAATAATTTCTTAAGAAATAAAGAACAAATTTTAAAGAATCTTCGACCAAAAGGTATCCGAATTTAGTACTACACTCTCTTTCTTGCTTTATTATTTTTTTTTTACGATTATATTTCTCAAAGTTTGAGCTAATAACATGACAGTTGGATTCTTAATATTGTTCGGGGTTTCTTCTTGTCTCTCTCTCTCTCTTTTTTTTAAAAGAATTTCGAATGATTTTGTGTTTTAGATGAAAATTTTTCCCTTAACTATTACTAATAATTCAATTTACAATTTTAAGAAAGGGGCAGAATTACAATATATTTGGCTGCTGAATTAAAATATTTATTAACCATTGAGTAATCGATTTTGAAATGTAATTGCTGAATATTGTATTTCGAGAATTAATGATATCCTGAAAATACTATATTTAAGGGAACATTTTTAGATTTAAATGTAGAATTAATATTGACATAAAGAGTATTTCAATAGTTGGTTCTCTTAAAACATTTTCACTGTTTATGTTTTCTTACTATACTTCAAATAAGTGGGCTTATATAATATTTTGTGAGGTTCTACCTTTCAAGATACTTCAGGCACCTTTATTATTAATGTTCAGTTTATATAAGGAAACAAAAAACAAAATGAGTTTTTGGCTTTTTGCCTATCGCGCGCATCAGTTCTTCAAATAAGCAACATGTTACGTGAAGAAGTACCGTGATTTATATATATATATTTTGAAGAATGAAAAAGCTGTTTTGTTTTATTTGGATTGTTCACAAAATTTGTGGCGTGGGAAAGTGCTAGACGGCGGGACATTAATTGGACATACCTTTCTAACTGGGAAAGGGATGGAATTTTATCTACTTCCGGTCAGTTGTGTGGAGGAAAGGTCCTTCAGCAGATAATGACGTGAGAAAGATGTTGACTGCTCAGTAATTGGACACCCTCTCCCTTTGGATGACAAATTTAGATTTTAGAAATAGCAATGGTGTCTGTGTGGACAAGTTTCCAATGTTGACTCGATTATTGCTCACGGTGATATCACATGTTCATGTGGTATACAAGGGTGGCGGCTTCAAACACCCCCCAAAGACCAATAATTTTTGTCGTAGAGATTACTCATTTGCACTTCCGTCTACGTGTTTTCTTGGAATGCACATCCCCCTCCCCCATAGCGAGGTCTGCAAATACACTTGCGAGAGGCTTCACTTCTTGTATTGTGGCTGCACTCTTTGCTTCCGTAAGTGCTTTCTTGGTCGCGTATAGTTTAGCTTTTGTAATCCATAATTAATTTTGGGTAATTAAATTAAATTGAATGTCGTATTGTTTAATCGTTATCTTTAAAATAAAGTATATAAAAAGGACAACAAAAAACTCTGGAAATTAACTTTTTAACCAGAAGTTTCATCCAATTAATTTCAATAATCACGATCTCGACGCTCAGGAACTATTACGCAATCACCCCAACGTCGTACAGCACCCTCACCACCCGTCATACGCTAACTACTAGAAGACAGATGGACCCTATTCCTGTAAATAAGTCCGGGGCCGTACACAAAAACCATGAAGGGCAATTGACGTGCGCGAAGTCGGCTCGACAAATGTACCCACTCATTGCAAATCTCCGCTTTTCATTATCAGTTTGTTTGTCGGTGGGAGGGAGTGCACCTAGGTGCGGACGCTGATATCCGGGGAGGGGTGATTCATGGCATGAGTGGTCCCCTGAATCATGAACCCCAGATTACGTCATAAAGTTCTCTGACAGTCATGGGCAGGTGGCCCGGTGAGTAACGGACCTATTTATCGGCCTTCGACTCACACCTATCCCCCGGTAACGGTCTGAAAAGTACATTTTAAGCAGCATTTTATCAGTTTAAGCGAAATAGAGACTGCCACTCGATTAACTCGCTAAAACAGCGCGTTGAAAATTGTTTTGTTTTAGATAAGTCAGTGCGTACAATTAAATGGACCCTGTTGGACATGGATCTTATCTTTATGACATTTTTTCCCCGTGGGATAGATCTACAGTGCTCCTTTTTTTATGTTTAATGTAAACAGATTACTTTAAAAAAATATATATATTTAATTTTGAGGTTTTCGGAGAGAATTGTTTATGATGTATTTGCTGTGAGAGTGAGCGAGAGTTTTATTAACGTCACGCTATAAAGCAACACGAGGCTATTGGCGACGGATTTCGTAATTTTAAGCCTCGATCAAGTGACTGGACGACACCTAAACTCGAGAAGACCTTGATCTCGACAGACTTAACGTGCATCAGCTACCTCTACACGCCGGGTCTTAAGTATCTCCAGGGCTCGCATTCGCGACAAACCAGTTACAAGTTCGTGACTATAATCACAAGGCTCCCCCCGTCACGATGTATTTTCTGCAATAAATGTTATTATATAGTATATTCACTTCAGATTTTCTCCCATACATTTCAAGCATCGTTATTTAAAAAAAATTCTTAGTTAATACTCTGGTCTTCTCAATGAGCAAACACTAATAGAAAATAAAAGCTGATAGAGACAAAAAAAAAAATCGCGGCAGTCAATCGTTGAAACATATTTTTGTCTAAAAATTGTTAAATTTATCGTACGTAAACAACGAAGAATGTTTTATCCTGTTCTTTTAAAAAAAATGGATGGATAAATTATTGATCATAATCAATAAGTCATTATTTTATTATTCTCTATATTTGTTAAAAATTGCAATTCATATAAAATTTATTATTGATATGGGATGGCACATAGAATTGCTTTGGTTGTTGAATGAAAAAAAATGGGGGGGCCACCTTTTTTTTTAAAAAAAAGAGACATTATGTCCCCCCTCTATAAATTTGATGATTAAATATGTTACATTAACTGCCCGTATATTTAACGAATGAGAGAAAGTGAAATATTTGTATAAATATATATTTCGGTATGTTCGAGATCATTATTTTATATTATAAAAAGTCCCTTTGAAGTAAAAATATCATTATATGAAAAAAACAGTTTCTTTAATTAATACTTTTATGTATTAATTGAAGATGTTGATTAAAAATGTTAAATTACTTAATTTACCAGAAATTTTTTTTTAAAATTTTTGATATCCAGTTACACATAATCACTTTAAATCCCACCCCTTCGATTCATATTTCATACATATTTGTTAGGGAAAAATAAATCTAGCTAAGGAGAGAGAAGAAATAAAGATTTCCGTCAAAGTAATTCTCAGTTTCAAATAATGTAAACAAATATTTTTGTGAAGACTTTATTATTTCGCTCTCTGTCGCCCAACTGGTATAGTGGTTAGCGACGCTGACTGCGGTGCCGTAAGGACTGGGTTCGAATCTCGGAGAATACATGGGTGTTTGTAAATGTATAGTGCCTTTGCGGCATGGGGGTACTCTAAATAGCCGTCGAACCGCATGTTCTTTCGTGTGCAAGGGGAAGAGAGGTGGGAGGGGTCCCTGGCCTCCCCCAGGGTTTTCTCCCTCTAAATTGGGGTGGAACCGAGCAAAATCGTATTGTCACCTGCGTGGTGCTCAAAGCTAAGGCTAACGACAGGCGTAAAAATCTAGCCCTTAGCCGCGATGAATTTCGTGGCCCTCGATCTGACTTCGTCAGGCAGGTGGCATTAGTCACAACACTTCTCTCTCTTTGAAATTAAGAGCTTCACACAATTTATTTTTCAATGATTTCTGAGAATTTTTTTCACTAATAGTGAAATTAATACAAAAATTATAAAAAAAATAAGGAAAAATTATCTTGAAATTATAAGATTTTACTTATAATTACTTTATTATTACCGATTGTTCTTGACGACATTCCCATCTGAATCAACATTTTTGCTATGTACAACTTAAATTTGAATTGGAATAATAGAGCACAACAATAAACTTTAACCTCCCCCAAAAAAGAATATAGTTTGCATGGATAATACTTATCACCTATTCTAACAGTGGTCAAAAGATTCGCCATCACATGATTCATAGCCTCAATATTTATTTTTCCAATCTGGCATTCACACCCAAATTAGTCATCACTAGTTAAAGTTTAACTTCACACCGAAGTGTAATTTATCTTTCCGAAGAAAAGATAAATCACTTTTCTGATGTATTTCTTTCTAAACACAAGATTAACCTCAAAGGCTTACCGCTGCTCGTGATTCACATGAATATTTAGTTTCATGAGCAATTTAATCACAATCACTTGTGATGGTGAGCAATTGTTCCGTAAACAAATCCCGACCTTCGTCACATGATGACATCGTACTTCAAAACGTCCGTTATCGGACCGAAGGTAAGAATCATCGCCATCCCCTCCCCCTATTTTATGACGTCACGCTCGCTGAGTCGGCACTTTGTTGGGGGGAATCAGTTCACCGTTAATGGCTGACTAATAGACACGCTCTTCCATATACCCCCGTGTTGTATCTTTTTCTTTTTCCAACCCCCTGGTCCCATTGGGGATAAGGGGTCAGGCCTTCCGTAAAGGTGTGGATTTATAAACGGATAAGTGTCCTGAGCGGGAGTTTGAAGAGAGCTTTATTGAAAATAATAATCTTACCACTTTACCTGGGGTAACTAATTTGACGTCAACTCTCCCCTCCTCCTTTTTAGCTGCTTTGTGTACCTCCCTAAAAAGGGATATGTTTTTAAAAAGGGTCATTATATATAGAGAGACTATTCATATATTATTTTTTTTTTATTCATTATAAAAATTAATTTAAGTAGGCACAATAAGTGTATTTCTTTTTGTCATTTTTTAAAAGAACTATCGAACACGTCTTTGAGAAAAGATAAAGAAAGATGCAAGTATAAAATAGATTAAATATACTTGAATTGGATCAGTAGCGCACACAGGAATTTTTCAAGGGGGGGTCCGGGGTCGAAAGTTCACCATTCTTGTCTCATGCTCCTTTTGATTTTGTCGATTTTCGGGAACAAAACACAGTAAAAAACTAATTATTGAATAAATAATTAGCATTAATTAATAAAATTAATCATTAACAACAAATACTTAATTAAATTTTACATACTATATACCTAGAATAATAATCAATCGGAAAAAATCAAGGGCTTTGGGGAGGGTCCGGACCCCCAGGACGCCCCCCCTTGTGTGCGTCACTGAATTGGATTAATTTCTTTGCATAAAAGGTTTTCTTGTGTTGCACAACATTTTTGTTGTCTCCAGAATCATTATATCGGTAGAATTTTAGTTAACGTACGATTCCATTCTTTACTTAGAAAACCATGGAAGATGTAAATTCAACAGTATTTAGTATATGCAACTGATATACCCATGTGAAAAATTTAGTAAAAATTTTTGGGTGGAAATTGGCGAGATTTGAAAAGTTATATTATTATAGGAATATTGGCTGAAATATTTGCTAAGGGAAGAGATTTTCGTTACTGGCATACTTTATCTCAGATAGTTTTTATCATTGTTGTTTCGAGAAACATATTGGTTTTCTTGCTTTCACATTCATGTAAATGAATATTTAGGTGTGATTTTTAATCAAAACACGTTGCTATAGTATTACTAAAACAAGTAATACGAAAAAAAAAAAAGAATTTAGTCAACAAACAAAAATTTTATTTTAGTTACTTTTTATTAAATAGTTACAACTAATATATAATATGATATTACAGAATCACAATATTAAGTGTCAAAATAGAAAGTGATTTTCATTGCCATTTTCCTTTCTATATAGGGTGTTGGACTATTTTTTGTTTGTAACCATTTTTTCATTCATTTAATTTAAATATTCTAATAAAATAGTATAGTAAAAACGAAATCACATTCTCAGTATCTAGGCCATCCCAGGTAGGTTTCGAACCACGACCTTGGATTAGAATCCAATGCGCTATCCATTGCGCTACAGGAACACAAAGAAAGATTTTCCTTTCTATATATGCTGTTGGACTTTTATTTTTGTTTGTTTCTTTTTTTTCATTTTTTAATTTAATGAATGAATTAATATTTGTGTGAAAAAATTGTCTTAACATGAAGTGTCATCCACTACAAGTTTTAAATATCTATTTTAATTTGAATGTATCAAAAGAAAGATTTTATTAACGATTGAACAAGATATATATATATATATATATATATATATATATATATATATATATATATATATATATATATATATAGGGAGAGAGTGAACTATAATAGTAGGAATTGAGCAGTTCAAACATATCCGGTGATGTGTTAAAGCATTACTGCCGATAAAAAGAATCGAGAATATTGAGTTATTTTTAAATTATAATTATCCTCGCTGGTTTTTTTTTCTTTTCTTTCTTTTTTTGTCTAAACTATGGATTATTGAGCAAGATTTACACAAGTATATTGTGCGGAAAACAGATTAAATAAATTAAGTAAACTAGAAGAATACTGCTCTGGAAATATACGAAGAATATTTATTGATTCACCTGTTTTCTAAGAATTGCGAATATTTAGTTAATTTTTAAGAAAACTTTCATAGAATCCGTCAATGCTGTAAATCGCTATGAATAACCGGAACGAATTTGTTATAATGGGTAATGTGATGATATGAAAATGAAATCCGTTAAAATTCCAATACGTAGTGGGTTTTTCTCCTGAAAACACGATTCCGATATTGTAGTGTATGTTGACACATTAACAAGTAATTCGAAGTTCCTTCCTAGAACTGATGGAGTGTTAATACAAAGAATGTTGAGGAGCGTATGCGAAAACAGGAAGTTTATACGCACTGTTTTACGCATGCGATTGCGTAGTCAACATTTAGTGGGCATTCCCCATCAGCTGGCCTGTATTGTTCTGAAATGATGAGTTCAGCGATGACATTTCGCGATATTAATTTTTTTTAGTGTGATATTATTTTTGAATGTTGTGTAACTAAGAAAAAAACCAAATGATTAATTTTTTTTGAGGCAAGATTTTCTTTTATCAATGCTTTATTTTTGAATATTGCGCATCTAACTTCTAAATTTAAAACGTTTCTTTTGAAATATTTTTAACGGCAATTACATGAATATTTGAATGTGTAATGCAAAACATTCTTATGGTTCAAATTCGTGACGTTTCTTCACTTCAATTCCGTAAATTATATAAATAATAAACATGTGCCATGAATGAGAAACAAGTTGCCCAATTTTGAAATAGCACCATATAACTGGCTGGTTTCATATAGATGATATAAGAGTCACAACCCTTCAATGTCTTTTTCTTGAATGGTTTTTATGTGCATTGGCACTCAGAAATTCTCTCTGAGAATAAGAAGCTTAGTTTCAATACACACACATTCTCATTCAGTAATTATAATCCATACGTACAGGTAAGCAGTTAACAGCTGTATAAAGCTGGACATTGCGTACTTGCCATACTAAACATTCCATTTGTTTGTATTACTGTTGCCATTTATTAGACTAAAAACTAGCTTGTATTTGTTCAGAGGTCCTTTTTGTCTTTCGGAATGGACATGACGTTCGTTGGCGAACTTGATTTTTTCCTTCTATTTAATCATTGATGCTAAAAAAACCCTTAGAGGAAACGTATTCAATTAATGATTATTAGAGGAATGTAGGAATTTGTTAATACACGAAGTTATATAGTTGCAATTTTTCTTTCCCCCCCACTCTTTAATCACTTTTACTTCTAATTTTTCATATTAATTGTTGTTAATTTTAACCCGTAATAGATTTTTCGGTGTGTCTCTTAGCAAGCCCTCTTTTCTTCTAATGAAAAATAAGTTGTAATAAAACTTTTCAAAACCATTTATACCTTCACACACACAATGGAAAAAAGGAAAAACAGAAAAAAGAATTCGCATTTTTTTTTTTTAGAAAACTGATCA
Organism: Trichonephila clavipes; assembly: GCA_019973935.1. Taxonomy (NCBI): domain Eukaryota; kingdom Metazoa; phylum Arthropoda; class Arachnida; order Araneae; family Nephilidae; genus Trichonephila; species Trichonephila clavipes. The sequence goes on from BMAU01019275.1 coordinate 512,980, forward strand.
TTAGACGAAATAATTTTTGAAAAATTTGAAATATTGACTTACGAATTGCATTTCTAATATTTCCTCAATGAGTGAGTGAGTGTTTATTAAAGTCGCTCTATAAAGTAATACTAGGGATATTGGCGACGGACTCCGTAATTTCAAGCCTTAAGCAAAAAATAAATTGGTCGTTATGGTCATCTAAATATTATTAGATCCTTCGTTTATTTCAAGCGTACGTGTTTTTTTTAAACACAGTATTTAATTCTAAATCGTCAATTTATTGGTTGATGGTCTATTATGGATGACTAATCAACGTCGCATTCAGAAGCAACATATGGGCCATTGGCGACGAATCTCATAATTTTGAATCACGGTCAAGTGATGAGGACTACATCCCTTCTTCGAACATCTACACGTCGCAAACAATACTTAGAGCCTCAACAAATTTAATGTGCATCATCTCTACACGACGGGTCTTCAGTAGCACTAGCGCTCGAACTTATGATTCGACGGCTACGAGTCCATGGCCATAGCCACTTTGCTACCGTAGCCACAATATTTTCTGAACGAAAACTGTGAAGCTCTATTGAAATTATGAGTCACACTGATAAAAGTAAGGGGTATTTAAACCTTACTGTATTATTAAAGAGTAATTTATACTTGAAGTATTATATCACATGCAACATCAAGTACTTATCCGTTTACAGCTATGCTCCACCCTAACGCGCAACTCTCGAAAACATATTCAATGTTAAAATATGTAAATAACTGTCACACTGACTTAGTTTTTGGAAGACAAATGATATCATTCATCTTTCAACGGAAGGGAGAGGAGACTCATCGAATATCCTCCAAGAACAAAATTTAAATTCGATCTACTCAAAAACAACGCTGTGGGTACGCAGGGTAAGACTACTTAACCTGCTTGCGGTATAAATATTTATTCAGTTGCGCAGCACTTTAGTGATGTAAGTGAAACAGCATCTCATGATTCATTCTAGAGAATCTTGGTAACTTTTTTTTTCTATACGTGCACACGCTGTTTTAGGGGGAAGGGGAGGGGGGGGGTACTAGCTGGATGATGTGTCCTTTGCCAAGTTTTGTGAATTCGATACTCGGTACACAAGGGGTCGTCGGGAGTGGGGGGGGAGGATCCGCTCCCGTTTTAGTGTCTGACACAAGGCGCGAGAATGGTACGTCAACGGTGAGTGACACATGCTTTTCCATTACGTCATCATGCAGTGACATCATTTTTCCTAGCGTTCGTTCACTCCCGAGTTAGCAGAAGAAAAAAATTGTCTCATTGTTTGAATCCCCTCCCCCTCCCCTCACACATGGTACACCCCCATGTGGATGCATCGTGACCAAAAATAAACGGAAGAAATTTCGCTGCAGTGTTCGAACGTTCTTATGATAAGAAAAAACTCGCGAAACTACCTATTTGGATCGTAGTACCTTTTTGGAATATTTTGTAGCATAAACAATGATGTAAGGTTTCGTTTCCGGAGACATCGCAATTTCCAGGAAAGGATGAGAAAATATTTTAGCGGTAGATTCATCCAAACTAGAGTCATACCTTTCGATCGGTTGCTTCCTTTTGGTAATGGCTTATGTTGAACGAAAAATGAGGAAAATAGGAGAGGGTAGGGGGCAAGGGCCTTGAAACAAATTGCAAGCATTAAGCAATCCTAATGTTCAAGGTCATCAAGAAAGTGTGGAATCGTTTCCTACATATTTTATTTCCATATTATGAAGTAGATGCAAAAATGCTTTTCAGCAATTACAGCTTTGTCATAATTTGAATGTATAATAACGATCTATTTAATTTTAAGTAATATTTTAATATAATAACATTTTTTCCCCACCCGTAGCATTATACACCAAGCTCGCATATTTTGCTAATCTCTAGAAAACTTTCAAGAATGCTAAGTATCTTACTGCATTAGTTTTTTCATCTGATTAATTTATTTATACCTTAAACCAGTAGTCTCAAACCCCCGGTCCGCACAAGAAACATTAAATTATTTCCATTTTCTTTTCTGCAGTATATTTTTCATGGATTTGGGCTACTTTTAATGAAAATCATTTTATATTCATTTTTTGGTGTAATTATATTCTACTCTCTCAAGGCGCGTTTAAATACAATTAAATTAAAATTTTTAAATCAAAACAATCTTAAAGATAAACATTCAACGCCCCCCCCCAGCGGGCCGCGGTAAAATTATCAAACGTTGTAATTTATATTGAGTCAATTCAACTTTATCTTTCGAAATTGTAAAGCGTTCTTATACATATGATGTGAGTAGTAATGAATTTTAAGAAGTGAGAGACGCATGAGGATTTGTTTTGAAACTGTACGTAAAAGAAATGCTTAAATTTTTTTAAAAATAAACTGTCAGGGTAATAAACTAAAATGAAAATTTTTTTCTCTCGAATGCTCCAATTTAAAAGTGCTATTATCTGATTTTATAATACGTACTTGCCCTGGAATAAATAAAATTTAACATGCGTTTCATATTCGAGAGGATTTTGCTTCAACATTTAGATTTGTGCCCTTCTCGGAAAAGTTTTCTTGGTCTGCCTATTACATTATATTTTTAATATAAGTCAAATAAACCTCAAATGACTCTCTTGAGCTAACGTAGTTGCTCTGGAGAGATGCGAAAACGATGATTCATCCCAAAGTATAGATTAGATGACGGATAGTTTGTGAAGGAAACATCTTCGCGGAGAATCTTCTACTTTGATACTTGACTGCTCAGCAGCAAGAGATGACTCATCTTCTCCTGCAGCTGTATTTATTTTCCTCTTGAAAACTTCTAAGAATGTTACTTACCCTATCTCAGATTGCTTCTATAATTACCCAAGTCATTCTTAAGTAGAACTTGGGGTAATCTTTCTGAAAACATTCATTCAAAAGGTAGCTCCTATAAACATCTGCAAACTGAAACCTCTGCAGATATTATTCGAGGTTTTCTATCAGAGTAAATGACGATATTTGTAAATTAAATTAAATTAAAATTAAATGATAAATTCGTACAACTTAACTGTGTTAGAACTGATTCTTTAATCCTAAAATTTGCAAGATGGTTTGCTGCTTACTTTTCAGAATTTCGTTCGTCACTTTTACTGTACTTAAAAATTCTCGACCACCTGGCCGTATCGGAGTGCATGCTGTTGACAGACTGACAGCCAGTGGCGTATACAAGGGTGGGATTTGGGAGTTTAAACCCCCTAGAAAACAACAGATCTTTCATTTCTATCATATAGTTTACCCCTTAGCTCTTTCTCTCGTCTGCATGTTTTTAGAATGTAACTTCTCTTCACGAGAAAGATCTGTGTACTTTACTGTTGACACTAGCTTCCGTTTCAGGCAGTGCCGGCTTACCCATTGGGCGTTCAGGGGTCCAGACAAGCAACCAGGTTTTCTGGTAATAAATTGCGATTTGCCAAGTGTGAAGGGGGCCCATTGATCTTCTGCGCCCATGGTTTGAAATGAGCTTAAACCGGCACTGGTTTCATGGGGGTACACCGAGACGTTTCCTTGTTGTCAATAGTATGCGCTTACTTCGTTAAAAATTACAAAATAATAACAAAAATAATTTTCACATATGCATCATGCACCTCAAGATTCAACCCTTTTTCACAGTCATGGGAACAAACGTCTTAGTGAAACCTTTCTGTAACCTTACCATTCTGTAGTTTTTGCATTATCTTGTATGTGTGTGATTCGTTTACAAAAACCATTCTTTCGTCTACAGGTGGATGGAAAGAGTTCTCCAGAAGTCAAAGTGATTCCTGTTTATCTTTACCCACACCAGAGGAAGAAGAGAGTCCAACTCTTGACCTCACCTCGCAAATGAACAATCTCTCGGCTACCGCTATTTTACCTTTTTTGTACGTGGGCAACGCAAAAGATGCTGAAGATACCTGCGGATTGAAAGAACTGGGAATAGAGTACGTTCTCAACGTCACAAGCCACGTTCCTGGGTATTGCGAAGACCAAGAATTCACCTTCCTTAGATTGCCGGCTATGGATTCACACCAACAAAATATCAAACAGTATTTCAACAAGGCTTTCGCGTTTATTGGTAAGACTTCTTGAATCTTATATTTGTAAAACCTAACTACTTGTTTTGAATTTTTTAAATATTTGCTACAGCGTGTCACACTGTAAGGTAATTTTAATCTTTTGTCTTCGACTACAGTTATTTTTATTTACGTCCCACACCCACTCTAGTTAAAGAGTTGTTTGTTCTGGCTTTGTGCCATTTTTTGAAGACTATGTTAAATGTTTTTCGCGTATACCAATTTAGAGGATATTCACTTTTATGTGACACTGCTTGGATGAGTCACATGGAATTTTACTCTCATTTACAAGTCGTTTACCACACTTTTTGATTGAACATAGTTACGTGGAAGATAAATGTTTGGTTTAGTCTGATTTCTTCGTACTAAATCTAGAATTCAAAAGATATTGACCTGATATATTTATAACAGTGATATTCTACTGATACTCCATCGAATTAAAATTGGTTTTTGTTATTTATACAAAATTTTGTATTGGAGATTGAACCTGAGGGAAAATATATTCCATATAAATTAATTTATTTTCTCTTCCTTTATGACTTCTTTGAAAATTAATACTCCATTCACATATTTTTAGTGTAACATGATAAGTTAGTTTCTTGTGATTATCCCTATTTTTTATTATGACCCTTGGTCGATAATGACGAAAACAACTTGTAAGCGATTGTATTTTTTTCTCCTAACTTCTACCTTACATGCTTTTTTAATTCCTAGTTGTACATTTATGTACCGCAGTCCGAACTTTTTTGTATCAAATAAGCTACAATAAATAGTGGCGTGCACAATAGTAGAGTGTGGAACCCACCCTTCCCCGTAGACCAAAAGATGTTTAATTTTTACCTCAGAAATTATTCCCCGGTGCTTTTATCTACTTCTTTTTTCAATTTTTATTATTAGTTCACTCTCTCCCTATATATTTATATACATATATCTTGTTCAAATTTTCAATCGTTAATAAAATACTTTTTATTCATCCACTGAAGTTCAAATACTCGTTTAAAAACTTGCAGTGGATGACACTTGATGTTAATATAGTTTTTTCAAATATTAATTCATTAATTAAACTTTTTTAAAATTTATTCTGCGTTATTTCTAACGAAGTTAATTTTATGTGCAATAGATGGCGCCAGTAAGTTTTTCTAACGAAGTAGGAATTGACTAAAAAGTTGTTTTTATATTACTTGTTAGAAGGTAACACCCCTCCCCCATAAGACAGGTCTGTGTACACTACAGACAATTAGACCTTTCCCCTTTCGAACTGTCTTTAAAATACTGCGGCTCTTTATTTTGATTACAGTAACTATGCGGAAAATTTGAAAATTTTTATACTGCTTTTAGTTTATGTATTACTTGTATCATGCTCCGTTTGATTTTGTCGATTTTAGGGAACAAAACACAGTAAAAAATTAATTAGTTTTTGAATAAATAATTAGCATTAATTAATAAAATTAATCATTAATAGCAAGTAATTAGTTAAATTTTACGTACTATATACTTGGAATTATAATCAATCGGAAAAAATCAAGGGCTTTGGGGGTCCGGACCCTCCCCCCTTGTGTGCGCCACTGCTGTTATTCAATATCCTTGATCTATACCTAAGAGATTTGATTGAAGAATAATGTAACTTTAAATCAAATACAAAATAGATTGTTCTGTAAAATTATTGCTTACATTGCATGTGGTATGTGAATTTACAAGACTTAGCTAAGTGTTCCTTTTTTCTCTTTTTAACAGACGAGGCTCGCAAGCGGAACAGTGCCGTCTTAGTCCACTGCCAAGCCGGTATCTCTCGTTCCGCGACCATTGCCATTGGCTACCTCATGTACCACACCAACTTATCCTCTATGGAAGCTTATCAAATGGTAAAGAGCAAAAGACCTATTATTTCACCAAATCTACACTTCATGGGTCAGCTTTTAGAACTGGAACAGGTTCTTCGAAATAATCAAGACTGCAGTATAAGCTGAAAGTCGTAAAACCACGGTAGTCTTCGCGAAGGCGAAGGTTGCTAGTTGGGTTCTCTCCCTAAACTTCCTACTGGTTTTTCAAAAGGAATCTTCACTCGGTTGATGCACATGTAGAAAGTTGTTTCTGGGACTTAACTTGTGTTTGGACTGGAGGATGGTCCGCGACAGGAATCTGGGGGATCAAGAAATCGCACTTACTTGCATTTACTGCCCGTCGGTGGGATGTGGAGGCGTCTATTTTTTGTCGTCTAAAAATGCCTGTTTGTTAAAACATCATTTGAACTTTGTATTTTTTAAGAATCCTACCGTTTCCAAAGGTGCTCATTATATAAAAACTTTTAAAAGTCTATGATATTCCCTTTTCCACCTTCCTGAATTTTGATTCTAGCAGGGAAAGTAGTATAGCTTTTCAAATTTTCATCATGGCATTGATTGAAAATATATTGTTTCAGTAATCGATGAAGAATTAGGTTTTTATTGAAAATGGCCTTTTTGAGATTAAACATACTGTTTTGCTGAGGTTTTAAACTTATGCTAATGAGGGATTGATCAAAATTTTCCTTTATTTTAGTTTAAAAGCTTATTAAAATAGGCCATTCATACATTGTGAGATATTTCTTAAAATATTAAAAAATTACTTTATTTCAATGATAACTGCATCCAAGTTAGTTGGCTATTTTCAGAGTTCCTAAATATAATGGATATATTTATCTAAGTTATAAAGTAGCTTATAATTTAAAAAATTAATATACTAAGAAATTTTATTTGAGATTAAAATTTTTAATATGACCAAGATGGAAATGGTTCTGAGTATTTAAAGAGGAAAAGAAAAAAAATGGTTTTTTTTTATATATAGAACAATTAAGAATTTTCTACCTATAATACAATATTACATTAATTTATTTAACATCACTTGTTACACTTAACAATCAGAACGAATTTTCAAAACACTGTCCTTTAGCATATGTAGTTATTTTCATTTTCATTCATTCATTTTATGTATTTATGTTTGTTTAGTATGATTGTGTGTTAAAAGCACTATGTGTCTTCAAAACAATTTATGATTGCATATTTGTGTTCGTGTTGCAAACGCTATTTTGTATACCCACAATATATGTTATAGATATAATATATCAATCATGCAACTAGTGATGGCCATATTGAAGTCGGTAAACTATAGAAAATAGATACCACATAGATATTATATATTTGAGAACTTCATATTATTATTATTATTCAGTGAACAGGTGCCTTGCATATTTAATGTATACTGCCACTAAAAGGTTTTACAAAATTATATGGTATATTTTCATAAAAAATACCTTCATAAACAAAGCACTCAGTATATTTTTGTATCGTCCTGTTTAATTAGTTCAAATGGAACTTGTGTCCTACCAGTTCTCCTTTTTCTTGACGACCATGTCTTCTTTTACCTTTTGTGAGACTGAAATAAAATTACCTCACCAATGGATTGTCATTAAAAAGTGATTGATTCACTAGTACACAAGTAACCTGTAGTTTTTTTTGGCGTGTTTTCATTTCCTTTTATGAATAAAAATAAGCTCTATGAAATTTTTAATGGTACTGCATTCTGAAAATGGTCCTATACGCAGCGGACCTATGCTGTGCTGAACGATTCTAGTCATATCCAAAGTGCCTCGTCCTGTCTGGCTACTGCTTATGTGTATAGGGGACCATAGCAACTTAGCAATCAAAGTGTACGGTGCCTAGTTCATTATCTTTAGTGAACACTCTGGAATCCTTTATTCCACCGCTGTAATAACTGCTAAATATTTATTTTATAATAAAGTGCTTTTCCGATGTACATGTGTTTGTCTTGTAATTTTTTAAAAAAATTATTACATGCTGGTGCTCGAGAAATTTAATTTCAGTCAAAGTCAAATTATTACAAAGATCTGACAATGATGAAAAAAAAGTTATATCTATTAGATTAGGAGGGGTCAACCCAAATGACCTCGCGGGCCGCACATAAAAATATATACCTTTATATTAGATTCGGACTCTTTACAAACATTTATTGGAGAGAAAATTTAAAACAGAATAATGTGTTATTATTGTTTTCATAAAAACGAACATAGAGATAATATAATAATAATAATAATGCAATGATCTCAAATAATGTTTAATTTAATTACTGAGATATTTGTTTTTCAACTCTTTCTCTTAATTTTTGCTAGTCGATCTCAAATGGGTGTATTTGTGCATTGTAATTGATGTTGCAGGTTTTCGTCCGTTGAGTTTGAGCGCGATTTATGTTTAATAAATTTCATTTTTGAAAAAAAAAATATTCGCAGTAACAACAGCAACGTGATAAAATAGAAACAGTTATTTGTTAAAACAAAAATATTGCACAAAATATAATCGTATTTAGTAAAGTTTTAAGGAATCCGCTGATTGGCCACCCCGATTAGATAATGATATGAGATATACTGAACACACATTTTAGGTTCTTATATATTGGCGTCGAATATTTTCTCCAAACGAAAAGACATTGTCAATTCAAAAAATGTCGCAAAATGCTGCCATCGTTATTATTACTATGTTCGAACGGTTTCCATCGTTGGCTGTAAATGGCGGCATACGGCGACGTCGTTTCATTTGACAAAATTGGTCGACGGTATAATATCTTAAGTATCCATATTGTGAATCTTACATGATTTCGCGCTAATATTATTTAAACTCAACCATGCATGCTGTGACGTTTGATATGAATAACGGTAGCGTAATCTTGATTAATTTAAATATTGAATTTACTTATGTCACAGCTATTATTTACAGAATTATACATTGAAGTTAATAAACTTATTAATAGATTATTAGAATCAAATAAAGTGATTCATGAGAGGAAGGATAGAATCAAATAAAGTGATTCGTGAGAAGAAGGATCCCTTTAGCCACCGTTCCCTGGTAAGTTCAAAGCCTCCTTCCCTCGCGCGTCTTCTTCCTTCCGACGGGTCTAAGCATCTCCTCCTCTGCTCTCTTCGAGGGGTCAGCATTTCCCTCCGCTCTTCCTCTCTCGGGGATCAAGGCGTCACTTTTACAGCTCTGATTGCATTCTGCCAGCGATGGGAAAAGGTCCCTTGTGATGATAAAAAGGTTAGCGGGCGATCCAAGCTGATACTACGCGATAATTCAAAGTTGCACCTGTGTTTCTGCCCGTGTGTGGATCATTTCCACAAAGACGCCGAACACAGCTGCGAGACGAAGACGTTACAATACATGCTTTGAGCATTTCAATTTCTTTCCGAATTGAAATTAATTTACTAAATAATATTTTAAAAACAAAACAAAATTACTCTTCTATAATGAATGGAATGATGCTAAGGTTTCAAAATCAAATTTAAGCCTTATTTAAAAATTTTAATCGCATTTTGTTTTATTTTATTACACATTTCGTCCAACTAGACAGTTAGCAGTCAATTAATCGTGATCGAAACATTCTATAAAATAAAATTTCTTTTATATATGTTTTCCCCCCTACAAATGAAAAAAAAGGTACTTTTTTTCATCAGAAATTTGTTTATTTGCAAAACTTTGCACCTAAGAGTATAAAATTAGTTTGTGGAGCCCAAGACCATAAAAAATAAAACATTCGCAATGTAGTTGGTGGAACATATAAAAGGAAAATGTTTAAATATTCTAAAGGTACTCGTGGACATACACAGCGGCGTAACGGATACCCCTGCATCGCGGATGTGTGCGGCAGGATTCTAGGAATCCCAAAGCCTGACTGACGTTTACGTATTTAGCCAATTAATAAAATATTGAAGGCAGAACCTGACTTTGCAAGAGGGGGTGCCCTAATGTTCTCCGTTATACCACTGGTCATCAAACTTCATACGGAATGTTATTTTATTTTGCATACACACTTATAATTTTCTTTTTGGGTTTTTTTCCCCTTGTAAACTCATGGAACTCCTGGGTATGCCTCGTGGAACCCCAAAGTTCCGTGGAACACAGTTTGAAGACAACTCTGCCGTAGACCACAAATTTTTAATTTTTAGCGTAAAGATTCCGTCTCGGTGTTCTAGGTTCTTTAAGAAATATAACCTTTCTTATGTCCCCCATTAATTCTTATACTGGATCATTCATAAACAATATTGACTCGAGTTATATATATAAATCTGATATTTTCAAAAGCTAACTATATTAAGAGTAACAGCATTTTTTAATGTTCAGAGATAGCAATATGATGTAAGAATATAACGAACTTGGATAATATGTTTCTTTGTTCATAGATTATATTTCAAGTTGGGTATTTTTGTGTGATTTAAAGGTCTATTTAATACAGCTAATGCGTTCGTGATTTTGAAACAAAGATCAGAACGACAATTGATACTCTTTTCTTCTAAAGGAATTATCACACACGCATATTTGGAACAACCGTTTCGGAAAATTTTTCGAGAAGTTGTGAGGATAAAGGGTTGCCGTAAAAAACGATACGCTCTGACATCAGCCTCATCTTATCTTCACATCGAAAAATTACTCGCCGGTTTTTCTGCTTCGAAAACGAGCATCCAATATTATTTCTTTCATCCGCTCGCGCCTTTTTTGACTGACTTAAATCGAAATGTATCACCAATCTGAATAAAATATTATACACCATTTCTGATATGTTTGACGAAGCCGAGGCTGCCATCTTGTTTATGACATAGGGAGACGAAGAACTCCATTGGCTGCAATATCGAGAAATTCTTTCAGCTCACTTGGAAAAAGTTGTTCAGAGCCGTTGCTATGGCAACTAGGTGGAAATTGCTCAAAATGGTTGCTTTCAAGGAAAATTGCTCCAAATACGTATACGTAGGATAAGGCTTTGTCACGTGGTCTTTTAGCTTCGGAAGATCAGCTTCGCTATATGATCTTTCTCCGGTTTGAGGGTGTAGTAGTTAGGCAGATGCCATCTCAGGTGTCATCCTGGTCACTTGACTGAGGTTTAGAATTACAAGGTCCGTTGCCAATAGCGCTCATGTTGCTTTATAGTATGACGTTAACACTCATTCACGCTACATCATCATATGATGCCCCAAATATTACATATTATTCGAAATATAAAATCATTTTTAATCTGTAAATTTCTTTTTTCCTTCCGAATCTGATTCAGATTAAAAATATTTTAAAGTTATTATTTTTATTCGTATCATGCAACAATGTGAAAAGAATTAAAAAAAAAGAAAAAATAACAATTCGAATTATTAAAAGAAATTTAATAAATATCTTGAAATACACAATGAAATTCATTACATTTTTTTCATGTTCACTATAATTCAATACACATTTGAGTATCATAAATAAATGTTTTGAGAAATTAAGTATTATGCTATACATATATATATATATATAACACAGTCACACTCACAAAGACAGATATAACAATAAACAAAAATCAAGACTAAGCAATTAGAAAAAATCCTAGAATAAATTATGCGGGTAAATGTTGCAACAATATTATATTTATTAGATTTAGTGCATTTTTTTAATTTTGAGGAAAAAAATGTGTATTGCACGTGATGATAGATACACTTATATGTTATTAAATACAAGAATAAATTTAACAGGATTATAAATATATTTCTAGTGAGCTGCTATTATTATTTTCAACATAGGGGGTACTGGAATTTTTATATATGTTGATAAAACTCAACTTCACAATTTCATTTTATTACATTCTATTTAAAGAGATATCCTTGATTTGTCTTTCGCTAAACTGAGAAACCTTTTAACTGAATTTCACAGATGGATTTATCTAATGTTTTCTTTTCACGTTTTTGAAAATTTTACACCTGTAATTTCTTCACTAATTTCGAAAAGGTTCTTTGCTAGAGTGATGTCATTGGCCAGGCCTTTCACTGCTTTTTCTTTACAGTCTGAGAAGTATTTTCCAGTTGTTTTCTCCAATTCGAGAGCAACAGCTAAATGGATGGTAGTTTGGGCACCTTCTTCAATTGTCTGTACAATAAAGGGTAAACATTTTAACACACTTATCTTAAATTTCACATTAAAAATGCATACTTATTCTGTGTTTTTGAGCGAAACAATAGTATTTTAATATTTTTTGGTCATGATTTTCCGACTTAGCAGCTAATAGTTTCAGTTTTCTGTGTATACAAGGTATGAGACAAAAAACGAGACTAAGTGCGTAGCTTGAAAAAAGAGTGGAGTTGGCAACAGCTGTTTTGGGGATGTCAAGTCAAACATGTCCTCTATCCATGCGGCCAGTTTCGCCTTAATCGATCATGCCAGTTGGGAGAACTACGTCATTGAGTAAACACGTGCAACTACATTTTGCTGGAAAAATGTCGAATCAACATCAAGTTTCCTGTGAAACTTAAGAAATCAGCCTTGAGAACATTTCTTGTTCCAAATCTTCTCATGAAAAAAAAAAATTTACGAAAAGGATAAAATTGAGAATAATTTCTATATAAATGCTAAATTTTTTACTCAAATTTTGAATTTAATTTCCAAAAATGTAGTAAATTTTAAAATTTTGAAAAAAAATAAATGGATCACATATAAAATACAATTTTATCCATAGTTCTTATTAAAATAGTAAAATTACAAATCTGCATCTTTTGAATGGTAAGATGATCGATAAAATACAGTTCTAAGAAAAAACGAATTCCAAAAATTAACTTACCTTAGCCAAAGTCGAGAACATTAGCTTAGACAGAAGAACAAAGAAACCCTTGTTGTCCTTCATTATATCAGTTTTGACACAGCCAGGATGTAAGGTATTTACAGTAATGCCTACAGTATGAAATGAAATATCAGAATTTGTCACATCAGCATATGAATTTAAAAGCATGATATAAAATAGTATTATAGCAGAAATAGTTCATAAAAGATATACTATATAAGAATGGTTAAAAATTCTTCTCACCCACTATAATGATTATTTTGACTGTACAAATTTAAATAACAGTCTATCTTTTTTTGTTAGAAATATTAGATGGGAGATAATTCATTAGAGTCCAAATTAAGCCAAACCATTGATTCTTGACAAGGTATGTCTTGTAAGAATCAATGGTTAGGCTGAAAATGGTTCATGCTCCATTTTCAGCATGATATCACGCAGTTCTAAATGCTTTAAAAGCTGTCAAAAGGAACCATACTTCAAATCAAACAATTTTTTTTGTTCCATTTTGAAATGTCTTTTGGAATATACTGCGTACAAACTATTAACGCAATTATGATAGTGTTTTTCTTTCGGCATTCTATCATAATTGCGTACTGTATATATATATATATATAACTAAGGTATACTTTTTAAAAATTATCTCAATCTATATATAATTTCATTAAAATTGCCTAGTACTTCGGTAGCTAATCAAATAACAAAGAAAACTTTCAACAACAGAGAGGTAATTAAGGTATCCGATTACGTTCGGAACCGTGATTTTAAAAAAGTCCATAAATGGATAATTTTCATGATATTTAGTGTTACTTTGATTAAAATACACGTGTAAAATTGTTTTAAGGACATTTTGACAAAAAAAAATCATTTAAATACAATATTTTGGCAAAAAATTAACTTAGAATAACCTTTTTTCAAAATATTCTTCTTTCATAAAAAAAAAAAAAAAATGCTTCTAAAATAATAATATTTTGCTTATATAAAGTAAAGACTTCTCTCCAGAGAATCTGAACTATTTTTTTTTTTGAAAACACATTATTTTCAGAGTTACAACCCATTTAAATAATTATCGACGTTTTTTTCTTAAAACTTCTCCCCTATGTTATTGTAAAACACATGGATAAACCCACTTCTAAGTGGTATATTTCAAAATTCTAATTGAGCCTCTGTACAGAGGTCTGAGCTATATACAGGCAAAACATTATTATAATAGACGCATTTTTCACAAAAGGAGAATATCTTGAAAATGGGTCATTCTATGTTCATTTTTTGTAAAAATATTATACTTAAATAATTTTTTATTGTAATAATATTCTTAAAACAATTTTATATACATTTTCTAAATCAAGTGACACTAAATATCATAAATATTATCCATTTATACGCTTTTGCAAAATCACTGTTCCGAACGTAGTCGGATACCTTAAGATGACTCAACTTCTACAGCTTAATGGACGGTTAAACCAAGGCCAGTTAAGAGGACAACTACATCAAGTATCTATTACTAATACATTTTGATTGCAAAATTTTGGTTTTTATTAAACTTGACAATTAATCTCACCGAGTAGACAGAACATAAAACATTATAACAATTGTTATTTTTAATTAACAAAAAAAAATAATTTCGTTCAACACCTTAAACTTTGGACCCAAAATTTAAAACTAATGGAGATATAATAACATTTCTTTCTGAATTTGAAATTTTAGGATCAATTTCCTTCCAATAGATCTCCAAGAATGCATTACATTATTGAGTATATAGGTGCTCCAAAAATCCTCTCCAAGAAGATCAAGATTTAATTGTTAACCTGTCTTGAAGAACATGGTCTTATTGATGTGGTCTGAGTAATACTTTAGATTACTCTCAACAGCAGATACTCCTAGAGACCTTCTCCACTTACCTGTTCCAGATAATCTCCGTGAAAGCTCTTTAGAAAACAAGATGTTACAAAGCTTGGAAATAGCATAAATAGAAAAATTGCTTAATTTTCTGTCATTCTTCATATCGTTGATATCAAGATTCGCCATAGCATAAGCTTCTGATGAAACATTTATGATTCGGCAAGGAGAAGATTTCTTTAAGAGATCTGGATAAATATAGATTGAAGAAAAAACAGATCACTTAAAAGAATAGCATTATATTAACAGTACATAAAAAATAGTCAAAAACAATAATAAAATGTATAAGCGGTCTTCGATGTTTGTATATTCTTTTTTCATACAATTAGCTATTTTGTTCAAAATTTAGAATCATAGATTTGTATCGATAAGCTTGTGACGGGTTCTATCCGCGGTCCTATCAACTAATCCTCTTTAGGAAATTATTCTTTAATTGTGTTTTAACCCTTTATCTACCGACGGTACTTATAAGTACTTTAAAATGACATAGAATAACCATTTTTATGAATACTCTGACGATACGTAGCGGGAATATTTTTTGAAATGTACTCTTCCAAGATATATGGCAGCACGGGTTCTATGATGTGTATTTTAGTGGGAAAGGCGAATAGTTTTACAGCAGAAATTGCGTTTTCAGCGCATTGCGAAGATTGTCATTTTTGGTCCGAAAAAATAGTTAATGTCAAAATATAAGGGTTTTATTTTTTTGTACGTAAATGAAGACCTTAGAAAACTATTTGACTATTTATTTTAAGTGAACAATGTATATAATTAATTTTACAGTTGATTATCTTTAATTAATTAATTAGCTCTAACGGGTTAAATTTCCCAAAGGGTATTTTTTATGTATATCCCTTAATTTTCAATGTAGTGATTAAAAAAAATAATTGCATGAAAAAAACTGTAGTGAATCCTAATGCAGTAGATAAAGGGTTAAGTTTAAAACCGCCTTCCGTAGAGATGATTTTATGTTACTGTAAATGCTATTTAAACCCTAACAAGGGATGTGTTAAAGTTAATCGTGAATAACGAATCGTTAATCGTTATTCGTGAGTCGTTTGTCCTTAAGGTGACTGCCTACCTTGAACATGTCTTTTTTTGTCCACATAAGGCATTTTTTTTTAATTTCAAAATCGTATAGTTTGAACATTTTTCTTTCCAAAATAGTTTTTCTTTTTCCTTTACGCGAAATAGAAATAAAGTTATAGTGATTTTAAAAAACATCACTATGCAGAAGGGCAGTAAGATAAAACTTTTAACGAGTTTTTCTCAAAATTATGTTTTCGAAATAAATTCCTTATCAGATACAAGATATCTTAAGAAACAAACCAGGTAACGTTTTGAAATTTTGTGGGAATGTTTATTATACTATTTTTTTTTTTTTTCATAAAGTGGACCATAAGTTTTGTTTTACGTGAAATATTTTTTCATTTAGGGTAGTTTTTACAAAGAAAAAACTTTAAAAATATCAAAATTTTCATGTATAATTGTTTATAATTTTTTTGTATTTTAATATTTCTCTTAGATTTTAGTTCATTTTGAAGAACACCGTAATATGTATGTTGTGTATAAAGAAAATAATGATAATTGTATTAGAAATTCTTATACAGGTTACCCGTTTTAGTAAAAAGTTGCTAAAATTTCCTTGAAAACAACCACTTTTTCTAAAAGTACAATATTTATGAATTTTTTTTTACATATTTTTTATATTTGTTTTCATAAAAACACTCAATTTGTTAAAAAAAATTTGTTTTTATAAAAAAAATTGGGTCCAAAGGTAGGCAGTCATCTTCAGTTATCATTCAAGCTAGAACTGCCCTTCGAAGTGGAAATAATAGAGAGGCTGATTTGAAGACACTGTTGCAGTTTAGGAAAGAGCTGACAAATGATCTACGCGAGGATCAAGAGATAAGTGTACATTTGATAATCTTATAAGCTTAGATTAGGAAACTAATTAGGATTGCTTCCACGGTTATTAAACTTGAATTAATCATAAATTGATCGGTCATGAATAAAAAGTAATTATTTTTATAACAATATCTGCTTCTTCAATGATCCAAACTACACCTGCAACCTCTGGATTGTGATGAGTTTCATATTATTGTTAACACTGACAGTCAAAAGTGTTATACAGGGTGGAACACTGGAACTTTCTGTTTTGAACATGTTGCAGTGATCAAGTGCGTGGAGAGCAGTTCGGTGGAAGGGGTGGAGTGGAATATTTGTGTTCACGCCCGTCTCAGGTTGAAACATGTTGTGGTCGAGTCAGCAGCACGCTTTTGCCGTTGAGGCATATTTCTCTTACGGCGATTGCAGTGCAAAGTGCCTTTCGTCATCACTTCGATATTCCTCCACGAAGTCATGTTCCTGATCGGAAATGTGTTTTACTATCAATAGATGCCTTCCAAGCATCAGGGAATGTCTCCACAGAAAGGAACGGATATCCGAAGACCGTTAGAACACCTGAAAATGTGGAACGGGTTCGAGAGTCAATTCAGACCGGTATGTGACAATGATCCAACAATTTTTCTTACCCAGTCTCCAAGAAAGGGATCTTGACAACGTGTGGCTACAACAAGATGGGGTCACAGCCCACACCTCCAGGGTTTCCATGGATGTTTTCAGAGCGTCCTTCTCCGAAATACTGAGGCTGCGGCAGCCCAATGGTCCAGGTATCGGATCACGTCAGGCATGTCATGAGTACGATCCCAGTACTACTAAAGACCCGCCGTGTAGGGTAGCGATGCACGTTAAATTTATCGAGAGCTGGAACGTCCTCCTTTTGGCGTAGTGTGGTAATTAAGAGAGGGGAGTGCCAGCTCAGGTGTCGTCCTCGTCACTTGGCCATGGTTTAAAATTGCGTGGTCCGTCACCAAAAGCCCTCATGTAGCTGAACAGTGCAACTTTAATATTCACTCACTCACTCTCCGAATGACTGATCTCCTTGCGAGGGGACGTAAACTGGTGAGCATGCTCACCTGATTTATCCCCTCCAAATTACTTCCTGTAGGCTTATTTCAAGTCACTGGTTTACAAGGATCGCTCCAAGACCTACGGTACAACATCCGAACCGAAATTGACAGTATTCCGGTCGATATGCTTGAAAAAGTGTGACTCAAAGTTTTCAAAATCGACTGCATCCGTGTATTATTGATAATGGAGGGCGGACATTATGCTTAAAAAACTGTGCAAATTTCAAATTCAAATATTGTGTGATAGGTGGAAAATAACAGTAAAGTCAAATGAAGCATGTAGTGGGTTTTATTGCATTTTCAAAACAGGAAGTTCCCACGTCCCACCCTGTATATGAGAGAGTGTTGTACTTTCTGTGTTAGATGATTTAATTTTTCCCAATATGAGGATCATTACTGTAATGAAAACAGATAATTTGTAATGCGAATGAAATACGAGATGACATTTTTAAAACTATTGATTTACTTACCAAGCAATAACAAAGTGAGAAGAAAATGTCCCAAATGATTCGACTGCATAATTTTTTCGCATCCATCTTCTGTGATTTCTCGCTCTTTACCTAAATCTGAAAAGAAAGAAAAGAATTATTGTTTAATGTATTTAATTAAAAAAGTGCATTATTTAATTTGACTTGAAATCATAACAAAAAATATTGTTACTTAGCTTTCTGAACGAGAGTCTGACCATGGATGACCACTCAATTATTAAACCTTTTATTTTTTAAGCACTGAACTTGTTCTTGGAAATTTTATTTTGTTTATTTAATTTCACAAGACTTGAAGATTTGCATCTAAGCAAACCTCTTATCCAAGTTTTCTCATTATATGGTTTAAAAAACAGCTTAGGTATCATTACTTCGAATAAAAATGAAATAATGGAATTGGTACTAGAATGATCTTCAAACAATTATGAAACTGAGATTCCATGACCAATGGGCTAAATTTGTGAGATGATAGTCACATGATAAATGCAATCACGTGTTTTCAGCCAATGTTCATGCGCTTCACTGTTGCTAACTTTTGCTTTTTGCAGAAACTTTCTTTTAAAAAGTACATATTTGTTAACAATAATAGTGCACACAGGTAAACAAAATGAACTTGATTTAAAAATACACGTATCATACATAAGAATTTTTTTAAATTTTAAAAAACTTTTTGGAGAATCTTAATATTTGAACATTTTCACTCAATTATTAAATTTGGTATGATATTTAAACTTTTGACAAGAATAAAAACAAATACAAGTCAAATGTCAATTTTGAATTCAAGAGAGAATACGTGATTGCATTTATCACGTGACCAGTATGAATTTAGCCCAATGATCACTTAATTCAATGGACCAAGAGGACACTGAAGTTCCCAAAACAACTTAGGCTAATTCTCCCTCCAAGTTACCATGCCCGCAGTTAAAACTTTCGAATGAAGAAAATAATGAAATTGAAAAAAAAAAAAAATGTGCTAACACACAGAGAGAATATTTTTTACGGTAATAAGTATTTTGTACGACTTATGGTTTATAAGTAGATTATTTTTTTCCGAAACATAACAACCACAAAAGAGGATTTCATTTTGTCAACATATATTCTTAAGAAAATACAACTATTATCTCAAAATAAAAAAAATCGAACAAAAGTATTGATCATTCATCTCATGATTCATTTTAAAATTCATATTTACTTCAGTTTCAATTCATATTCATTTTTTTAAATGTGTCTTTTTGATTTCCTATTCATTCGCATTCTGTGCTGTTTCATAATCATTTTTTTTCAGGTGTATGAACTGAGTTTTGTTTATTAATCAACAATGGCTGCAGCTATTCGAAATAATTGTGAGTGAAGTAACGTTTCTTCAGGTCAATGAGCATACGGAATTTTATCTTCTTTAAATCAGTTCTTTGATGTGGAAACGCGCTCAAAGGCGCGTTTTTTTTTTATTCATAGCTACAAAACTATGAATAAGTCTGTGAATGATTTTCCGTTGTTTAACAACATGTTATTAGACCACATGAAAATGAAAGAAAGATAAAGAAAAGAATAGGTTTCAATAAGATCGTAAAATGTAGAACTACAAGATAATTCCATTTAAAAATTTATTTTGGATGAAATTTAAGCGATAATTTTAAATTTCATTAATAAATATGTATAGGTAAATTTTAAAATAATTTTTCTCAATAAGGCTGGGAACGATTTTCCGTTGTTATTAGACCACATGAAAATAAAAGAGAGAGAAAAAAAAGAAGAATCGTTTTTGAAAGATGGAATAAGATCGTAGAATGTAGATTCCAAACGATAATTTTATTTATAAATTTATTTGGTTGAAATTTATAATCAAATTTTTTTAATAAGTTATAATTAAATATGTATGGTTTAATTTTAAAATAATTTTCTTCAATATCAGTTGAAAAGAATTCGACGCATTGGTAATAAAATGAAGTATTAATCTTCCTTTTTCTGTTATTGTATGAGATAAATTACAAACGCAAGACATTATGTTTTCTGAAAATTAAAGTTTTCTCATGACAAACATTTTAATAGCAAAAATTCTTAGTCACAAGCAAATGTTTTTTTAATAATAATTTCCTTTCTTAAATCAAATAGCAATTCGATATAACTAATCTAGTCTTGAAATATTTATTCAATTGAAAAGTATTCGATAAATTCCTATTAAGCACTATTTTATTATTTATTTTTAACACATGTTATTATTTATAAGAATTCTTCACACGGGTGAGTTTTCAAAATAAAAATCATCTCTCAGTTTTTCTAGCTAACTTTCACATAATTTTTTTAAAATAAAGGCTCCCGTCCAATCAAAAAGTTTTTTTAATGATGGTCAATTCTTCAAACTAATTTTCAGTGAAATTAAATGTTTTTCCTTTATTCTTCAGCGGCTCGACAGCCCAGGGTGGGACTTGGCATTCTCAAGAAGTCTTTTCCACGCGCCAACCTTCTTCCTGCCAGTGTTCTCCAATTCCTAGTTCTCAAAACTAGGAGACCTTTTTCAAAGCCATCAATCCATTTAAGATATGGCCTGCCCTTTCTTCGTGGGCCAATTGGGTGAACATTGAAGACTTTTTTAGTGGTGCGGTCCTCGTCCATTCTGACAACGTAACCTGCCCATTTAATTCGTTGTATTTTGATGAAGTTAACAATGTCAGATTCTTTATATGATTGATAGAGCTCGAAATTTAATCTTCGCAATATGCCATTTTCCTGAATTCCTCCAAAAATAAATCTTACAATATTCCTTTCGTGGATACTTATCATGTTCTCATCTGTTCAAGACAAGGACCAAGTTTCACATGCATAAGTTAATACTGATCTTAACCCTTTATCTACCACATACTGATTTACAGTAGTTTTTTCATGCAATATTTTTTTTGGAATCACTACATTGAAAATTAAGGGATATACATAAACAAAATACTCAACTTTGCGAATTTAATCCGTTAGAGCTAATTAATTAATTAAAGATAATCAACTGTAAAATTAATTATATACACTGTTCACTTAAAATAAATAGTTAAATTGTTTTCTAAGGTCTTCATTAACATAAAAAAAATTAGACACCTTTTGGCAATAACTATATTTTTGGAACAAAAATGACAATCTTCGTAATCCGTTGAAAACGCAATTTCTGCTATAAAACTATTCGCCTTCCCCTCTAAAATACTTTTCATAGAACCCGTACAGCCATATATCTTGGAAGAGGGTATTTCAAAGAATATTGCTGCTAAGTATCGTCGGAGTATTCGTAAAAATGGTTATTCTACGTAATTTTAAAGTGAGTGGTACGTATAAGTACCGTCGGTAGATAAAGGGTTAAAAGACCTTTATACAATAAAACCTTTGTTTTTCTTTTGATTAAATTTGATTTCATATATTTTCGTATTCCATTAAGACGTCTATTAGCCATAGTAGTTCTCTTTTGGATTTCAGCAGTACAAGCGTTTCTGTTGTTAATTTCTGAACCTAAATAAGTGAAAAAAAAAACTGTCAACAACTTCAAAACTATACTCTTCAATTTTAAAGTGAGAATTGTTAAAACATGACTTAGTTCAAGGCATGTAAATATGTTTTTAACAAACGAATAAATGTAAAGATTTTCAAAAATAGACTGAGACGTCACGTGTCAAAATATACGTTGAAATTAAGTGAAGCGGATTGCCGTCTTCCACACTCCCCCTCCATCCTGTTAAGAAAGAAATCAAAAATTTAATGGCAGAGCAGCTAAACATTTATACAAAATCTACCAATTTAAGCTTTTTTCTCGTTTTTTCTTTAGAAAAAGGTGAAATGTTCCTTTTCCATTCTATAAAAGTTCATATCATTTGGGTCCATGCTATCTGGAGGAAACGGTACTTCCGTATTGTCGCAATAATCGCCAACGTTCAAGACAACTCGCCAAGTTGGCAACCCCAGTTTCGCATGTGTCGTATGCTCTGAATGGGCTCAATTCATGACGTCACATGATAAAGACAAACACGTGTTCTCCATTGAATTCAAAACAAACATTAAACTAAATGTACTTGTTGTTCTATTTGTAAAACTCAGATAAAATTTCATATTTGGGTAAAGATGTTTAAATGTTAGGAAAAGATTTCTTCAAAAAGATATTTTTAAATTTAAAAAAAAAATCATATTTTATGTTTATACTTTTAAATAAAATGCATTTTGTATACACATGTACTTTTTAAGAGAAAGTTTCTGCTAAGAGCAAAACTTGGCAACGCCGGAGCGCGTGATAAATAGTTTTTATCGTGTGACTATGACGTTGCATGAGATTTGTACTGATTGGCTAGAATCACGTGGCTTTCACTATCATGTGACTATGACGTCACATGAATTGAGCCCAATGGACTTCGTTTCATATAATGTCGCCAATAGGTTGCGATAATACTTAAGTACTGAGGAAACGATATAAAAATAAAAAACTCGGAAATTGATGTCTCTGTGGATTGTTAAAGAACTTCTCTCTTTAAAAATCGAGCTTACATGTTCCAAATACTTTTTTAAAAAATGGATATCTCGGATAGTGTAAGAATCTTAATACTTGGTGATTTTCATTTAAAAGCAAGCAGAAAAATATGGCAAAATCGCCTCAAAGTCGATTTTTTTTTTATTTAAGAAGTGTAATATAATTTTTGAAAAACTCACTTCCAACTGTATGTAAACTAAGCAAATTAGATTGTCATCTACGAAATCAACATGCACAACTTCAAATTACAGCAATAATGTTATTCATAAAACAAGTAATATATTAAAAAAAATTTAAGTCAATTCCTACTTTGAATAGAAAGTATTTTATTAACGATCGAAAATTGAAATAGACTGTGTATATAAATAAATATATATAGGGAAAGATTGAACTACAGGGGCGTAGCTACCGCCGTATCAATCAGAGCATGTGTAACTATTGTCTCACTAACACAGGGCCCCCATATCTAAAAAAGGGCCCGAAGGAATTTTGATACAGGGCCCCCTCATATCTAGCTATGCCAGTGGTGAACTAATAGCAGGAATTGAAAAAAAAGGGCACGATTTATATGCATTGTTATAATAATGCACACCCGGTTAGGCTGAAAAGCAGGTTTTTCGACGCCAAATTTGTCTTTGTTTTAACAGTTACTTTGTTACAACAATAGAGACGAATCTAAGTTGGCGTTAAAAACCGATAATTAATTAAATTAAATTAATCAATATTTGAAAAAACTGTATTAACATCAAGTGTCATCCACTACAAGTTTAAAAAAATTTATTTGAACTTGATTGGATGAATAGAAAGTATTTTATTAACGATTGAAAATTTGAACACGATAAATATATATATATAAATAAATACATATAGAGAGCAAGCTAATAGTAGGAATTGAAATAATCCACGTTAATCTATAAAAAAGAAGCCATCGAATTCATATTCAACGTATGTGTTCAACTTTTTAAGAATCAACGGTCTGAAAGATTGTTTGACTACGTTAGTCTCTGGAGGATTAGCAACAACACAACATAAACATGAAGCAGTTTTAAACTGAAAACGAAAATACAATAATTAACTTAGTCTAAAAGTTACCTAAAACAGATAAAATAGCCCTGGCTGTGATGAAACTTTCATAAACAGCTCCTCAATCAAAATGGAGGGAAAGAAAAAAAGCGCCAAATATTGCGACTACAGCTCGTTTTTTTTATGTACTGAATTCTATCAAATATAACAAAAATAATTTATATTTTGGCAAAAAGTAAAGTCAAGGACTAAAAATATAATTCGAAAAGACAAAATAATATACATGTATCAGAAAGTTAAACTGGAAAAAAAAATTACAAAATTAATTTTATATATAACTCAAGTTAAAAACTATTTAAAGCAAATAACTCGCACTAATTTGGCTCAAAAATAAACTGAAAATAAAATTATATTATTGACATATTAATTGGAAGTTAAAAACTACACGATAAATATATGTGGCAGCCAAAGCCAAGCAGTCTTCGCGCGCAGGCGCAGCTAATGAGAACCGAAACTGTAAAAACTTTAAGACTCTGGAGAAAAGCAAAAGCGAGAGAGAAACACAGAGGTGCGCGAGCAGGCGTTACCTTCTGCATATCATTGTCAAACTTATCTACCTTTTAATTAATTTTTTGTTAGTTTTAAAATAAAGTTAAAGAAAAGATAAATGTCTTGGACCCCTTGTTGTCTCCCCACAAATTATGGGGGCTCGTCCGCGATCGAAAAATTTCGATTTTGAACCAAAAGTCTGACAATGAACAAAAAGCGTCCGTGAAGGAGACGCTCCGCCATTTGGAAACTTCGTTCAACCTGTGTAGAGGTTTGAACTCAGCATGAATACCCCGCCTGTGTAGAGGCCGGGATCGAAAAAATTTCGATTTTGATCAAAGTTTGGACAGTGAAAAAAAAAGCCGTCCGTGGAGGAGACGCGCCGCCATTTTTCGGAAACTTCGTTCAACCTGTGTAGAGGTTGCATTCTTCATTTGAATCCAGCGTGAAAATTCCGCCTGTGTAGAGGTTGGAACCATCGACAAATATTCCGCCTGTGTAGAGGTTGGAACCATCGACAAATATTCCGCCTGTGTAGAGGTTGGAACTAACTCAGTGTGAATAATCCGCCTGTGTAGAGGTTGGAACTCTCACATAAAAACCTGCGAAGAGGTGTCAATTCGAACAATTTATCTGTTCAAGAACTATAGTTCATCTATAACCTGCGAAGAGGTGAAATCTGTGAAATCAAAGTTTTTCTTCAATTATTGATACATCGTACGTGCGAGCAACAAGGGAGCTAGAAAAAAAAAAGGTAGGATCTTTCCATATTTTTCTAAAATGTATAAAAACGCTCTTAAAGAGGATTTCATAAGAGTTGTTGAGGATCTAGACGGTACTGTGGAGAGTACGGACACCATAGCTAAACTAAAGACTAAAATTGAGAACAGTAGTACATTTGAAAGTGATCCAGATTTCGTTAAAACTTTAATTCAAAACTGTATAGATGAGAGAGTATCGCGAAACGAAAGAGAGGAAACTTTCGAAAAACAGAAAATTGAGCTAGTGAAACTACAGCTAGCGCAATTAGAAAAAGAAATCGAACTTCAAACGGCTAAAAATAAAGCATTAAGTTTAAATCCTGCAGCTAAAGTCGAAGATAAACAGTTCGAAACTAACATAGAAAATATGATAAAAAGTATTAGAACTTTATCTCTTCCTGTTCCCACCAGATCTGAAAACTTTAATCTGTTCTTCCAATCATTAGAACGCGCATTTTTAACCAAGAAAATAAATGACGAATATAAATCTGAAATTTTAATAAATCTTCTGGGCGAAAGAGCTCATAACGTCTTACTGTATATTAAAGAAGAGGAATTAAATGACTATGAAAAACTAAAATTTATAGTACTCGGAGAATTCCAATTAACCCCTCGCGAGTGTTTAAACTCGTTTAAAAATGCTGTAAAATCATCAGGCGAGACATACATCCAATTTGCTGCAAGATTGACGGCAAACTTCCAATATTATTGTTCGTTAAGAAAAGTTAATTCCTTTGAATCTCTATGTGATCTTATAATTTCTGATAAATTATTTGAAACTTTAAATAAGGAAACGGCAACTCACATTGGCATTCGAGAAGCAGAAGATTGGTTTAGGCCTATTGATTTAGCTAAAGAGTGCAATATTTATATTTCATCTAGAAGCGGATCACGTAAGGAAACTCCTATTACTTATGGATATACCCAAGACCCCTTTAAAAGTAGACCATGAAACTTTAAACCAAAGGTTAAAGAGAACTATCCCCAATATCTTGAAAGACAAAAAAAAAAAAAAAAAAAAAAAAATTGCTATATATGCGGTGATTCATCTCATTACGCAAGAGACTGGGAGAAGCGTTTTAAGCTTAAAGAATCTAACAGCCACATCCGTAATAAAATAAACGTGAATACTTTGAAAGTCGAGAGCGAAAAACAAAATAGCAGTGAGATCGCAAATCTTCAATACGTAAGCATTTTTGTAGAAAATCAGCCCGTAACAGCCTTGATTGATTCAGGTTGCCAGATCCCAGTTTTAAATTCCTCACTAATTAGAGTGCAAACACCTTCCGAAGAAATAATAACATTAAGTTCATGTTTTGGCGAACAGCGTATGGTAGAAGTTAAACCCATAAATATTTCTCTTAATCAACTCTCTCCCGGTCTAAGTGTTCGAACGGCAATATCACCGACCTTGACCGAAGAATTTATTATACATCCCAGTGTATATGCTGAAATAAAGAAACTAGGCCACGCAAAGAGCGATGTTTTATTGAGTGAAAGTGGATCCTCTTTGGGCGCTAATTCCAGTGCTTATTCTAATTCTATTTTTTATGTTGCAAATGTGATAGAAAACTCTAGTTATGATTTGACACATGTTAAAAACTTTAATACTAGAAATGATTTGAGTTCTCTAATTAAGGATTATAAATGTAATAAAATTAAGAGTACTAAGTTAAAAATGAATATTAAATTGAAGAATGATATTCCTGTGTGTCAGAGAGCCAGACGTTTATCTTGTTCTGAGAATTTACAGGTAAACAATCAAATTGATGATTGGTTACGACAAGGTATTATAAAAGAGAGTGTTTTTGATTATTGTTCACCTATAGTATTGTGTAAGAAAGTCAATGGTGCCATGAAAACGAGTTCCGTGGAATTTATCTCCCGATCTCCTACCCCTTCACCTATGAAGAGTAAACATCGACGGTTTGTGTTGTTCCGGAAAATCTTTGAGCCCTGGCAGTGGAAACGAAGGAAAAAGAGAAATCGTTTTGAACAGACGTCCAGAACTCTAGAGAGGAAAATATCGATGCGTTCAACCAAAGATCAACTCATTAAAAAAGACGTTCTTATGCCTATGAAACAATGTTTTCCTGTGGAACCTTCCGGATGTCGAAGAGGTGCCTTCACATGATGGAGAAACTGTCTAGTTCAGCAGAATTATAATATGTTAAATCTTTGTGTATTTGTCGTATAGTCCTTGTCTGTTCTGTCTTTTTTGTATGTTTCAGATTCTCCTCTGGTCTCGATGAAAAAGGAAAAAAGGGACGTACCGCTGCGGACAGCGGACAGTCAGGCTGGCCGATTGTGGCAGCCAAAGCCAAGCAGTCTTCACGCGCAGGCGCAGCTAATGAGAACCGAAACTGTAAAAACTTTAAGACTCTGGAGAAAAGCAAAAGCGAGAGAGAAACACAGAGGTGCGCGAGCAGGCGTTACCTTCTGCATATCATTGTCAAACTTATCTACCTTTTTAATTAATTTTTGTTAGTTTTAAAATAAAGTTAAAGAAAAGATAAATGTCTTGGACCCCTTGTTGTCTCCCACATATATATATAAATAAATACATATAGAGAGCAAGCTAATACTAGGAATTGAAATAATCCACGTTAATCAATAAAAAAGAAGCCATCGAATTCATATTCAACGTATGTGTTCAACTTTTTAAGAATCAACGGTCTGAAAGATTGTTTGACTACGTTAGTCTCTGGAGGATTAGCAACAACACAACATAAACATGAAGCAGTTTTAAACTGAAAACGAAAATACAATAATTAACTTAGTCTAAAAGTTACCTAAAACAGATAAAATAGCCCTGGCTGTGATGAAACTTTCATAAACAACTCTCATACCTTCAACAATGGAGGGAAAGAAAAAAAGCGCCAAATATTGCGACTACAGCTCGTTTTTATGTACTGGAATTCTATCAAATATAACAAAAATAATTTATATTTTGGCAAAAAGTAAAGTCAAGGACTAAAAATATAATTCGAAAAGACAAAATAATATACATGTATCAGAAAGTTAAACTGGAAAAAAAAATTACAAAATTAATTTTATATATAACTCAAGTTAAAAACTATTTAAAGCAAATAAGTCGCACTAATTTCACTCAAAAATAAAAAACAACAACTGAAAATAAAATTACATTATTGACATATTAATTGGAAGTTAAAAACTGTTTGAAAGAGAGAGATAAAATAGGCTTTTAGCTTTGATCAAACTTTATAGTATCGTGAATCCATAAACTGAAAAGGAAATCACAGTATTAACTTATCTAAACTTATTAACATCAGTGCCCACACACAATTTATCCGTTGGGCGTCCAGGGACCCGAATAAGCTGGACTTAATCAGATTTTCTGGTTCTAAATTTCGATCCTCCAGTGCCAAGGGGGCCTATAGATATTTTGCTCCCAGGGCTCGAAATGAGCTTAAATCGGCTGTAATTAACATATTTAAAATGGATAAATCGAGTAAAATTTAATTTAAAATTACTAAAAAAAACCCCACATCAAATTTTTGATCGAATTTTATTGAAAATGCGAAAGCAGAACTGTAAACACAAATCGTGTTGCCCAAACTAAAATGCATAATTTGGTTATATAAATGCATAGTAACCTAATAAATATAAGCCTAATAAAAATCTCATAAGATGGAAGGCCGTGGTAGCCCTGTTTGTAGAAGAATAAGTGGTTGATTTCTAACATGAAATATAACTGAGCCTCTGAAATCCTCATGTGATGTTCGTGGAAGTGAAATGGAAGAAATACAATTCAGGTGTTGTCACTGGCGTAGCTAGTCCTGAGAGGGCCCTGTATCAAAATTCATAGGAGCCCCTTAACATTTTACATTTATGCATTTTGAGGCCCCGTATCATTGATACAGTAGTAGCTACACACCTTTGGATGTTGTTCTCTTCCTTTCTGCATGATACAAACTTACGAGTTCCAATATCGGTAGCCATTTTACTGTTCTATCATGACACTAATGGAAATCTAAGGGGGAAAACGTATAACATTGCAATCAAGATCACAAGATAGCAAACAAAACAGCCTAAGAACTTTTTTTGCCGTTAGTTAAGGAATGTTTTAACTATTTCCGAGTATTAAAACGTTTACTAAGACTGTTTTCATCTTCTGTTCAACAATAAGACCTTTAGTTCAGAATCTTATTTTCATTCAATATAATATATATCCTCGCACAATTAATATTATATTCTAGTTAACATGTAGAAAGTAGTACATTCTAACAAAGCGCCCATTGTTTGATTTAGTCTATTTCCCCCTAATATATAATACATTCTATATTTCGCGTCTCATGTACTTTATTTTTTAAATGATATTTAACTGTGTACATTTAAGTAAAAAACCGTCTATTTTAAGTGTGAGCAAATCTTAATATTGCGACACATTCTTTCCATAAGTTTTAAGAGTTAATTTTGATTCGTAATGAAAGAAGCGAAAGATTAACAACTATTTGTTTATACACTCTCTAAATTATCATCGCTAAGCGATGACTTACGCTGCATTATCGCACTTTTCCTCATAAATTTTTGCCTCGTAATCGAAGCACAGTAATACATACACAGTTGCTCATCGGCAGGGAATTTAATACTACTTAAAACGCTCAGCCAAGAAGGCTACTATGTTTCCTTGCTGCATTGAATATTCATGGCCTCCATGTGGTAGTGACACTTGTTACCTGATCCCATTCATATGTTAAATTCGTCAGCTGAAGGGAAAATAATAGTGTTTCTTCTGCCTTAATAAATAGGAAGAATATATTCTTTCTTATTCCTTGTTAAAAGATGGCTTCTTCCTTTAAAGAACAGCTGATGATTGAATGTAAAAAGAACACACCGATTGACCTTCTAATCGCTGCGATCGGAGTTTTTGTGTCCCAGTCAACAAGTTATACTTAGTTGGAGTTTTTATTGATAATTCCTTGACAAAATAATTGTTTTAGATGCAGGTCCAGTTGTCATTATTATATAATAGAAGGATTGTTATTTAATTACCACTCACATAAACGCAAACAAAATGAGAAATGATTAAGAAATTTAAAAAATATGAAGTGTTTCTAAATATGGTTAACACTACCAAAGTAAGAAGCAGTTGCAGCCGACTTTAAAAAGTATACGAAATTGGTAGCGCTTACAGCAGAGATATCTCAACGTATAAATAATGTTTATCGAATCGTTGATAATACTAATTCGGTGGTGAATGTAGCACTAATGGTGGAAATCGAATGAAAAAGAAAGTGCTATAGTATACGATAGCTAAAAAGTTTGAATACGACGGTATATATGAAGAAAGATCCAATTCCAATAATTCTTAATGGATTTATAAAGCGAATCTAGTGCGTAATACTGACCGTTAGCATTAGCCCATTAGAAAAGAGAACTGGAATATATCTTACATATGCAGTGAACTACTAAACAACACAGTTAGAGAATCACATTTCAAATATTAAGAATTTTTCCAATATTAAAAATAATAGCACAACCTTGAAAAAACAATCTATTAAGTACGATAATTTTGCAAGATATTAATCGATCAGACATTCAGATTTTCTCAGTAGTTTTAAAATTAATTGTATTTAATTCTTATTATACGAATTTATGTACTTTAAAAGAAAAAAACGTGCGGATAAAAATACACTTTTTTATCGGGAAACTTAAGATCTCATAATGTTCTTCGAATAAAGCTGAAACTAAAATATTTAAATTTTGTTATATTGTTACGTTGATCGGGGTTCGAGGATTTTATTTAAATCAGTCGCAAAGAGCAAAACAGTTTTTCAGGAACGATGGAAATTTATAATCGAAAAAGAATCCTTGAAATATACAGGATAAAATACTCAAATTCGCTTAATAAATCTCAGAAGGCCTTCATACCTTCTACGGCACTCAGACACAACTATCAGTGTCTAAAATACAACTATGTTTAAAGATTATTTGCAAGCACTCTCTCGTCATATTCAATAGCCAAAGTAATCAATAATCGCTGGTTGACTCTTCATGTTCAAATCAATACCAACTAATCACTAGTCAAAACGATGCTAATTCAGTTTCGGTGAGCGACTCCCTATCTATAGACCTCACGGATTTTTCTCGAAAAATCCTCTTGTGCCATACATCATGATATTAGTAGATTTCTCCCATAATTTTCAGAATAATTTATATGGTTGCGAACTCATCAAAATGGTCGCCAAAAATGATGCCAACTTGGCTCTATCGCCAAGCTTCCATTGAATCGCCATTATAATGTAAGGTACGGCGTTGCTTGCGAATATTACAATTTTAACGTAAACAACGTAGAGTAATTATAAACGTATTGCACACACATATATTAATTATTTACACTGCATTAAGTATTCTTTACACAAAATTCATAACAATATATTACAATGAAAACTTTTATAATAGTGCTGATCATCTTTAGGTAAAAAGGCTACTAAATTTAAACAGCAAAAGTTTGTAAGACACTTGTAGATTTCCAATTTTTTAATATTTTGGATGAGTTTTTTTTAATGGTAACTATTGGCGATGGTCAAGGGATGAGGATGACTCCTGATCTGCACCGCACCCCTTCTATCCTAACTTCCATACAACCCCAGTTTGAGGACTTTGAGCACGGCAGATTTAACAAGCATTATCTCCTCTATATTCCGGGTTTTAAGTGACACTAGGCTTCGAACTCGTGACTCGGCAATGCCGGACATGAGTTCGAGACCATGATCACTTGGCTACAGCGGCCACATGTACATCATAAGGAGCAATCAGAAGCTGAAACTCATTTAAAGATTTTAATACAACATTTAGATGTGTAGAGAAATTGAATTTTGCATTTAGATGTTCAATAAAAACATTTAAGATATTTTCGAAAAAACATTATATAGAAAACGAAAAGGTTTTTATCATGACAGATCTGTCAGTAGTTGTTTATATATTCATATCATTATAAAAAGTTCAACAGCACCTCGACTGCCTGTTCTTAAGAATGTTCTCCAGGTGTCCTTGTTTTTTTTTGTTTTTTTTTTGTGCTTTTTTTTGCTATAATATACACTGCTCAAAACAATTAAAGGGTATTGTAAGTTTTATATAAAATAAAGATATAAGCGATTTTTTTTTGCCTAAAATGGAAGAAGAGAATTACAAATGCAAATTTTTCTGATTTTCAAACTGAGGAGTACGCTAATTTTGAGCTCGACGTCAGAAACGTCGCTTCAGTGGCAGCGAATGAAATTTGACTTTCAACTGAAATGAAGACACGGATGATCGGCATTCAGTGACTGCTTTGTTTCGATGAGTACGGTGTCTCAGCGAAGTCATTTAACCGATCCAGAAGCTTGGAGAGTTGTTGGCAGGCTAGAAGGGGGCCAAACTCAAGACGAAGTAGCGCAAGCCATTGGAGTGTCACAAAGTGTGATTTCCAGGATCTGGAACCGTTTTTTGGAGACTGGAAGTACAGGCCGAAGACCAGGACAAGGTCGTAGACGGGCAACAATGCCCAATGAAGATCTTTATTTAGTGTTAACGACTCGGAGACACCGAAATATGAACGCTACTCTTCTCCAACAACACCTTCGCTCGGCTACTGGCACCACGGTTTCAACTTAGACTGTCCGAAACCGGCTCCATGGTGTAGGTCTGTATGCTCGCCGAACGATGGTATAGGTTAGTCTAACATCAAGGCATCGTCGCGACCGCTGGGAGTGGGCAACAGAGCATGTGAACTGGAGGAGAAATGAATGGAGCAATGTTCTTTTTTCTGACGAGTCCCGTTTTTCTGTTCCTCCGGATAATAGGCGTATTTTCATCTGGAGGGACCGTGGCAGTAGGAATAATCCTGCGTTCGTGCACGAAAGTGTCAGATTTGGCAGTGGGGGAGTGTTGGTGTATGGTGGCATCTCCATTGACGGGCGCACAGACCTCTACATCATTCGAGATGGACATCTGACTGCTCACCAAAATAGGGATGAGATCCTCAGACCTATTGTAGTCCCTTACGCTGCAGCAATCGGAGATGACTTCATTTTAATGGACGATAACTGCAGGCCACATCGTGCTAACCTGGTGGAGGATTTCTTTTTCGAGGAAGGAATCGTACGAATGGAATGGCCAGCGTGTTCTCCAGACATGAATCCAACAGAGCACGTTTGGGACGCTCTAGGAAGACGAGTTGCTGGCCGCCAACCACCCCCACAAACTCTCAAGGAACTGGAAAGAGCTCTTCTGGAAGAGTGGGACAGAATACCCCAACTCTTGATTAATAGCCTCATTGACTCCATGCCTCAAAGGTGCTCAACGTTGCTGGCCGTACGTGGAAACCATACCCCTTACTGAAAATGATTTCCTTTGAAGAAAACACCTTTTCTTATTCTTTTTTTCTCATATGCACAAGTTGTGTTTTTTTCCTTTTGTACACAAATGCGCAATAAAATGCATTTTTTTTCTGCCAAACATGTGTAATTTATTTTCATATAACCTACTACGTCTGTCGACCATGTATCAATCAATCAGCTAAAAAGTTTCCCAGCCGCAAGATCCTCCTAAAACCGCACAATATCCTTTAATTATTTTGAGCAGTATATAATACAGAGTGATTAATAAAGAAGTACAAAGTTTCAATGTAATATAAATCAAGAACAATTTAAGATATTATATGTTACTTGTAACATAATTGTATGAGATTATTTAAAGTTTTGTTCGAGACAGTCATAGATGTTCTATGAATGAGCCGTTAGTCATCCGACGCACATTGAGTAGGTAATCCATTTCCGCCCAAATGCGACGACTTAAGGTATCTGAATCAAGTCCATCGATAGTGGTTGTGATACCCTGCTGTTATATATATATATATATATAGCTACA
Source organism: Trichonephila clavipes (assembly GCA_019973935.1). Lineage (NCBI taxonomy): Eukaryota > Metazoa > Arthropoda > Arachnida > Araneae > Nephilidae > Trichonephila > Trichonephila clavipes. The sequence continues at coordinate 546,725 of BMAU01019275.1, forward strand.
TGTATTCTCATAAATTCAAATAAGTGTTAAAGACTAAATAAAAGTGGTTAACTTTAAATAATGTCTGCTCTTTACTCGAACCCTCTCACACCTGTGGTTGAAGGACCGCGACAACATGAAATAATAGAGTGAATATAACAAAGAATTTTATCAATAAATCAAAAGAATATTGTATTTTGGTTCTGTTCAGAATTATATCTCCAGATATTTTCTCAGATTTGACATATTTTTGAATAATTCATCCAAAAATAATGAATAATAAAAATGGATTATTATGGATCGATTACAATACGGAGCAGTAAAAATATAGATTTTTTTTATAGAACAGAATCCAAGGTGCTCTTCGTATCTATTTTTAATTCTTTGAAGACAAGTTTCTATATCCAGACGACAGATGTCTTTGAATTCTTCCAAACTAAAATGATGTAATCAGAACAAACAGTATATCAGCTGCTGCCCCATACACCTGCTTCCAAAACTCTTTTTAAATCTTGTTTACCTTGAAATTTATTATTCATAATAATGAAAAAAGAGCCTTTCATAATGCCATATTGACACAAGCTTTCAGCGCAACTGTTCCGAAATCTAAAGCTTTTCAAACATCCAAGTAAAAGTTTCACAGTACGAGAATTCGTTTTTTTTATTTATAGTTCTCGTTTAATTTTACTCCTTACCCATTTTTTCAGTGCGAATACACTACCACATGTGTCCTTACATTTAATTACTGATCAAATCTGTTAATTTTACTTGATTGAGTTGTTTGTATGAAAAATTACTGCAATTTCATTGCTCTAGATGAGTTATGCACCTGGTAAAACCAGTTTAAGGCCATTGATCACCATAAAATGTACTAAAAGAGAGAATAATTTTAAAAATGTCCTGAAAAACTTTTAAAATAAGGAGAGAAAAAAATCGAACCACACAACAGAAAATTAAATAGCAATTAAAATTAAGAATAGAAAATTAAGTAGTTCATTAAATAGAAAATGCACTTCGCTATTGGGAGATTATTTTACGAAGAAAATATTAAAATGTTCTTGGTTTCAGGAAAAAGTTCGCAAAGTAGAGGTTCGTTACATGTAGGTTTTTGACTGTATATCAAATGGTTCATTGCCAATAGCACTCGTGTTGCTTTATAGTGCAACGTTAATAAATAATCGCTCCAAAAATATGGATTCTTTAAAATTTTTGTCAAAGAATCTAGTTAAGAGTTTCTGACTTAGAATAAATTTTGTTTGAAGAAAGTAACATCCGCGAGCAGTGGCGCACATAAAGGGGGTCCTAGGGCCCTTACCCATTTCCCCAAAACCCTTGATGTTTTTTCCGATTGATTGTAATTCTAAGTATATAGTACGCAAAAATTAATTGAATGTTTGTTATTAATGATTAATTTTATTAATTAGTGCTAATTATTTATTCAATAATTAGTTTTTTACTGTTTTGTGTTCTCGAAAATCGACAAAATCAAAAAGAGCGTAATACACGTATGGTGGACTTTCAACCTTGACCCCCCTCCCCCCGTTGAAAAATTCCTGTGTGCGCTACTGTCCCTGAGAGATGTGTATTTTAATGGAATCTACAGTAGCATTCATTTGGTACATGCAACTCGATATCAGAATTTAATAATTCTATCAAGAAAGATAAATTGTTGAATATAAAGAACTGCATTGCATTGCAGCGCATCCCAAGTAATTGCGGGATCTATGGAAATGAGAGGGCAGATATGTTAACCAAGAGTGGATCCCAAAAGACGCAATCGGATACCATTTAGTCTTTGTGGCATATAAAGCGTGTAATATTCTGCCCCATTAAATCCAAACGTTTTCTAGCCTGTTTTTAGAGAGGGCTTCGGAAAAGAAATGGAGCTCCTTTCTGAAGACACCAACAAGAATTTTTGGTTTATAAAGAGTGCTTTTTTTCCAGGTATAGAAGTTTAAGTTGGCATTACTTTCCAACATGGCGACCGATTTAACAGCTGTCAAGTGATTTATTCTCAGTTTGGTTTGGCAATTCATCAAAACGATCATCAAGCAAGGCGTAGATTCGTCGAATGGGCCCAAAACGAGATGGCCGTTGTTCCCGATTTTCATAAGCGAATTTTGTTTAGCGATGAAGCGCCCTTCTGGTTGAATGGCTACGTCAACAAACAAAACTGCCGCATTTGGAGTGAAGCTAATCCACAAGTGTATGTCGAAACACCGACTGTTTGGTGCGCTTTATGGGCTGGTGGAATCCTTCTTCAAAAACGATGAAGGCCACAACGTTACAGTCAATGGTGATCGGTACAGAGCCACGATTACTAACTTTTTCATTCCTGAATTGAACAATCATGATGTCCAGGAGCTGTGGTTCCAACAAGACGGCGCAACATGTCACACAGCTCGTGCCACAATCGATTTATTGAAAGACACGTTCGGTGACCGCCTAATTTCACGTTTTGGACCTGTGAATTGGCCTCCAAGATCTTGTGATTTAACACCGCTAGACTATTTTCTGTGGGGCTATGTAAAGTCATTGGTCTATGCGGATAAGCCACAAACGCTTGACCATTTGGAAGACAACATTCGCCGTGTTATTGCCGATATACGGCCACAAATGTTGGAAAAAGTCATCGAAAATTGGACGTCCAGATTGGTTTACATCCGAGCCAGCCGTGGCAGTCATATGCCAGAAATCATATTTAAAATGTAATGCCACAAGATTATCTTTCGAATAAAAAAAAATTCATGTCAATCGAATAATACATCGTTGTTTTATTGCAATTTAAAGTTCTATACCTCTAAAAAAACACCCTTTACTTAGAGCAGTTAACGAAGCTTGTCTAAGAATGGGAATGACAGATGCAAATTTCTGCCCACTTTGTGACCATGACGTACCCATGACTGGGGAACAACTCAATATATGCCTTGCTGCTTTAAACTATTGAACATATATTTTAATGGTGTTGGCTGTGCTTTTGGTCACTGTTTTTATAATTATATGTAGTATTGGGCTATTTGTCGATTTCTGATAAAAAAAATCAGTGACGGGCATAACAAAAAAAAATCTATCTAATCAACAGATCTTATAAGAATCCTGAAAGAGAAATGTAATCTGCCAATAAGAACTTATATATCAAAGCATTTATTTGTAGACTTTTTTAAAGTATGTGTGCACTTCTAGCACAAAAAAAAAAAGAAAGGAAATATCAAAATTTACGGGTGCGCGTTATGCACCGGGTATAAAAATGAGAGCTTTAAATTAAAAAAAAAGAGACCAGCATAGAAAAAATTAGACTTCTATATATATCAAAATACTGTTTATTTAAAAGAAATTGCATACACCTTAGGAACATAAACAGAGTTGTTTTATAATTATACTATTTTTCCTAAAGCTTGGAATAATACATAGAAAAGTATCTCCAAAACATAAGAGAATTGGATACGCACATTGCAGGCTCCTTCGTAAAAAAGGGGATATGCGTTATATGACAAATGTATCAAAACATTAAAAACTGCAGTTTGAAAGTGTAGGTGCCCGTTATACGCCGGATTTTACGGTATATTTCATGGTTGAATATAATTATTGACTGATTTTTTCTATCTCAATGTCAACAATTTTCCTGCTTTATTACTAGTCGCTTCATATAAAAAGTATACTTACCATAAATAAAATTATACCTTTTATGGTATAGCTTAAAAGTATGCCACATAAAAGTATACCATAAAAAGTACACCTTGTGAGCTTTATGTCGATCAGAAAGAAGAACGTGAATTACTATAATAAGGCTCTAATAATCTAAAAAGGGCAAATTTCCTTGAGAAACACGCGATCAATCTTTCGAAACTTACCCGTGATACCAGCATTGTTGATGAGGATGTGGAGTTTCTCTTCGGTTTCCAGAATCTCCTTGGCGCACTTCCTCACCGATTCGAAGGAACACAAATCCAGATGCCGGACGACCACATTCTCATTGCCTGTTGAAGAACGGATATCCTTCGCCACTTTCTCAGCCTTGGCAATGTTGCGACAGGCAAGGAGAACTCGAGCTTTTCTTCGCGCCAAATCGTAAGCCGTGGCTTTACCTATACCTGTAGAGAAAATGGGAATGCGTATTAAAATAAATGCAAAATTCATTAAAATAATCAAATATTTATTTCTTGTAAAATACCCACAGAAAAGAATTATTTTTCAATTAAGTTCGATTTATATCGTACATTTACGAATATAAGCCAATTTGTATATAAGTCGGAAGAGAGTATATAATTTTCTTTTAAAAATTACCCAAAATTCGAAATCCGTATGCAAACTGTACTGAGATAAAAAAAAAATTCTGTTTTTTTCAAATAACACCCAGCGGGGAAATTGGGAGGAATATTTTTCCAATAAAATTGCTGTAAAGTAAGAATACGATGACGATAGTTTCATTTTTAGTAATTCTATCTAAAGCTGCGATATTATATTTTTTCCATTCATTTGTTAACTTGTACGTTACCTATCCTTGTTTTACTTTCTGTGCCGGTTTTTTTTTGTTTAGAAAATAAACGGCAAGAGAAATTTGTATACGGCAAGCGATCATCGACCTACGTTTCATGTTTTGGAGGAAAACCTCAGCTCATGATGAACATATGCATTCAAAGAGTGAATGTCAATTCCAAGCAACATACGGAAACTCGAAATCTGACACTAACTTTAAAGAATTTAAGTGACTGCCCCCCCAGAATAGAAGTTCCATCCAAAATTTACCAAAAGTTAAAAAATTGAAATTGCTTGCACATGGCTAACTGAAAATGTGTAAAAAATCATTTTTCAATCACGTTTTTCTGAGATTTGCTGATCCATATATAAACTGACCACTTTACATAAACTTTAAAAAAAGTTCCAAAAATTATCGGCTTATACATGGAACTATATGGTAGCTGAATTAACATATCATTAGGCAATCATTACAAGTAATTGATAGCATATTTTTAAATTATAGTCAACTGAAGAGGATGATATTTGAATTTATTCTAAGCAAAGTGATATCTTATTTCAACTGAAGAAGTTCTTAACGTTGATAGAATCGTGACACAAAGATTTTGATGTTCAGTCAAAAGTACCATTCAATAATTTACATTATTCCATACCGTGAATATTTAATAGAATCAAATATTAGAACCAAAAATCTTCTGGTTCTAAGCTGAGACTTTGCAATGACATTTTTAACCCCCTTAAGCGGTCAATTTTTTTGCTCAAAACGTTCCAAAAAAAGGCACATTTTTTATTGCGTATAACTAAGCATTTTACTTTATAGAATACGAAAAAGGAAGAATTTTATTTTAGTTTTCAATTTAAAGTTTTCACACTATATTTTTTATTTTATAATTGTGAAACACAAAAACTTCTAAATATTTGCTTTTTATGAGTACACTCTGCATGCTATAAAGAATGTTTTGTTATGCCGCTTTTTCAAGCGGTTGAGGGTTTGTGTGTGTGTGTACACATATATACACGCACGCAATTTGAAGTTTGGTATAATACTAAGTCTTACATTGCAATGGGGATAGAGATATAATATCGGCTATTTTTTGGATTATCTTTCCATTTTTATTTCTTCTCCCGCCTTTACCACAAAGAAAATCCCGAATGGGAAGCATTTCAGTACCATGGATAAATTGCATCTCTTAAAAACATTGGAACTGATAATGTCACTATAAGAAATAAAAATACGTGCAAATCAAAGATAGAATGAAGAAAATATCAGTGTCCGAACAGGGTACGGGCAAACCGCTTAAGGGGTTAACGCTCATGTTGATTTCCAGATGGTTTGAAAAAAACTTTTTATCTATGAGGTTATATTTGAGGTTTCTTTTAATTTTTAAATTATGAATGGTACTTTAAGCAATACTTAAATCACAATGCATCTGAAGACTTCTATGTTTAATTTGCGAGTTAAGCATCGTTCAAATATTTGCGTGTACATTCTCCCTTTTGTCGTCCCCCGCCACTCCAAATATTGGAGAGAGAGAGTCGTTAGTTTTCCCTCTCTTTTAGATTTTGCAATGATTCGCGATCGTGGCAATCCTTTGTGGACTCTGAAAGCTTTTGGATGGTTCGTGTCTCTTACAACAATCAATACTCGAGGAAACATTTAAGGGGAAAATATACGGATCCTTAAGCTAGTTTAATTAGCTTTTAGGACTATATGATTCGGCTTGGCTTAGGTTAGTTTCTATTCTTTAAGTAAACAAGAGAGAGAGTATTATAAAAAAAAAATTTAAGTCAATTCCTACTTAGATCAACAAAGAAAAGTTTTATTTTAGCTACTTTTTATTAAATAGTTGCAATTAATATAAATATGTATATACATACATAGGACAGAATCACAACATTAAGTGGCAATTAATTTTTATTAATTATCATTAAAGTATCGTATTGTCATCCAAAGCAACCATGTATATAAAATTTCAGTTCAACTGAATGCTTTAAAAAGTGAGAAAAAAACCTTTTCAAGTTTTGACACAAGTCGCCAATAAGGATGCCAACGTGGCTGCATTTGTAATTCTTTAAATAATTAGTTGCAATCAATTAATTTTTATTAATTATAATGAAATTATTGTATTGTCATCCAAAATTATATAAAATTTTAGCTCAAATGAGCGCTTTAACATGTATTTTATTAACGATTGAAAATTCCACCAAGATAAGTAAATAAATATATAGAATGTGAGGTAACACAGTAGGAATTGAAAAAAAAAGAAGAATCGTTTTTGAAAGAAGGAGTAAGATCGCAGAATGTAGATTCCAAAGTAATACATCAAAATAGAAAAATTGAGAATTTGTTCATTTACTATTTGTACAGAGCGGGCACCCTTTTGTGTAATTTTTCCTCAATTTTTACCCCTTTTTTCCCATTTTTTTTAGTAGTAATAATTTATTTTCTCTTCTTAGTTTTAGCCTTTTTTCTTAAAATATATTTAATAAATCTAAAAACCACAGAAAAATCTCCATACATCCATTTTTATAAAAAAAATGTTGCAGCAAGTAGTCGGATACCTTAAGAAGGTACCGTACTACGTTGATGCGTATGAAATTTTGGATTTTTAGGTGAGCATATAAAACTACATATCTTTTTTCAAAAGCTTTTTATTTAATCAAAACATGCTCAATTTGTGCTTCAATACACCTTTCCCAAAGAGATTTTAATGCATACATGACGGTCTTAAAAAATTCCAATCTTTATATAACCAATAAACTCTTGTATGGAATTTTTCAGACTGTCTTCATTTTCATACTGTTTACCTCGCAAAAACTATTTTAAAAAAGTGAAAACCGGTTGGCGCAAGATGTGGCTGGATGTTGCAAAATTTCATAATTTAGTTCCTTTATTTTCGCCATTCTTTTGTACGACGTATACGGCCGAGCGTTGTCGTGGAGAAGTATTGGGCAATACCAATTAAAAAGTGATGAGCGTCGTAACAACCTACTTGGAGATCGTTGGTGTTTGGGGGTTCAAGTAAAGATAAGCCAGAAAATGCAGATTCATTATTCCACTAACTTAAATCAAGCAACTAAAGGTAGGAAATGCATAACGCCACTAATTAGAAGAGCAATCACACGGTTTAAGGAAACTTAAAAAATGAGTAGGAAGATTTGATCTGGATACCTTCCGTTCCGAAAGCGAGTACTTTAGTGATCACGCCGAAACGATCGTCATCGCGTGTTGGTTAGTACTGGTTTATATAGATATCACACCACCACCCGACCCCCATACCAGTGATTCGGCGAATAGGAGAACGAACGATACCATATTCGAGGCGAGCATGTGAGCATTGCATCACCTTGTGGGTTGCGTCATATGTGCATGACGGCTAGTGTGGGTTGCTTCAGTGTGAGGCGGTTTTGTGGTATGACGGCTTAATTGCGTCATATGTCTGACGGCTTGGATGCTTTTGCGGTGGATCGATGGCGCCATGACTGCTGCGCGTGAAGGGTGTTGTTCTCTTGTACGGTTGGGGTCACCAATGAAGGAAGATTTGATCTGGGTACCTTTCATTCCGAACGCGAGTACTTTAGCGATCCCGCCAAAACGATCGTCAACGCGTGTTGACGAGTACTGGCTTATATAGATATCACACCTCCACAAGTATAATCTACTTCACTTACTCTTGGAACACTTTGGAATTCTACGGTATAATTCACCGTAATTCTCTTATTGTTGTACAACCTTCGGTCGCAATCATTAATCTCAATCTTATAACTTATTCGCCACTTAGCCGTAATTAACCAACCAGAGACTCGTTGACTAACTTCGCATACCTAAATGTCCGCGCTTAAGTATAACAACTCATTTGAATAATTCAAGTCTTCTTCTTCGGGAGAAAGTTTTCAATAGAACTTACAGTTAAAAAGAAAGAAATTTACTTCAAGAGGTTGAAGGTTCTTGGACTCGTTATAGCGTATAATGTTCAGTTGTCCTGCCTTTCATCTATGTACTGGCAGTATAATAGATACAGTTGGATTGCTTTCAGAGCATCATTTTTCACAGATGCTTTGTTTCTTCCACGCGGGTCATCCAGAAGAGAAAAATCTCCAAACCGAAATTATTCAAATCAACGTGGCACTTTTCGATCACTAACGGTATTCTCTCCAAATGCCTGGTTTAAATTGTGAGCAGCTTCAGCAGCATTATTATCAAGTTTATACTCAATTGAAAAATTACATGAATATATCGGTTGAAACCATTCCTACTGAAATTCAAAACAAATGAAATCCTTTTGAGAAAATCTTTGTTGACATGAGACTCTGGCAATGGACAAGAATATTATAAACGAGGTTATGACAAAAACAAAAGCATAATGCAAATAGGGAGATAAACGCTTACACGTAAAGAAAATTCGACATGTCATATATACCAGCCTAATACTTTGGAAACACACATATGAGAACAATTAACCTGGTAGAATAATCAGATAAAATCAAACATTAGTTCATATCCAAGTATTTTTGAAAAAAAAAGTAATGTCACAATTAGTTAGCAGATACAACAAATAAGGATGTAAAATATGTAAATAAAAAAGGTATTCACAATTCAAAAAACTAATCTTATATTTTAGCACGCATGCATGATTTCATATCGAATCAAAAATGTTTATGTTCGAAATTTTTTTATATCCATAGTTACATCTTAATCCAATAAATTACTTGTCACTGAATACTCTTTCGTATTCAGAACCATTCTGGTGAAGGAGTTTCAATGAGCCAGGTTGTTTAAGAAAGTTAAGCTCTAGAATAATAATGAGCCCGAAGTCATCGGGATCATTATGTGAAAGAACTGTTTAATTTTAAATTGACATTATTTATATATTAAATGTTTATGATAATTAATTATTCATTTATTAACGCTTGATTATTATGATAGTATTTAAATAATTTGAACAATAGTATGTATCGTATATTGCGGTGTATATCACGCGCCTTTCAAATTGCATTTTTTAAGTTTTAGGTTTATTCGCCAAAAAACGCGCCCCCCTTTTATTAGCTTCACCTGTATGTAACGGAATCTTTTCACTCGATTTTTACTCACGTTGAAAGGTCAGAATAATTCGAAATTTTGCACACTGAAGGATCGATGACATTGCAATAGTTTAATAATTTTGTTCCCATTGTCCTGATCAGAATCATCAGAACTAACGATTTCCCATTTCCAGATTTGGCAACTAAAAGATTAAGTTACAGCCCTAAAACGAAAACACTCATGGTTAATACAAATATTGATATTTTTAGTTAAAAAACATCATTGACTTTACACCTTCATCCGCATGAAATATTGCAAACGTAGCTCTTCCTGATTTCCTTCATTTGGCTAACCTTAGATTTTGCTAATCAGAACGTATCAACGCACTGATAGGATGCTAATGGGTATTCCAGATTCTAAAAAAAATGACGCATTTAAGATTAATTCATCAATGAATAAATGATTGGTTAAAAAACTAAAAAGAACACGCTTTTATATGTATTGTAGATCAAACTAAAAAATGAAAAATAAAGTATACTTTACAAAAACGAAAAATCACGCTTTCATAGTGTGTGTGTGTGAATCGAACTAAAAAGTAAAAAATAATTTTTTAATATAAGAATAAAACGATTAACAAGAAAATTAATGTCATTGTGGTAAAAGTGTGTGTGAGGTGCTTTGTACAACATTTTTACACTAACTCTGCATTTCGAATTGATTGAATATTAACGTCGCACTGTTCAGCTACACAAGGGCTTTTGGCAACGGACCACGTAATTTTGAACCATGGTCAAGTGACGTGGACGACACCTGAGCTGGCATCCTCCTCTCTTAACTACCACACCACACCGACGGGAGGACGTTTCAGCTCTGCACAGATTTAACGTGCATCGCTGCCCTACACGGCGGATCTTTAGTTATACTGGGCTCGAACTCGTGACAAGGCAAGCCACGATTCGATACCTATACCACTCGGCTATAGCGCAGCTACTCTGCATTTCGGAATAGAATTAGTAAGAAATTATAACAATTGATATAGAGCACCCAACGCTTTTACCACAATGACGTTAATTTTCTCGTTAATCATTTTATTCTTAATCATTATTTTTTACTTTTTAGTTCGATTAACTATAAAAGCGTGTTTTTAGTTTTTTTAAACTATACTTTATTTTATGAAAAAATCTGAAATGTACGTGTGCACTGCTCTTATCTTTTGAAATCTAGGAATAAGCGGATAATTAGAGCAATGGAATGAAATTAAACCTAGTACAGTAGAACGTCATTTATCCGAACGTTTATTATCCGGAGCGTCAAATATCCGTACCAGTTTTTTTGTCAACTACTATATATATATGTGGGAGTCCGAATAAATCTTCGAATAAAAATCAGACTCTTCAGAAGGCGGGATTTTAGATTGGCGTAGGTGGTTTGTCTAGGGGTAAGTATTTAAGGGTGAGTGATGAATTAAATGAATCTAAGTCATTAAAACACGAATACTTCTTTTAAGTAAAAGAGAGAATTTATTTAAAGTTAAAGGAAAATATTTACAAAAAAGATAATTACAAATAGAAAGAAATGCAGGAATTAAGTTAATTAAAAGTTGAGTAATACCTTTAGAAGACGGGGAAATGAACCTTTCTCATTATTGGACGTTAGGACTGGCGGTGCCGCGTTGGGCGCGGAAATGCGGTAGACGCGATGTGTTGATCAAGCAGTAGTTAGTTGGCCTCTGCCGAAAAATTATTCAAGCCGGAGCTACGAAAGCTCACTAGGTGGCGCTGCTTCGGAATGCAGTAATAAATCAAATTGAGATTTATGGTCCTCTGAAAAGGATATCACTCAACCTTTTTACAAATGTTTCAAAGGGAAAATCCTACAGAATCACCCTCTCCTGACAGAGCTGGTCTCTCAGCTCTTACAAAATGTTGAGAGCTTAAGTACTTTAAATACAAACTATTTTTAGTTACAACTATAAATTTGATGATTATTGGAATATGAATGTAATAAAGACAAATAATAAGATTCTTAAAGATAATAAAATAAAATATTACAGATGAAAAGATGTATACCTAATGTTCACAATTCCGGACCTAAAATAAAGCATATAAAAACAAAATATTCTATGTTGTCATCTACAATTAACTAAACCATAAAAATCCTTCGCATCAATAGAAAGATAATGAATAATACGAAAATATAATAAATATTACAAGTGAATATAAAATGATTAATGGAAACGAGTGTTACCATAGAACATCTATTAATTTCTCAAGAGGGATATGAGAAAAATTAAAAAAATAATAACTAATATAAAAATTCAATTAAGCATAAAAATGTTTCATCAAATCAGCTGAGGTGGTGGTTGAGTTCGGTCCATCGTGCTGACCAACCTTTTCCACTTCATACCTATCCTTGGAATTAACTTTTGTTACTTTGTAAGGGCCTAAGAACTTTGGTCTTAGTTTCAGTCCAGCTCCAAATTGGGTTCTTTGGATGGCAACTAAATCACCTTCTTTGTATAACGAAGCTTTCTTTCTTCTTCTGTTATACGTCTTTCTATTTTCAGACTGTAGGGTTTCGATGTTCTTTTTTGCATCGTTTCTTAAAAATTCGCGTTGTTCTAGTAATTCTTTCGCCATTTCTTCTAGAAGTAAGTCTTTGATTAGGATGTCTTCCTTGTTACGCATTTTGATTCCCACTAATAGTTCGAATGGTGTCCATTTTGTACTGCGACTTATAGTACTATTTAGTATTCTCTGTAATCTGTCGACGTATTTGTACCATTTCGTTGAGTCGTCTAATGATAGTTTGGTGAGAACTGGAATCAAAGTTCGATGAATTCGTTCAACTTGTCCGTTTCCTCGAGGAACACCTGTTGCTATTTGTAGATGTTGAATGTTCTCTTCATCACAGTAGTCGTTGAATAATTTTGAAGTGAACGCTGAACCTCTATCAGAGATAATTCTGATGGGATTACCAAAGGTCTTCTGCTGTTGTTTTAATTTTTCGAGGGCACTTTCAGCAGATACAGTTTTGACGGGATATAGCCAAGTAAATTTGGTAAATGCGTCTACTACGGTGAAAATGTGTTGATAGCTTTTGTTTGTGGAGGGTAAAGGACCAATGAAGTCAACATGGTACGTACTTAAAGGAATGCTTTCCTTAGAAATAGGATTCAAAAACCCTTCCTTTTTGCCAGTTTTCTTATTAGCTAAGATACATGGAACACAATTAATTATTACTTTTTAACGACGTTGGATAAATTTGGGATAAAAAATTCCTGTTTCACAATTTCTTCTGTTTTTCCTACTGAGAAATGACCATTTTCGTGAATCAATTTAATTAGTTCAGCTTGCATTGCTTTAGGTGTTACAATTAATTCTCGACCATTTAAGTACTTGTAGAGTATACCATTTCGCTCAAAAAATTCTTCTGATTCTTGCTTCTCTAGAAGTGATTTCAATGTTTGGATGTTGTCATCTTCCTCTTGTGCGTTTTTAAGCTTTGAAGTTAATGTATCATTGCATACCATCATTACGGGATATCGGCTAAGAGCATCGACGTGCTTCATACGACTTCCAGCTCTGTGCTCTATTTCATAATCGAATTCTTCTAATTGAAGCGCCCATCTGGCTATGCGAGTAATTAGCTCCTTTTTTTGCATAGTCTTCTGAAATGCTGAACAGTCAGTTACTATTTTAAAGGGTTGTCCTAAAAGATAAACACGAAACTTCTTTAATGCGTTGATAATTGCTAGTACCTCTAATTCGTAGCTGTCATACTTTTCTTCTGCTGTATTTGTTTTTTTCGACATGTAGTAAACGGGATGTAACTTTCCATCTTCTGCTTCTTGTAACAAAATTGCGCCGTACCCTTGTTTACAGGCGTCTGTATGCAGTTCTGTTTTTCTTCCATACTTGTAGAGGTGCAAGATTGGGCCTTCCGACATGATTTTCTTCAATTTTTCAAATGCTTCTTTTTGTTGAATCCCGAAAACAAAGAGGTTTTCTTTTCTTGTTAAATCGCTAAGTGGTTTAGCTATCTTTGAATAATCCTTGATGTACTTGCGGAAATATCCAGTTAAACCAAGAAAACTTTGTACTTGTTTTATTGTTGTTGGTTCTGGAAATTTTCGGACAGCTAGTGTCTTCGTGGGAGATGGTTTAATAGTTCCGCTTTCTACAATGTGACCTAGAAATTCAATTTTCTTTTTTAAGAATTGGCACTTCTTGAACTTAATTTCTAATCCGTATTTCTTTGCGACTTCAAAAATAATTTTAAGTTTTTCGAGACCTTCCTGTTCGTTTTTCGCTGGAATGACGAGATCATCTAAATAACTGATTACAATTCCTTTCCGAGTAAGATCTCTAAATATACTTGATACGTAGCGTTGGAAAACTCCTGGACTTGTGCTTAGTCCGAAAGGAACTTTGTTGAATTCAAATTGTCCATCTGGGACGATAAAGGATGTATACTTTCTGCAATCTTCGTCAACATCGACGTGAAAGAAACCATTGCGTAAATCTAATGTAGAATATACCTTTGCTTCTTGCAAAGTGTCTAAAACATCTTCGATGATAGGTAACGGAAATTTATCTTTCACAAGCTTCTGATTCAATTTTCTGTAGTCAATGCACATTCTCGAAGATCCATCTTTCTTTTTTACCATTACGATTGGACTTGCATATTCCGCAGAACTCGGACGTATAATGCCTTCGTTGAGCCATTCTTCTATCTGTTTGTTTACTTCTTGTCTTTCTGTGAAAGCTAGTCGACGAGGAGGTTGACAGACTGGTTCTTCGTCTTTTAAAATAATTCTCATTGTGACGTCAGTAGATGCTGTTTTTTCTGGCTTGTAGTCTTGAATTAACTTTTCAAGTTCCTTCTTGATTTGACGATTTTCAACATGACGTAGGTCTAGTTCTTCTTGAAGATTTTCAGCAGATATTTGCATAAGCTGTGCATGATTCTCATATTTGTTGAATTTAACTCCTTCTTTAGTAAAACTTATCGATGCTTGTTCCAAAAGATCTGATCCAATAACTGCTTCGAATTTTAATTTATCAGTCGGTACAACATGCCAAGTTAACGAGTAATTTTCATCATCTATTTTGAACTCATGTTCAAAGGAACCGATAGTTGTCACTTGTGCTTCACCAATACCTGTGAGAAGCATCTTGTTCTTCGATAATTTCGTTGGATCCATTATTCTTCTGCTTGTGTTTTCTCGAAGCAAACTTACGGTACTACCACTGTCTATGAGCGCCGTGATTTTCACCTTTCCAAAAAATATCTCTTTAGTACGTAAACCTTCCTTAACGATGAGTGTGCAAGTTTCTTTTGGAGGTTCTTTGAATTTCTGTGATTTTGAATAGTTTGTTTGAGCATGCTTGGAAGCATTGTGATTTGAGTGTTTCTCGTAATTTTTGTTGTAATACCCTTTCTGCGCGCTGTCTTGATATCTTTGAACAGATTCGTACTTGGTGACAGGGGCTTCGTAATGTTTGTTGTAATTCGTTGACGCTGGAAACTTCTTATCTTTCTTGTTATACTCGAATTTTCCTGGTGATTCATATCTGCGATTCTTTTCTGTGAATCTGAATTCTTGTTTCTTCACATTTGGACCACTCGATTTTTGTTTCAGAGTCCTTTTAAAGTCTTCGAATTCTTCTAGTTTTTCTGCTAATTGAACAGGGGAGTTCATATTTGCCCATTCATCAAGATAATATTCTTTAAATTCAAAAGGAGTTTTTCGTTTGAGTTGATCTGTTATGATTAGATCTGATAACTTGTTGAAAGTATCTATCTTCAATCCATCTATCCATCCGTTGAAGTAAGTGTTTAACTCATGGTAAAAATCAATCCATGTTCTTTCAGATGCTTTTTGGTGAGTGACAAATAGTTGTCGAAACTTTTCTGGAGTTAGTTTAAAGCGTTTCAGCAGTAAATCTTTAACGTGTTCGTAAGAGTTAGCTTTATCGTCAGGCTCTCTCGCTATGATGTGAGATACTTCCGTCGGTAACAAGCCTAACAGATGAGAAACCCAGTTTTCTTGATCAATATTCAATCTCTGCGCTTGACGTTCAAATAATTTTAGATAAAGACTGATGTCTTCTTTCAAATCAAAACGATGTATAAACTTTGAAACTTCTTTGACGAGAAATTTAGTATCACTTTCTTTGGATGTATCAGCGCCTAACTTGGATTGTGTTTGGATTCTTAACTTTTCCAACTCAAACTCATCTTTGCGTTTTTGCTCATCTAACCTCAATTGTTCGAAGCGTAATTTTTCTTCTCGTTCTTCAATGCGTAATTTTTCTTTTTGCTCTTCAATGCGTAAATTTTCTTCTCTGGCTTTGCGATCCTCAACAATCGTTGAATGTATGTTTATGTTTTTGGTCAGTTCTTCGTCATAATCTTCACTACTAATAATTAGATCTTTAAGTGTGGCGATGGTCATTGATTTATCGAATTTTAAATTTAATTCCGTGGCTAAGACAAATAAATCTTCGCGTCGACCTTTGCCAAGATACGCCATTTTAAAATTTAAATATAAGTTTAGATAGTAACCAAAGGAATAAACAAAATTGTCACGCGTTCAAACAAAAACAATGATGTTGCTATTGGCAATTCTCGTTTGCATTTACAAAAATTCTCAAGTTAAAATGATATTGCATCAAAATACACTAAATATACATTGAAATATTCAAATTCTATTCATTTAGAAATATTTTAAACCAGTAACGTGTAAAGACAACAATGCGAGCTAAAATACGTAATGCTTAATTTAAAGTAGTCAAATCATTAATTTCAACTAAAAACAAAACCTTTTTTTTTTTTAAACCATTTAATATATCAGTTATCTCATTTCGTTATAACAAATGCAAAAAGAATTTGAAAAAAAAATAAATATAAATCTTGTTTAGAAACAGTGATTAAATTAATTGCGATATGAAAAAGTTAAGGAATATAAAGTTCTTTGCTGAAAAAAGCAAACAATTAGAAGTTATTCAATTAAGAAAAATCTCGTATATATTTTTTATTACACTAATAAAAATAAAATCTTTTAGGATCTCATCAGCAAATTTGAAGGATAAACACATGTTTCAGCATAATAATTCTGTCAAAAATGAACTCAAAATACTTATATATTAAACGATAAAATACACAACATTAAAATAAGATTATACACGATCCTTCATCAATTCTAAAAACATAGCATATTTCTTTCAAAATATATTTCTGGAATACTCGTAAAAAATAATTAATTACTAAACATCTGCAAGAGAAATGTTAAACTATATGAGTCATCGAAATTACGATCGCTTCGAAACGGAAAAATGTTTAGGAATGGAAAACATTAATTTCTTAGTTCAAGGTCAATGACGCAACTGAAAAAATGAAAGCTTTTCGCACATACATGAAATGCAATTCTTATTAAATGAGATAGCAATTCGTTATTAAATGAGATACAAACTTGAATATTGCGTACGACTTTCTTAATATTTTAAAAGATATACTTGTAGAAAATTTTAATTGATACAATTTCTATACACAAATAGAAAAGTAGTATTTCAGAAAAACACACATGATATTTAAAAATATAAATTATTCCATGAAATCGACTACAACAATTTTTTCATAATCAAATTAACGGTGACTCACGTATTCTTTTAGATTTTTTTTTTTTCCTTTTGAAGAACAATATAAAAAGTACCTGATACAGTTGACGACGTGTGATTAATTACTTGAAAACAAACTTCAAAGGCTCCTGGATGTGTTCACTGGACTTGTGAAACTCTTGTAGTTGTTGTACACGGCTGAAAATAACTTGAAGCACCTAAATGTTAGTATGTTATGAGAGGCAATCCGCATTTTCGATTCAGTCCGTTTATAAATTAGGCGTGCAGCCAAAAATGGGTTTTTTTTTTTTAAAGAAGAAGAGAGAAGGTTATCAACTTATTATTTAGAGAAGATTTTCGAAATCAAATCCCAGGCGATCCCCCAATTATTTCTGTGGGAGTCCGAATAAATCTTCGAATAAAAATCAGACTCTTCAGAAGGCGGGATTTTAGATTGGCGTAGGTGGTTTGTCTAGGGGTAAGTATTTAAGGGTGAGTGATGAATTAAATGAATCTAAGTCATTAAAACACGAATACTTCTTTTAAGTAAAAAAGAGAATTTATTTAAAGTTAAAGGAAAATATTTACAAAAAAAAAAAAAGATAATTACAAATAGAAAGAAATGCAGGAATTAAGTTAATTAAAAGTTGAGTAATACCTTTAGAAGACGGGGAAATGAACCTTTCTCATTATTGGATGTTAGGACTGGCGGTGCCGCGTTGGGCGCGGAAATGCGGTAGACGCGATGTGTTGATCAAGCAGTAGTTAGTTGGCCTCTGCCGAAAAATTATTCAAGCCGGAGCTACGAAAGCTCACTAGGTGGCGCTGCTTCGGAATGCAGTAATAAATCAAATTGAGATTTATGGTCCTCTGAAAAGGATATCACTCAACCTTTTTACAAATGTTTCAAATGTGTTGTTGATAGCTGGTATAGAGTTACTTACTTTAAAAGATTTAAATTGTTATCTGTAGTGAAATTAAGTGAGAAAAACTTAAGAAAACAAACACATCTTAATTTTAAACATGCATTAATTAAATTAAAATTTATAGCACCTGTTACGTACAATAACAAAGCAACAAACAAATGGTTGTAATGGGAGGGATGAATTTAATACTTTTTAACAAATTTTCGACATTTGGTATCAATTTTGTTAGGTTTAATTCTACATCTCCTCAGTTAGTAGCATCTAGGCTTTTTTTTATTCTTATTGTAAAGGTTTGCAATCACGCTGAAATTACTTTTCCCTGGGGGAAGCAATTAAAAGCTTTCTCACGATATTCCTTAATTCGAGACAGGGGTAGATATGTTTATATTATAATAAGATATTACGTAAGTAAATAAGTAACAGTCCCTGTGTATATATATGGAACATATATTCCAGTCATTGAACGTTAAAATTAAAGTTACGAAGTAGTTAAAGATGAGCCACAATCGTAGACCCTCCCCCTTTACAGCTCGTGGACCCCCAATTTTTCAATTCCTACTATTAGTTCACACTCTCTATTTTTTACCGTAAAATCCGGCGTACAAGGCGTACTTAAACACAAAAAATAAGATAGAAATTTATGGGAGCACGTTATACGTCGGGTATAAAAATGAGAGCTTTAAAAATAAAAAAAACAGATTAGCATAGAAAAAAATATAACTTCTGCATAGATCGAAATATTGTTGATTAATAAGAAATGAGATTTCTCTCTCATCTCTTATGAACTTAAAGGGTGATAGTTCAAGAAATACACTATTTTTCAAAAGCCTGGGATAATTTCTGGAATAAATTAAGAGCACGTACATTTCAGGTTTCTTCGTAAAAAAGGAGGTGCGTGTTATACGGCGAATATACCTAAAAATTAAAAATTGCAGCTTGAAAGTATAGGTGCGCGTTATACGCCGGATTTTACGGTACATGTTTATCTTGTTCAAATTTTCAATCGTTAATAAAATACTTTCTATTCATCCTTTCAAGTTCAAATAAATTTGTTTAAACTTTTGCGGGATGACACTTGATGTTAATACAGTTTTTTCAAATACTGATTCATTAATAAAATTTTATTTTTCAATTTTAAATTTATTCTGCGTTATTTCCGTCGTAGTTACAATTAGCTGCAACAGATAGCACCAGTACATTTTTCTAACAAAGTAGGAATTCACGATAAATTTATTTTATATTACTTGTTTTTCCTGCTTACGTAGACCCTTTGCAGGCCATTGTAGATCCCTGGGGTCGATATAGACCACGTTGTGAATCACTGGCTTAAAATATAAAATTAATAATAAAGTACAATAAGTTTCCCCTCCTCCTCTTATATGTGTTTTCAAAATAAACACGATATAAAATACTTTTAAGTATTTAATAAGAAAAGTATCAGTTAACTGTAGTATAACGTACGAAAGTAATTCTATCAACAATAACAAAATAATATCAACATTGCCAAAATCAATTTTTTCAAAGTGCTAAATGAAACATGATTCTGATCTTTATCTCGATAACTGGAAAACAAATTATCAAAGTATGATAAAATCATAGAAAAACCATTGGATATATATATATCATTTTATATCCTTAAAAAAATATGGTTACCTGGTTACGAAGCATAATATTGTGTTGTACAAATAACGTTTTCTACACTTTTCATGATTTTATTTTTACAACGGCGACAAACCAGTTCAATATATTGAGGTAGCTAAAAAATATATACGTGAATTGCTATTCAATAATACTTATTCGGATTTAGTGCTGTCATTTGATTTGATTATTTTCATTCGGACATGTCCGTGTACGGAAACTATTTACACATGCACTAAAATAGAAACAACTCTTTTTTATTTAAGAGTTATGACGTCAATGTTACTGTTGTTATATATTAGATAAACAGAAATCATGTTTCACTTCAAATCCTTAGTTAAATATGATGTCGGGTGTCAAACTTATGAGGATGTTTTTTTTATATCTTTTGTAAGACACGTGCAAAACTTTTCTCATAAGTCTTTGTTTTGTATGTCAAATGAAAAGCACATAAGCACTATTAGATCTTTTTCAATTCCTACTATTAGCTTACACTCTCTATATATTGATTTATTTATTTTCGTGGAATTTTCAATCGTGAATAAAATACATTTTAAAGCGCTCAATTGAGCTGAAATTTAATAACATGATTATTTTGGATGACAATACAGTAATTTAATTATAATTAATAAAAATTAATTGATTAAAACTAATTAATTAAGAATTACAAATACAGCCACGTTGGTATCATTTTTGGCGATTTAGCGACCATTTTGGCGCCTTGTGTCAAAACTTGGAAAGGTTTTTTCCTCACATTTTAAAGCACTCATTTGAGCCGAAAAGTAAAAATACGATAGTAAAGTTCTGAGTAAGCATATGAGTTTTTGAGTAAAAATACGATAATTTAATTTTTATAAATTGACTGAAACTCATTATTTAACGAATTACGGATACAGCCACCTTGATTTCATTTTTAGCGACTTGGGGGTCAAAACTTTACAAGATTTTTTTTCTCACGTTTTTAAGTATTCAGCTGAACTAAAATTTTATATACACGATTGTTTTGGAGGACAATACGAACTTTTTAATCATAATCAATAGAAATTAATTACCACTTAATGTTGTGATTCTGTCATATGTATATACATATTTATATTAATTGTAACTGTTTAATAAAAAGTAGCTAAAATAAATTTTCTTTGTTGATCTAAGTAGGAATTGACTTAATTTTTTTATATTACTTGTTTTTTACAACTGTTTTCATCTTTTGGTAACTTAATTTTTGAATTATATACATTTTTCAATCATATGGTTTTGCGCCCTTAGAAATACAGTAAATGATTAAAAAATGAGTAAAGAATCACATTTATGCAAAATTTTTAAATGTTACCAAAACTTTTAATGGTTCTTTTTAAACATGAGTAATGAAGTACTTTCAATACATGAGAACTGAAACTCATTTTCCTTTTGTAAAGAGCTTAAAATGGATAAGATGCCCAAGTAATGATGATGGGAAAAGATATTCAATTAATGATTATGGGAAAAGATACTCAAATAATGATGATGGGAAAAGATACTCAAATAATGATGATGGAAAAAGATACTTAAATAATGATGATGAAAAAAGATACTCAAATAGTGATGATGGAAAAAGATACTCAGATAATGATGATGAAAAAAGATACTTAAATAATGACAATGAAAAAGATACTCAAATAATGACAATGGAAAAAAGATACTCAAATAAAATGATGATGAAAAAAGATACTTAAATAATGATGATGGAAAAAGATACTCAGATAATGATGAAGGAAGAAGATACTCAAATAATGATGATGGGAAAAGGTACTTAAAGGATGGCATTATAAACGGAAGTATTTTAGAAAAAAAAGCTTTGAATCGTTAATCAAAACTTCTTAAATATCGTTTTTAATGTACTTTTTCGAAAAAACTTCTTAACGCAAACCTAGTAATGATTAAAAAAGTTCTAATATATCCTCAAAGAATAGTATATCGTGAATTTTGATATTTTCCCTCTTTTTGGTTATCTACACTAAAAGTTTACATTTTTGATTAAATCATTACATATCTGACAAGAATATTTTTGTAAGTTTATAGAGCTGTTTTACAGCTGGAAAAATATGACGATATTATTTATCTCACGAAAATACTATCTACTATTTTTCTAAGCTATTCATTCCAAACACAGTCGAATGAAATTTAAAAGTGAAAATACTTGGGAACTTATTTTAAGTATGAAAAATTATCATTGTTAATTTAAAAAAAATTAAATGTAATTAAAGAGAATGCAAATCAAAGGGCTTCATTTGTTGATAAAAATTTCATATAATTGTACAAATTATTGTGATCACGATTTGAGACCGTATTAAATTTCTAGTGAACTAACAGACATTTATATAATTTTTGTCCATTCCCCGTCCCTATAATAAATTATGTATAATTATAATATCGATGTATAATATGTATAATATTGATGGTCCTAAGCTTAAGCCTAACAACTGATACACAATTCGATTCTGAACCATCAATTATTATTAGTTATAATAGCCATGTATTTTTGTTCAAATGCAACTAATACCCATTATAAGACAGAGAATGACAAATAACAATAGTTATTATTTCAAATCTCAAAATAGTAATAATAATTATTATAGTTATTTGAAATCTTTAAACTTTGACCTTAGAATTAAACTTTAATTTCTACTAGGTTCGCATGCATAAGACGTTAAATAATTTAGCATACATTTTTCTAACAGTATATCCAAAGTTTGCAAAATATATTGTAAATATTTCCCTCTTATATATACAGGAGAAAGCGACTCACTCACTCATCACGTGATCTTCGGAACTAAAAGACATGTACACTTAAAATAAGGTAGGGATGTTGCTTTTGTTGAGTAGAGATCCGCTAAAAAACGGGTTTTGCGGTAATCGATTCCTGGGAGTTACGGAGGCATTTAAGATTTAAAACATTCATGTTCTTGAACTATTAGACCTACAGACAGGAAATGAAGCAAGCATGTTTCTTTTGTTGTTTAGAGATCCCCTAAAAATGGGTTTTGAGGAAACTGATCCCGAATGGGGCAACGGAGGCGTAAAAAAATATTGTATTATAAATTCAAAGCCTCGTACTTTTTTAAATCAAAATAAAAATTTTAATTAATAATTTTCAATACAAACAAGAACATAATGTTAGGACTTAGGAATCAATAACTTCTAAAAACAATATAAAATCATATGACATTATGAAATACCCAGCGAAGTGGACGGGTAACGGTTCATTTCGTAAGGAAGAAGAGATTCACTTAAAAAAATTTAGTATGATTTTTTTTTTCTTTAAGGTATCCGACTACGTTCTTAAGGTTCGGAACCGTGATTTTAAAAAAGTGCATAAATGGATAATTTTCATGATATTTAGAGTAACTTAGATTAGAATAGATGCATAAAATTGTTTTAAGGACATTTTGACAAAAAACATTTATTTAAATATATTTTGGCAAAAAATTAACTTAGAATAACCTTTTTTCAAAATGTTCTCATTTTATAAAAAATGCATTTAAAATAATAATGTTTTGCTTATATAAAGTAAAGACTACTCCAGAGAGTCTGAACTATGATTTTTGAAAAATTCACATTATTTTCAGAGTTATCACCCATTGAAATAATTATCGGCGTTCTTTTCTTAAAATTTCTCCCCTCTGTTATCGTAAAACATGGATAAACCCACTTCTAAGTTATATATTTCAAAAATTCTAGTTGAGCCTCTGTACAGAGGTCTGAGCTATATACAGGCAAAATATTATTATAATAGAAGCATTTTTCACAAAAGGAGAATATTTTGAAAATGGATCATTCTATGTTCCTTTTTTGTCAAAGTATTGTACTTAAATAATTTTTTATTGTAATACTATTCTTAAAACAATTTGATATACATTTTCTAATCTAAGTGACACTAAATATCATAAATATTATCCATTTATACGCTTTTGCAAAATCACGGTTCCGAACGTAGTCGGATACCGTAATGGTTTTGTATTGTTCAAATATTTGAAACAGTGAAATATATCTGAGACGAGAGATTTCTCATCACAACACACAATACCTTTAGTAATTAAGTTTTAGTTTGTCAAAAGCTTTTGTTTTTCTTCTAATTTAAAATGAGCCAATGAATCCTCTTTCAGTAAACTATGCGTAAAAATAACTACACATTTTTCTTAATATATTTCTCCCTAGTTAATTAAAAAATATATATATAACATTTCTTTTCCAGTTTCTCAAACTGCGATTTTATAAAATAGAAAAAAGTTGTACAGCCCCTTGGAACTACTTAAGGGAACTAGGACATCGTGCACATTCAAAAAATCGATTTTCAATTCTAATGTTTAAAAATAGTGCATATTTTTCTGAATCTAAATATGTATAATACTTATATGTTTGTTGAAAAAAACCCCTTAAAATATGAAAAAAGTAATTGACAAAAATGTAAACAAACGTTTACAAATGTTTAGTTTTTTTTTCACTTTTTCTCCAATCCATACTTTTTTGCTTCTATATAGGTACACTTTAAAAAATACTTTTACACTATATGGTGCAAATTTTATACTTCTACACAGGCTATCTGTGCATATAGTGAACCTATTTTTTTTAGATTAAGTAGTACATAGTTTTTTAAAATATAGTTTTATGTACGAAAAAGGGAAAAAATAAAAATTTTGAAAACATTAAAGTTTTTTATAATTTTTTTTAAAGAAACTACCTTAACATTTTACTAAAAAAAAAGGTTCACTATATTTTGTGTATTGTTTCATATATGCGCAAAAAATATTTCACATATTTAAAAGATATTTTTTTTAAAAAATGGTATCTAAACACAAGCATGTATTACGAGATATCAGAAATTATGTCCAACTTAAACTAAACAGAAAAAAAATTTAACTAAAAAATAATTTTTGTATTTCTACAGAATGATTTAAATATTTTTATTAAGGTCACAAAAAAAATCTAAGCTCTATTGAAAATTGCTGAACATATATGTCCAATAAAAAATGAGTCTTAATTTTGGCATTTTACTCTTTCGAGCATGCCCTGATACTCTTAAATGGATGTTAAAAAGAATAATGAAAACATTAAGAAACATAAATCTCCAAAGAGAAGATATAATATCCCAAAAGTATATGAAAAACAACTAGAAACATGGAATTGGGGTTCAATTCGTTGGAAAAGATAGAGGAGGGGAATAAGGTAACTGAAATAAAACTACCCAATAAAATTCTAACCTTGGCTTGTAGTGAATTAATTTCTCGTTATGACGAAAGTGTTTGCTGTGTAGTAATGGATATGACGACGCTCTCTGAATCACAACTATATTACAATCGGAAACGACAGTTCCCTCTTTCCGTTTTGGAAATTGATAATATCCGACATCTTTTAAATGAGTCTCAGGCAGACCCTTTTTTGTATAGGGACCAATATTTACTCATGATGATTTATTATTTTTATCTAAATAATGACATAAGTAATCTAAATCAGAATTATATGACAGTGAAGTAAGTGTCACCGAGATATTATAGGTTTAAAATATATGTAGCTAAAAAAAAGTAAAAAAAAGACTGAAGTTATCCGATGCCTGAAATAGTGAGTTCCATTACGAGTGCTTAATATCAATTGTTATAATTACTTACTAGTTCTATTCCGAAATACGGAGTAAGTGTAAAAATGTAGTACAAAACACCCTATACGTTTTTACCACAATGACATTCATTTTCTGGTTAATCGTTTTATTCTTACATTGGCCGCGGTAGCCGAGTGGTATAGGTATCGGATCGTGGCTTGCCTTGTCACGAGTTCGAGCCCAGTGCCACTAAAGACCCGCCGTGTAGGGCAGCGATGCACGTTAAATCTGCCGAGAGCTGAAACGTCTTCCCGTTGGTGTGGTGTGGTAGTTAGGAGAGGGGTGTGCCAGCTCAGGTGTCGTCCACGTCACTTGACCATGGTTCAAAATTACGTGGTCCGTCGCCAAAAGCCCTCGTGTAGCTGAACAGTGCGACGTTAATATTCAATCAATCAATTTATTCTTATATTAAGAACCATTTTTTACTTTTTAGTTCGATTCACACACACCATAAAAGCGTGATATTTCGTTTTTTTAAACTATAATTTATTTTTCATTTTTTAGTTCGATCTACAATAAAAGCGTGTTTTATTTTAGTTTTTAAACTATAATTTATTCATTGATGGATTAATCTTAAATGCGTCATTTTTTTAGAATTTGGAATACGCATTTGCATCCTATCAGTGCGTCGATCAGTGGTTTGCAAATTGTAGGATCAGCCCTAACTGAAGGAAATCTGGAAGAGTTGAGTTTGAAATGTTTAATGCGGAAGAAGTTGTTAAGTGAATATTTTTCATTAAAAATTCGGATATTTTTATTTCATTATTTGTATTAACTATGAACGTTTTCGCTTTAGGGTTGCAACAATCTTTAAGTCATTAAATTTAGAATTAGTTGCCAAGTCTGGAAATGGGAAATCGTTAATCCTGATTAAGACAATGGAACAAAATTATTGTTGTTGTGGTGTTTTTTTCTTTTTATCCTGGGAACATACGGAATACAAGTGAAAAAGAACAGAAAGCATATAATACAACAGAAGAATATACACATTTATTACAGATGATGATCCCAGCATATAAGAAGAGGTGCGCTGCTTTCCTTTCAAGACGGGAATCCAGGTGAAAGACCGACTTCTTTCCCGAAGAAGATACGACCATGTCTTACTCGGAATTCGAACTAGAACCCACTCGGTTACAAGCCGAGAGTCATAGCCACCATACTGGCTGGGCGACAACAAAATTATTAAATTGATGTATTGTCAACGGTCCTTGACAAGTGTGCAAAATTTCGAATTAATCTGACGTTTTAAAATGAGTAAAAGTCGAGCTCAAAGATTCCGCTATATAAAGGTGAAGCTTATAAAAGCGCGCTAAAAATCGCCGCGCAGTTAGTTTAACAGATGCTGTTGCACGTTGTAAGTGTAATGTAATCAAATAATGTTAATGTTAATGAACATTAAAAATATAAGTACAGATAAAACGGGTTTTAGAAGAAAAAATATTCAAAATTAAGTCATTAACTTTTTTTGCATATTCATTGTGAAATCAATAGTGTAATGAATGGCAAAAAGATGGTACTAGAGCGCCCCCTCCTGGCCGCATGGATACTTAACCAGAGTCGGCACGCCACCTCGGTGGAGTGCGGAAGCGCCAATGTCCGCCCGTGTAAACCCCTCAGTATTTGTATTGTATTAACTGTTTTCATGTATTTGTAACTGTGCTCAATCAAGATGTACAACCAATTAAAATTATTTGAGCAAGCCGCCGGTGTTATTTTTGAGTACCGGTTATAAAATGGCACCCAACGTGGGCCTACGTCTTTTTGCCATTCGTTACAATAGTTAGTAATGAAAGAGTTTCGACTTTCTAGGCAAAGATAATTTAAAATGGCATGTTATTTTGTATGCTCACACTCGGGAAGACATTTTAAAACATTCTTTGCTACAGTAATGTTGACAAGTTGGAATAAAATGAAACGAGGAGCTTATCGCCAAATATATGTTTTTTAAAAAGGATTATTTCTATTATTTCATTACTAAATTAATTCTTTGTTAATTAAAAAGTACATCGTCTATTATTTTGGATCAAAATAATGTCGAAAACTTTTTTTTATGAATTTTTAAAAAATACTCAAATTTTAAATATTTAATAACTACTTATCAAATTCAAATTTTTTATAACATCTTCATTTATAAAAATAATTGCATGAGTTGAAAAGATAACTTACTTCGTTACGATGCAGTATGTTTTTCTTTTCTTTTTTTACAAAACAACGATACTTTACATATTTTAGGATTTTTTTTCAAAAATGAATGAATATCGATGCGTTTATATGAAAATGATTTTTATAAAACTCATACTTTGATCTTTTAGAGTTAGTGATTTAAAAAATAAATTGCCAAAACTTTTTTTTACGAATTTTTAAAAAATACTCAAATTTTAAATATTTATAATAACTACTTATCAAATTGAAAAGTTGCAAAGTGAGTGAGTGAGTATTAAAGTTCCACTGTTCACTTACTCGAGAGCTCTGATAGCGAGAGGGGAAGGGGAATTTCCATGACAATATGTCATGCATTTAAAAATGTTCGTGCAACTCCGGGGGAAAATAAAACTGTCTGACAAAGAAAAGAAGTGAAAAAAATCTCGAAACAGGGAATTTTAAGTTATACACTCCGTAAAAGCCCAAGCAACGACGGGCTAGGTGGAGGGGGGGAGTCATTTTGAAAAGAGTATTAGAAGTGCTGACTTTGTGAAGGAAATGGAAAATTTATAAAAGTAGGAGAAAGTCCGTGCGACGCCGGGCCATGCAGCTAGTTAAACAACAACAAAAAAAAACCATTTTGCATGTTTTTTAAGAGAGCTATTGCAAAGTCTTATCCACCCCTCCCCCCCGAAATTTATTAAAATCCTTTTTGAGTGCTGTATTTTTCTGCCTAGTGCAGGAGTTGGCCACTAGGAATCCCCAACGAGTTTTTTGTGGCCCACCCAGACAAAAAACACTTTTTGTCTATTTGGTTTTCCGACAATGTTTGGATCAACATGTACTCGTAAGCGAAGATTTCCTTGTATGTAGATCAGAAAGCAGGGACGTCTTAAAACTTCTTGAGGCCCTGAGCCTCTAAAAAAATGTAGGCCCCACCCAGTGGCGTAACGGAGAACATTTGGGCCCCCTGCAAAGTCAGGTTTTGGGTCCTCAAGTTGCATTTTACAAGGGGTAGATACTTGGCGGCAGTCAGACTTTAGGGCCCTCTAGAACTTCTGGGCACCCCCGTAATGCGTGGGTGTACGTTTCGCCATTCCCCCTACCTATGATCCTCAAAAGTAGACAGTACACATCATATGTTGTCAAATACCCGCACGAATAATAACCGGAAACAAATAAATGTGCATGACTCAACCGACAGCCGCCTTTTGACTGAATAAATAATGATGGCGCATGGTGCTAGGCTTAGGCAAGTACATGGACGTCGGTCCTCACATGTAGCCAGTTGACATGTCTTCCGAAACTCCCAGTTTTTCGGAGAATACAACCGGAAATATCATTCGACAGTTGAAATTATTCGAATTATGATCTTATTAAGGCTGAGTCGAGAACGACACGAGGTCCCTCCCCCCTCTGCACCTGAGGCTCTGGGCCCGGTTGGGCCCTGCCTTAAGACGATCCTGTCAGCAAGTGTGTTTTTCTTGTATGAAGATCAGCAAGAGTGAATATAGATGCCAATTGGCTAACATTAATTGTAACCTGTGATGAGAATTTCAACAAGCGCAATCTCACTCCTGATTTTAAAAAAATTACAGTAAAATGTGCTGGAATACATTGCCTCATTAAATTGTTTTTAAAATTAAATATGCTTCAGCTATAGATGACGTGAAATTAGCACGATAAATAAATTGAATGAAACTGCCAATATTTTTTTTTAACTTATTGATTTTTATGGATAATTTATACCTTTTCTCAGATGCAAAGTTTACTAATGAATGCAATCATTTTTTAAAATTGGAGCGCTCCTGCGGCCCTCGAGCCAAAACAGTTGCCCACCCCTGGTATATAAGTGCTGTCCCTTCACAATGAATTTCGTAGCCGTAGTTGTCGAGTGGTCAAAGTCACGAACTCAAGGTTGGAGTCGTAGAGTCCCAGATTCGAGGTCTAGGGCCACTGAAGACCAGCTGTAAAGAGGGACTGATGTACGTTAAATCTGTCGAGGCTCTGAATCCTCTCAGTCACTTGACCGTGGCTCCAAATTATGAGGTCCTTTCCCAATATCACCTTTATGTTTGAATCTTTAAAAATACCTTGTAAGCTATGTAAACTTCTGTAAAAAATGTAAAAGATAAGAATTTTGTTAAATAAAGCCTGTTCCCCCAAGGAACCAGTTTGTAGTCTTAGAATCCTTTCGGGAAAGCTTGGTTCTTATGGGCATTCTTCCAATAACCCTACATGCTGCTTTAGAGCACGATGTACATTAAAATTATTTCATCATCATGAATGTACAAGTGTTTTAAAGAGTTTTGCTAATTAAATTCGAATTCAGTACTCAAAACAAAACAAAAATTTGATGTTTTAAAAACATTTACAAATTTAAATGGAAACAAGTAATATAAATTTTTTTAAAAAAAGTCAATTCCTTATGAGGTCACCCCTCAGGGGCTCACCTTCTTTAGGTAAGTACGGGTGTCACAATCCCGAGGTACCTAGTGATCTTTTCCTTTTCCCAAGGGGTTTACTATCTTTGGTAAACACGGGTGTCACGACCCCGGGGTACCCTACTGATCCTTCTCTATTTTTAACCCTCCTTCTTGTCATTCAATTTATCCTTTCTTTCTTTTCCCGTCTAGATCACAGATTATATTAACGAATGTATGGCGCAGTATAGCCAAACTTGGCTCTTGCGCCAAAAAAAATCAACACTCACTCACTCACCCTTATGAGGTCAACAAAATTTTTCTTATTTTAGTTAACCCCTTCCCGGTTTTTCCCGAGCTTAACTCGGGGAAGGGGTTAATTAAATTTAATTAATGAATTGATATTTGAAAAAATTGCATCAACATCAAGAGTCATCTTTTGCAAGTTAAAAAATATATGAAAACCAAGAAAAGAATATTTGAAGCCCCCCAAAAATTCATTTGAAAAACCTACTAGCGCCATCTGTTGATGCTAGTTCTAACTTCGTCAGAAATAACGCAGAATAAATTTAAAATAAAAAAATAAAACTTAATTAATGAATTAATATTTAAAAAAAACTGTATAAACATCAAGTGCCATCCATTACAAGTTTTTAAAAATGCATTTGAACTTCAGTGGATGAATAAAAAGTATTTTATTAACGACTAGCTGGTATACCCGTTCTTCGCACGGGTGAACTGAAAAATTAAACAACACAGATTGAAGGATAAAGAAGTTTTTAATGATTTAATTTTACGTGAATTGCAAATTAAACAAAAAAAGCTTTTGGTCTAACTCAGGTAACAAAAAAAAAAAGAGAGAAATAAAACACCTTTGTTAAATTTTAAGTATGTAGATCTAATAGCTGATAAAAAAGAATTTTTTTTTTATTTATGACTCCCCGTAACACTCTTGAGGGCTGATTTTTGAAAATACCTTCCTAAGCTGATCTGTGCTCAGCAAAAGTAACACATTGTTAAAAGTTTTGTGTAATGAACGCTTAAAATAGTGTAAATAATTTTTATTTGAAAGTATAATACATTGATATTACTTTCTGTAGTATTTATTTTATGTTAAAATTGTAATATTAGCAAGCAACGCCGTTTCTTAAATTATAATGACGATCCAATGAAAAACATAGCGAAATTTTAACGATAGAGTCAAGTTGGCAAATGCCTAGCTACTTTCATAACTCGAGCTTTATTAGAGCTTTGTAAGACCCACCATGTAGGGGAGCGATGCACGTTAATACTTTATCCACCGCATAATGATTTACTGCAGTTTTTTTCATACAATATTTTTTTGGATCACTACATTGAAAATTAAGGGATATACATAAACAAAATACTCCACTTTGGGTATTTTAATCCGTTAGAGCTAATAAATTAAATAAAGATATTCCACTGTAAAATTAATTATATGTACCGTTCACTTAAAATAAGTAGTCAAATCATTTTCTAAGGTCTTCA
Organism: Trichonephila clavipes; assembly: GCA_019973935.1. Lineage (NCBI taxonomy): Eukaryota > Metazoa > Arthropoda > Arachnida > Araneae > Nephilidae > Trichonephila > Trichonephila clavipes. The sequence goes on from BMAU01019275.1 coordinate 578,095, forward strand.
TTAACATACAAAAACATAAGACACTTAAATATTGACAAACTATTTTTTCCGCTAAAATACTCACCATGGAACCCGTGCTGCCATATATCTTGGAAGAGTGCATTTCAAAGAATATTCCTGCTAATTATTGGTAGAATATTCCTTCTAAGTTGGTGTGGTGTGGTAGTTAGGAGAAAGGGGTGCCAGCTCAGATGTCGTCCACGTTACTTGACTATGGTTCAAAATTACGTGATCCGTTGCCAAAAGCCCTCGTGTAGCTGAACAGTGCAACATTAATATTCACTCACTCTCACACTCCAAGAAATAGAGAACAATAGTTATTGCGTTTTTAAGTGTAAAAATAATTATATCTGCATATCAATTAAAATTATAGCGTTATAATTAACTACTAACCACAAATAAATTTTGAAAATTTGTCCAAATGATGCAGTGTGAAAGAAACAGCTTATTTACTTTAAGTATCAGAACTGATAAAAGCATTTATTTGGAAAAAAAGATCAATTTCTTACTACCAAATGTGCATAATAAGATGTTAAAAAAAACATTAAAATAAAGAGAGATTTATAACAACCTCTCCCTTCAAAACTTAGTTTGATTCTGAAATAAAAAAAAATAGGCATTATATCAGAGGAATTAATTAGAAGCGAGCACTTTGCGTAGCCAAAACAAAAAAGGTTTTTCACAAACAAAAGATAGATATATGCAGACGTGGTTTTTTTTTTTTGCAGCGCATGCCAGAATTGCTAGCAGAAGACAGAATTTTTTCTTACTTACTTGACAAATATCGTTATATTTTTGACACTTTTCTCAAATCTTTATAAATTATAGTCTATGCTATAAATTATAGCCTATGTGCTATTCTGATGTATAAGCTATATTACTGTAAAGTTTCATTAAAATCCATTCAGTAGTTTTTGCGTGAAAGACTAACAAAGATTTTCACAAACTTTCACATTTATAATATATATTAAATTGAAAATTTGAACAAGATTATATATATATATATATATATATATATATATACATATATGTATAGGGAGAGAGTTAAATAATACACTAGAAATTTTAAAAAAATCAGATAAGTAAAAAATCAAAGAATAATTAATTTTTTAAAAAAAAATTAATAACAAGTATGTTTTAAATTATGTGCTTATGATAGGGAAGTAAATAAGCACACACACACACACATATATATATATATATATATATATATATATGTATGTATAGGAGAGAGTTAAATAATACACTAGAAATTTTAAAAAAATCAGATAAGTAAAAATCAAATAATAATTTTTTTAAAAAAAATTAATAACAAGTATGTTTTAAATTATGTGCTTATGATAGGGAAGTAAATGGATTTATTACAAGCAGGAGACAATTGGAAATTTAAATATGTGTGAATAATTAAACATTAAAACAAAAAATTCTTAAAACTAAAATCAAAAAATAAATGCAGCTGTTTTATTCGATGCACTGAATTTCTTTGAAAATACAGTGAAAAATATTTGAGTCAACTTTTAAAAGAGAATAAACCACTAAAAGAGATTTAAATTATCACATTCTTGATAGGCGAAGATAGTTTTGGTTTCCATTTCAAGATCATTTATTTCTTGTAGACACTTAAGCATTAACTCATGTAATACAAAAGATTTAAAAACGTTTGAATTATAAATCATCTAACAGGAACATCTGCTCATGCGTCTCAGTGCCCAAGGTCATTAAAACTGACATGGGCACAGTATGCCTTGGCGAGTGGCGTAACGGAGAACACTTGGGCCCCCCTGCAAAGTCGAGTTTTGGGCCCCCAAGTTGGGTTTTACAAAGGGTAGGTACTTGGCGATAGTCAGGCTGTGGGCCCTCTAGAGCCCTGGGACCCCCGCGATGCGGGGGTTTACGTTACGCCACTGGCCTTGGCCCTCATGGGCTGTTGCGTCACTGAGTTTAGTTTAGTAATAAATTCGTTATTGAAACCTCTCTAATATATATTTTTTTCATTTTGGTTTAGTTAAAGAAGTTATGAGATATCGTAAAATGTCGAAATAATGCCGTAATATCCATAAATTTAAATCTGAAAAATTCTTTTAAAACTTTAAATTTGCTTACAATAATTTCTTTGAATAAAAACTCAATGGTTTTCATCTCTATTTAATGATTTGTATTTTTCTTTGACACAGAATATTTAATTTCCTAGTGCTTTGATGATGTCATTTAATTCCTTGAAAATTTTACCGATATTTCCTTGTTTTTCCAAGTTTTCTTACGGAAAATGTTTTTTTTTATTATTATTAAGTGTGAAAAAATTTTCTTCGTAATTTATTCATCATTATTCACAAAATCCACATTAATTGTTCATCATATTAACATTTCATGATCTAAAATTTTTATTCATCTAACAATAAAATCGTACTATAGAATTTTCTCTTTTTTAAAATAGAAAATTAATATTCCGAGAGATTCTTAGCCATTATATTACTAAAAATTCTACTGTAGCGCCATCTGTAGCTGAAAGGGAACACTATCTTTCTCCTGAGATTTTTCAAATTTACAATAATTACACGGAACAGATTTACAGTAAATTGTAGTTATCATAATTTTATAATAAATTAAAATTCCATGCTTCTTTTTAGAATAAAAAACAATTACTATCAATTAGTGTAACTAATAAACACAATCTGTAAGGCACCACGAAGTTTTAAAATATTAACAAAATGTTTTAAAAGAACTATTTCAAAATTTTTTTAAAGAACAAACGAATAATTTTTATCTGAATTAATAATCTTTCATTATTTTGAATTTTCCAAAGACTTTTCTTATTTTTGGGTAAAGTAAGTAAAGGTAAAATTTTTTTACTAGTAAAAATATTTTATTTTATTCTTTAAAAATATTATTTTTTGTATAAAACTGGAATGCATGGACTCGAAGAAATGACACAACTCATTAGCAAAAAGATGTCAAGTTCTGTATGCCCCTTACTCTTTTTTTTGTATACCAAAAAAAAACATATACAATATTAATTAATTAATAAATTATGAGCAACATTTATAATTATAATACAAATATTTATTATTTACTAAAGAAATTTTTGTTTTAAATGTTTCCCAGAAATTTAAATTATGTAAGATTAAATTTGACCCCCTTTAAATAATTATTTTAACACTTTTTGCCTTGGAAGTAGGTGTTTAAAACTTACAATAAATAGTACAATGAACTTCATATGTTCTTTTTAAATGATAATTATGTTTTGTGTGAGTTAAAGCACTTCTTATCTTTCACATTAATAAACATGTTTAAAAATAATACTTTTCCTTGATTTTGTAAAATGAATAATTTTCTTTTGTCAATGACGCATTTTAATATAATTTAGAAACTATGATGCACGTGTTTGTAATACATTGTATGGGGAAAAATATTAGAAATTTTATAAATATTTCCAAAAAAAAAAGAAAGAAAGAAAGACAGACGATTCTTTAGTCATTTCTTTCAGGTTCAGGTATGTCATCAAATTTCCTTTGTTATTGTTATGATGGCCATTTTTATGATTGGTGAAACGTACAACGAATATAAATCTGAATTTTGCTTTGATAAATTTCTTGATGGAGGAAAAAAGTTTTATGAATTGAGGATCAAGTGTTTTCTTGATGAGTAATCTAAATGAAATATATCTTTCAAAATTTAATATTGAGACAAAAAAGTAGTTGATACACTTATAAATTATAGAAATTTTGTTCTTTAACCCCTTAATTGCTTGCCTTTACATCGTACGGGCTACCGAAAGCTGGCCACAACCGGTTTGCCAGTATGCTGAACGGGCACTGATATTGTCTCCTTTCTATCATTGATTTAAACGTATTTTTAATTCATAGTGAGATAATTAGTGCTACTGGTACAGTAGACCACATGAAGTAATATTATCAAGAATATATTATTTTTTAACTTTAACGATTCCTCTTACAGAATGTATTCCATACAGCAGTGTTTCTCAAACTGTGGGGCACGCCCACCTATGGGGCGGGATAACCCTGCAAGGGGGGACACGAGTATATGGAAAAAAGTCGAAAATAAAACATTATTTAAAAAATTTATCAATTTACTAAAAGGAAGCAAAACAAAATATATTCTGACATAACAAAGAACAAAATACACATTTACTCTGCTATACAATACTTATAAATATATGAGGAAGCCACAATATATTTGATATTAAGTATGAATACTAAGTTAAGAAAAAGTTTAATATTTACTATTGATTTTTCCATTGGATTATATTATGTGCAAAATTGTATACAAAATGTAATACTTATATTGACAATTTGCATAGTTTATAATTAAGATAGTATAGCAGCTTTAGCGTCGAGAGAGAGAAGTATTATATATACCTTATTACTGCATTCGCATTCAATACATTGTTATTGTATGGGGGGCGCGATGAAATTTATGATTGAAAATTGGGTCGCGGATATCGAAAGTTTGAGAAACACTGTCATACAGAATTAGTTCTGTAAAGTTGAGATAATATGTGAATTCCATAGGTTCCCAACCAATGTAGCGGACATATACAAGTTCAAGAAAAAGATATTAACAATTAAAAATAATTATGATCGAAAACATTTGAATGATATAAAGAATAATAAATATGATAAATGAGATGCTTAAATCTCACAAGGTCATTTTGGCCGCAAAGTACATGTGAGGGGAAAAAGTAACTTTATGTAAATTGTCTTTATAGCAAACTTTTCTTGGAGAAGATTATTATTGTGATAGAACACGCGACCAGGAAATATTTAAAGAAGCACGTGAATTTTGGGGTCGAGTACATACTTAAGAACTTCTCTTCAAACGGATAAATAATTGTATGGTAAAATTCGAATCGACATATGGATACGGTACTTGCGTGTAGTGGTTTGCACATGGTGAGAATCTCAAGTGCTTTAAGCCTCGTTTTAGAAATCAGGTTTGTATAAATGGAACACTGGTCTATTTTAAATGACAGAACTTTTAATATTAGTTTGTTACAGAACGTTAGAAATAGGTACCGAAGAAAAAAATTCTGAACTAATTTTGCAATACGAATGGTACTTGCAATTATTTTCGGAAAATATCGGGAAAAATAATTCCATCGCTTATATATATATTATCTAAACAGTCTACCAGAAAGTTATTTGATTTATAATAAAAACATTGCAGCTTTCATTAACCACTTAACAGTTTCTTTTTTCTAACATATTATGTTAAAAAATAAGTATATTTTTTGTAAACACTTTTAAGATCAAGTGAATTATATAAACTCAAATCAGCAGTCAGAAATGTTATAAATATTGAATTTAAAGAATTATGCTGATTTTTATCTTCATTGAAAATACATATTTTTCCTTAAAGTTGGCTTTTTTCCGAAGAAATAAGCAAAAACAACAGAACACTTTACAAAAATGTATATTAGATTCAAAAAGATAATATTGTACTTGCAGTTATAATTATTCTCTTAAAATTCTGTTTTTGTGTGGTAAATTTTAAAACAGGGGGACAAGCATAGCCCATCATCGCAATCGGGACAAAAATATAGCGTTTCTTTTTTTTTTTCCAGCCTTTTTCTAAAATTGTTTTTTTTCGAACAACACGCAAAAAATTGCTTTGTTGATCTCAATTTCATGTCGGTGGGAGGAATCATTTCTAAAAAGTTTTTTTCTGTCTATCGCAAAATTCCTGGTCCCCTTCTTTTTTCTCATTTACCTTCCCAAGTCTTTCAAAAAGGCGGTTTATAATATCAAGCCTGAAATTCAAATGAGATAATTTTCCTTGCAGTTTCTGATATAAGTATTTCACAAAGATGTATCCAAAAGATGGAAGAATATTTTTTTGTATTATTTCTTACCTCTTTTTTTGTTATTGGGTAATTTGTGAGATGCTGATCGATTCTATCTACACCACAAGAGAAGTCCAATAGCAAACTCTTCATCACTTCCAGAATCATTTACAGAAATTTCAGACTCATTATCTGAGTCAGTATCAGAATTATTTTCTGTTATACGTGCCTCTCATAATCACTCATTTTTCTTCTATGTTAGGTTCAAAATTTAAAAGAAATAGTGTTCGTAGCTTACGGTACACCGATCTAGTAAAAAGAAAATTCCCGCATTGTCTATTCTAAAAGAATGCAGAAAAACCTAACCTTGAAACTGGTTTAGACATTTTTTTGTAATCCTAACTTTGCTCGACTATTAGAGAAATCTGTTAGAAACATTGCTCACTAAACGAGCAAAAAATGCGGGCAAATCAGAGGATTGGAGTAGGGCAAATCAGGGAAAAGCCATTTCAAGTGCCCGAGTGGCGTTCGGGCAAAACTGGAGGAGGAGAGGGGGGGAGTGATTAATACTATTTATAAAACTAAAGTAAGTATCAAAGTTTCATTTAATTTTTTAGTCATTCTACAGTTGATGCTTTACAAAAATAAATTTATAATAATGAAAATTGTGTAAATACGTAAATGTATCGACAAATAAAAAATTATTTTTCATAGAGAAGAGTAGATATTTCAATAAGCAGAATGTAAAATACATGTTCATTAATACGTTTCTGTTTTTGATGCCTTTTGTTATACTTGAGCTGTCATTCAAACTCAGTGGCGCAATAGCCCATGAGGGCCAGGGCCTACTGTGCCCATCCTAGTATACGTGACCAATGGATGCAGAGGTGCATGAGTAGATGTCCCGATCAGGTCAGTTTGAAGCGAGACCACTCAAGCACAAGTTTAGTCCCCAGTGTTTAAGTTATCGACCCACTGCAGAGGGGATGAAAGGCTGAATCAGCCTTGCACAGTCCGGGAATAGAACCCGGACCTGTGTTGTGGAAGCGCGATACATTACCACTCAACCACTGAGCCTTCCAATATTAAACAAGTAAACAATATTACATAAATTAAGTAAACATTTAAAAAGACAGCGCATTTTTCTCGTTCTTTTCCTTTATTATTCTTTGGACACAAACAAAAACTGTTGCCACTCACGACAAGACATATTTATTTTTAAACATCATTATTATAAAGAATAAATAAAATATGCGCGATGATGTCACTGTTTGGGATTATTTCCTACTGCGTGTGGAATTCAAGCATACAACACCCAACTTTCCTAACTTCCATATCATGTCATTTGTGAGGACTTAGGGCTGTAAGGCTTTCCACCTAGATCGAGGCCCACGAAATTCATCGTGACAAGAGGCTGGATGTACGCCTGTCGTTGGCCTTAGCCTTGAGCACCATGCAAGTGACAGTACGATTTAGCTCGGAAAAGTTCCCAAAGGGACGATAGATGGCGAAACCACCGATCTCCACCTCCACAATTTAGGCATGGAGCTGAAAGGGAGGGAAATATTCTCCAGTACCCTGCACTCGTGATTCAGCCCACAAGACTTTCGGACCCACTGATTCAACGAGCACGTACGCCGGGTGTACTCGGAGGGTATTTGGTGGCATCGGGAATCGAACCCAGGCCTTCCGGTCTTGAGTCCGATGCTCTAGGTCCGATGACTAGGTTACCCACGACTTGAGAGAATTAATGAAGAAGCTAATTAAAAAACTCATTCATGAGCATGTCCAAGTAAATATGCATAAAATTTAAACATATATGCTTATTTCTTTTATATTTGAGTTTTTTAAAAATCTGAAAAACAAGAAATTCAGAGAAACACTGCTTCATTCAGTGCGTTAATATTAAAGACCTTTCAAAATACTAGTAGGATTCAAAAGTTCTCGGACTAAGCCTATAACGCGGAAATTTTTGCAGTAGAGCGACTACAATAACATTTCTGTGTTATTGTATTCTCCTTTTCTAAAAAAAAAAGATTTGTTCCAAATCACGTGGTCGGTGAGTCGCCACGGAGTGGCGTCGCATTTTGTTGGAGGATGTATTTAGTCGTCGGCGTTTAAAAGAAATTGCGCTTGTTGAGCGGATAATGGAGAATAATTTTTGTGTTCGCTTGGGAAAGAGTGCTAAGGAGACTTACTAAATTTTGAATTAGGTGTAAGGCTTTGATACATTATCACGAATGCAAGCTTTTGAGTGGCATCGACGTTTCAGAGAAGGCAGGGAAAGTGTCGAAGATGACAAATGCTCTGGACGTCCGCAGACTTTCCGCACTGCTGAAAACATGGAAAAATTTCTACGGCGGTACGTAAGAACAGGTTTCAAATAATAGCAAAATCAGTTGGGATATCCTCGGCCATATGTCAATGGATACTGACTAAAGATCTTAGCATGCATAGGGTGTGTCACCATATCATTCTCCGCATGTTAAACGAAAACCATTCTGCAGATGAAGTTAAAAGGGCATCGCAGGCTGAATTAAAGGACACGGCTAAAAATGGATCCCAGAAATGTTTCGAGGACCTTTACAAGCCATGGTAAAAGTGTGTTGTTACTCAAGGGCCTTATTTCGAAGGAGGATGTATTTCAGCAGCTTAATTGGTAATATTTTTTAAATTATGGACTAAGTTCGGGAACTTCTGATTCCTATTACGTATATTATTTTTTAGCTTTTATTGTGTTTTAAAATAAATACTGATGACCTTATTATAAATAAATCTTTTTTGGCCCGTGTATAAACATGCACCCATTTCTGGATTAAGGTAAGCAAAAATTGGCTAGGTATTATCATATTTTTCTGAAATCTATGAAATTTGTAAAGATCTAAAAAGTTCATAACACATATATAAAAAAGTAGCTTTTATTTATTTACAAAATATATACTTTTAACATTTAATTAATAGAAAAAGAACCTTTCGGCGTCATTATAACATTCCTAGTTTTGAAGAACTGTGAATGTTTATTCGCTACCACATCGAATATTTTATTCATACTTCCATCGCAATTTAATTACAAAGCTATAATAATACTTTTTACTGATTGATACTCATTATCTTTTTGTCCATTAGCCAACTTTTGCATGAAACTATCTATAAATCATACGTGTGAGCTTCGACAATGATAAACTGATTTATGCTCTATAAAAAAAAGGAAAAAATCTATTTCTGGATGACATTGTACATTCTTGATTATAATAAAACTCGAGAAATCACTTTTCTTACACTCAAAATCACAGCAAAAGCAAAAAAGTAAAAGAAAAATAATACATAGCTGTTGGATATCTTCCAATCGCTGATGTGTATCCTACCTAAATATATTCCATATTAAATTATATGTTCTTGCTTCTTTTTTGAAGGTCACGAATTCGTGTTCACATCACGCAATGCTTCTCTACTATAAGTAATCATACGAAAAAGGTGTATTTTTGTAACGCAAATGAAATTCCTGAAAACATTGAATCGCCACAAATGCATACGTTAAAGTTATATCACATGGATTGAAACGCGTTCTCAAAATGTGTAATTTTAAAGATTAATCATTGCATCTTGTTTCAAAATTGAATCAGGAGAGTTCAATTTCTTTTCGTTTACGTTAAAAAAAGTATGAGTAAAATATTTACATTTACGAATCATTTTCTGAAATCATATACAGGCACAGTAGCACACACAGGAATTTTTCAAGGGAGGGGGGGTCCGGGGTCCAAAGTTCAACATTCTTGTATCATGCTCCTTTTGATTTTGTCGATATTCGGGAACAAAACACAGTGCAAAACTAATTATTGAATAAATAATTAGCATTAATTAATAAAATTAATAATTAATAGCATATACTTAATTAAATTTTGCGTACTATAAACTTAGAACTATAATCAATGGGAAAAAAATCAAGGGCTTTGGGGGGGGTCCGGACCCCCAGGACCCCTCCCCTTGTGTGCGCCACTGTACAGGCATTCTTCCAGTGGCGTAACGGAGAATATTACTACCCCTGCAAACTAAGCTTTTGGGACTCAAGCCCAAATATGTACTTAGTATACGTACTTGTGTTAGTACGTACTTAGTCAAGCTTTGGGTCCCCTAGAGCCTCAGCCCCCCCCCGCAATGCGGGGGTGTACGTTACACCACTGCATTCTTCGTATAACACTGTACTGTAATACACGGTTTCAATGTTACGCGATACAAAATTTGAGAATATTACGAGTATAATACGAATTCGATGCTACACGATACAAAACTTGATTTCAATATTACATGGTTTGGATATAACACAATTTTAAAAAATTGAATTTCATTTTCGTTCAATAAAAGGGGAATTCCCATCCTCTTTGAAATGGAATTTAAAAGAGAACTGGAAAATTCTTTAACACCTTATAGAGAGATCCTGAAAAAATTGCAAGATCGAAACATACAGGTAATTGCAACTACATCAGATAAATTTTTGTAATATGATGGAGACATAACCACAATAAAGATGATTTTATCTCTCTCTCTCAACAAACTTTGGGAAGAAAAAAAAAATAGATTACCGTAAAATCCGGTGTATAACGCGCACCGAACACTAAAAATATGATCGAAATTTACGAGTGCGCGTTATACGCCGGGTATATAAATGATAGTTTCAATAATAATAATAATAAATAAATAAAAGAGATGAGCATAAAAACATTTGACTTCTACATAGATCGCAAAACTGTTTATTTAAAAGAAATGACACACTTTATGAACTTAAAGGTTGTAGTTCTAGAAGTATACTATTTTTTCAAAAACCTGGAGTAATACCTCTATAAATGACTTCCAAAACATACGAACATTTCACACATATATTTGAGGTTCATGATAAAAAAGGGAGTGCGCGTTATACGGCGAATGTACCTGAAAACTAAAAAATGGAGCTTGAATGTATATATGCGCGTTATACGCCGTATTTTACGGTAGCTGTAATTTCAGAAGAGAGTGAGAGAGAGATGATGATGAAAATTAATTTTGTGATCCTAATAAGCCGTTTATTTATCTTACAATAATAGTTATTATAATAATAATGATTTTTAAAGTGTTTTCAATTTTTGTGTTTCATATTTTTCTTTTTGATTATAAAATTGAAGTTAACTTACTTTTTTATTTGTATATTTTATTGGAACGAAATTTCAGTTGTCATAAAATTTTCCTTTATATAACATGGTACACATTGTCTTGATTTATATTATTTCAAAGTTTCGATACAACACGGTGCATATTGCCCTGATTTGTATTATACACATACGTAATAAAGTTAATAAATAAATAAAGCAATGATTTAAATAAATAAATAAAATCACGTATAGCACGGTTTTGAAGTAGCTTGGTACGAATTAATCGTGTTATACGAGGGACACTAGCAAAAATAATTTAGTTCAGAAAAGTTTAAAATAAATTTCTTTTTTTCCGATTCCGTTTTTAAATTACCGTAAAATCCAGCCTATAATGCGCGCTTTGAACACAAAAAATACGATCGAAATTGAGGGGTACGCGTTTTACTCTGGGTATGAAACTAAGAGCTTTAAAAATAAAAAAAGATGAGTGTAGGAAAAGAAATTAGATTTTTTACATAGAATAAAATAAAAAAAAAAAACAATTACGAATGCGCTGTTAAAATTAAAGAAATCTACTGCGCATGCGCTCAATTTCGCCAAAAAAAAAAAAAGCCATTTCTCCACTGGAAAACGAATTCAGAAGGGTTACCAGATTTGGCGCATTTATCGATTTGGCGAGAAAACACTTGGCGCGATAAGTGCCCGATTCGACAAATCAACCTGAAATACTGTTTTTTTTAAAAAGAAATGACATTCTTAATGAACTTAAAGGGTTGCAGTTCCAGAAATACACCATTTTTTTTCAAAAGCCTGGGATAATATCTCGAATAAATGACTTCAAAACATAAGAGCATTGCGCCCATACATTTCAGGTTTCTTCCTAAAACAGGGGGTGCGCGTTATACGGCGAATATACCTAAAAATTAAAAAAGGCAGTTTCAAAGTATACGTTTGCATTATACACCGTATTTTATGGTAACTACTTTATTTTAAAAAAATTGTAATTACGTTGGAGCGGCATGGAAGTTAGGAAGATGGAATGTCAGTTAATGTGTCGACCTTGTCTTTTGACCGAAGCAAAAAAATTAAAGTCAGTCGCAAGTTTTTTTTAGTTTTTCTTCTGAATGCGATGTTAATAATAAAATTAAAGTAGATTTCTGGCTATTCTGAAAATGAAAACTTTCTACAAATACTAAAATGGCTTAATTCAGCACAAAAATAATTCTTTTCTGAAAAAAATGCATGCATTAATAAATTGGTCTATTCTAAATTCTGTGTTTAACACTTTGAATGCATACTTTTACCACACATCTATATTTACAAATAAGTGTACATGCTCAGTTTTATTCATTGCAACGAAGTAAAAAAAATGAACTTTAAAAAGTCAAAATATACAGATTAAAATTTATCTCCTTTTAAAAAAATATTGATCTATTAATTGGAAATACAGTAAAATTTGTTTAAATTTGGGCGCGTTAGATAGAATATTTTTTTTAACCTTTAAAATTGAAATATTTATTTATTTTTTAAATTTGCATGTTTTCAAAAATAAATTTATTCAACAATTAATTTTATAACTTTTCTTCACGCACTTTTTATTTAATTTGTATTCAAAATTTTGGGGTTGGTATAGACTGAAAATTTGTTCATTTTATATATATAATTTTTTGAAAAGAAAATGAAAAATAAATCTAACTTTTTACGATAGAGGGCAACACTGAGTACAAGAGTTGTTATAATAAATATTGAAATCAACCGTAATTAATCGGCTTAAAAAATATTCACAAGAATATGTAAAGAGAGAGAGAAAAACACATTTAAAAAAAAAAATTTTTTTTTTCATTAATTTTGTGAAATTTATAAATTAAAAACAGTTATTATGCACAATGGCATAATGGAACTAAATTCATAAAGATTACATGATAAAGACAATCACTTGTTCTTCACTGATTTAAAATCAAACTGAGATTAGACTTGTAGTTGTTCTGCTCTCTTGTAAAATTTAAATAAAATTTCAAATTTGATAATTGGGTACAGATGTTTGAATATTAAGATTCTTTCAAAAGGTTTTTCAAAATTAAATATATATATATATATATATATATATATATATAATGCGTATTTGGCGTAGCTAGTCCTGAATGGGCCCTGTATTAAAATTCCTTAGGAGCATTTTTGAAGGCCCTTTACGATTTTTTACTTACACATGCTGGGGCCCCGTATCATTGATACGGCGGTAGCCATGCCCCTGTTATACGTTTACATTTAAATCGAGAGCATTATGTTTACTTATGTACATTATTATAGACAAATATGTACTTTTTAATGGAAAATTTCCTCAAAAAACAAGCTTTAGCAACAGCGAAGCGCACGAATACGTGATTTTATTTATTGTGTGAGTGTGAGGCATATGAATTGATAAACTGAATAATTGGAAACACGTGATTGCCGTTGCCATGTGACTATGATGTCACATGAATTTTCTCCATTCGCACTTACTCATAAGTTATATTATTATTACGTAGAGTAGAAAGCATTATTGATTAATGTTCAAAATTAAAATTTTCATCGTTGTCGAATCGCTCAAAAAGTTCTGAACGAAAGTCAAAATTTAAAAGAATCATTCTGGAAGGAACTAGGGCAGGAGTGGGCAGACCACGGCTCTCGAGCTCTTCAAATTTCTGCCCCAATGCATTATTAAAAAAAAACAAATATATCGACTAAAAATATTGATTGAATCATGACAGTCTTAATCGCAACCGCTACCGCAGGGGGAAGAAATGCTTCTGGGATATGCACGTGTATGTATATCAATCGCGCTCTTAGATATCTTGTTTCACTGATAACATAGTATCTTTTTTCCAGAAATTCTGGCGAATCCTGAATTAAGAACACGATAATGCTTTGCTAAAAAGTGACCGATAATGCAGGGGAGATTTGATGGCATAACCAGACATACGTACATACCTAGTGGCGTAACGTACATCCCCGCATCGCGGGGCTCGCTTAGGGTTCTAGAGGGCCCAAAGCCTGACTCACGCCAAGTACGCAATCCTTTGTAAGATCCAGCTTGGGGCCCCAAACCTGACTTTGCAGTGGGACCTTAATTACTCCTGTTACTCTACTGTACCTACCTACTTGTCTCTGACAGATGCTCTAAGTCAGTGATTCTTAAACTGTGGACCGCGGACCCATGGGGTCTCCAGCACCTTTCAAAGGGGTCCGCGAGGGTCTCCAGATTAATGTTAAGATTCCCTATTTTACAGACTCTGAAAAGCATGATATAAAAGCCCGTAAAAGAAATGCAGCACCATCCTTCTCTTTACAAATTTTAATTAATACATTAAGTACATTATTCATTTATTTGAAATTAGAGCTTTTCGTAGCATTTTTATAATTAGATGTTTACTGTTTTCTTCAAAGGAAAAAAAGTGTTCAAAGTCAGTGTCGGTTTATCAATTGGGCGCTTGGGGTGGGTGTCCAGGAGCTCAAAAGGGCCCTGATAAGCTAAACTTAACCGGATTTTTTGGTTAAGAGTTTCGATCCTCCAGTGTCAAGCGGGCCCGTAAATCTTCTGCACCCAGGGCCCAAAATGAGCTTAAATTGGCATTGTTCAAAGTTTGTTTAAAAAGAGGCAGTCTTAGTATTATTGAGGAACCTTTAAATCACTCAACCATGTGTTGGGAGTCAGGGAGAGGTGTTCAAAATCTTGGGGGTCCACCAGTGGCGTAACAGAGAACATTAAGGCCCCTGAAAAATCAGGTTTTGTGCCCCAAGTTGGATTTTACAAAGAGATTTTACTTAGCGTCAGTTAGGCATTGGCCCTCCGGGATGCGGGGGTTATTGGAGTGTATGTTACGCCACTGGGGTCCACGATCGCCATATCAGGCTGATACATGAAGGGGAGCCTATGCAATTAAAACTTTAAGAACCGGTGCTCTAAGCTATAGGGATACAAATTTTTGAGTCCTGTATTTGTCCTTTTAAGGAACCTGATTTAATTTTTATCGAAAACAACGCTCGTCCGCATAAAGCGAAGAATTTCAAGAAAGAAAGAATACTAGCCGGAAGGATTGTTTATTTGTCTTCTCATGAAGCTATCTTCTTGTAACTAAGATGATTGGATTGTTATAATTTTCAAGAAAATAATACTTCTTTTGCTTGGGGGACTTCAATGTGATATTTCCTTTACGGAGAGGCAAAATTTTACAGATCCATGGGGAGGGAAGCCTTGTTAGATTTTATTTTAGATAATGTATTTAAAATCTATAATATTCTGGAGTTTGTTTCCACTTTTTTGTCCCACTTTGGAGCAGGAAACTTCCAATTCAAATTCTGTTATAATAGATGAGAAAAAGGTATTTCGAAATACCATTTCATTTCTAACAACTTTTTGATAAAAACCCTCCATAAATATTTGTAATGAATTGCCACTTGTAAAAATACTATTTATTTTTTGTGATAAAAAGTTATTTAGAAAGGTTAAAAATAAAGGTTATTGTGGAATAGTCGGGTAATATGAGTATTAAGCCATTAGAAGTCGCCCAACCGGTATAGTGGTTAGCGACGCTGATTGCGGTGCCGTAGGGACTGGGTTCGAATCCCGGAGAAGACATGGATGTTTATATAAATGTATAGTGCCTTTGCGGCATGGGGGTACTCTTAAGAGCGTTGAGCCGCAAGTCCTCTCGTGTGGTTGGTGGGAGGTCTCTGAACACCTTCAGAGTGTTCTCCCTCTAAATTGGTGAGGAACCGAGCCAAATCATACTGTCACCTGCTAACGGCAGGCGTCACTTAGCCCTTTGCCATGATGAATTTTGTGGGCCTTGATCTGGCCTTTGTCAATCAAGTGGCATTAGTAACAACAAACCATTAGAAAACTAATTACATAAAACATAATTATTTTTAACTATATTTTAAAGATTACGGAGAGGATATTTCTGTTTTGAGTCTATTTGCAAAAGCCACAAATATTATCATCTTTTTCTGCTCTGGTACAATCAAGGTGAGCTTACAGAAGACAGCTGAAGCATTGCATCTAAATTTTCCCTCGGTGATCTTCGAAGAATTTCCATTACAGATGAATTCAGCGTCCTTGTTTTCTGGTTCTTTAGTCGATTGCATGGAGGTTTTTTTTTAAATGCAGATAATGTATCAGAATTTCTCACTGCTAACACACGGAGTCCGTTCCAGTAGTTTTAGGT
Source organism: Trichonephila clavipes (assembly GCA_019973935.1). Classification (NCBI taxonomy): domain Eukaryota; kingdom Metazoa; phylum Arthropoda; class Arachnida; order Araneae; family Nephilidae; genus Trichonephila; species Trichonephila clavipes. The sequence continues at coordinate 594,222 of BMAU01019275.1, forward strand.
CTAGAACAGCGATACGCAACCAGCGACCCGCGGGTCACATGCCCTGCCATGGCCCATTGCTCTGAGAAATTCACTTATTTAAGAACATTGTATTAAAAATTTGGCGGGAAAATTCGTCGTCAAGAAATCAAATATATCAATTTTGCTTTTTGCTGTCGGTGTCGTACGGGTACGAATTAATAGTCTTTTTCTATTTTGAACGGTTACGGTTAATGATAACAGACAACAGTGGAGTAGCGACCATTTTTTTATGGGTGGAACAATAATTTTTAACAATCTTTCATATCTTGCAAGCGGAAACTTTACGTAGAAAATTTATCATTTTAAGACGATTGGGAGGTTGACTATTTTGTAGTGAAAAACAAACATGGATAAGTAATCGTTTGATTTTTCACGAAAGTTTTGTACTTAAAAAAGTACCAATAAACAAGAATCACATTCAATGACACTTTTCATCGAAGATCTCTTTCAAGAGGTGATAAATAGGCTTTCTTGAATAATCTTTTCAACAGCAACAAAGTGTTTTGGCAGTGATGACATCACAGCGTTAACAAAGACATTCTTTGAAGAGTTTGTTATATTTTTGCGAATTATATATGAAACCGTTTACTGATGCAGAAATTGCGAAAGAGTGTTTCTTAAATGGTTTTAATTTAATGTTAATGACTAGAATAAAAAAAAATGTAAAAAATAATAATAAAAGGAAAAGCAAAACAGGAGTTATAATATTTTGATCAATTTTCTACACATTCCATTGCTATCTTCAGTTTAAAGCATTTATCCCCCCCCCTCCCTCTATTTATCCTCATGTTGCGGCCCGAATGAAATAGCTGACATATGTATGCGGCTCGGCAGAAAAAAATGTTGAGTACCCCTGGTCTAGAAGATCCGTCTACGTTTAATTTCTTAACAGACCGTCCTGTTGTTGTTTTTAAGCTTCTGGTTTCTTCTTTATGTCTTTTTCCTTTAATTTATCCTCTAACGTTCCTAAGAGTATCTCGCCTCTAAGAGTATAGAGAGAGAGAGTTCCTAACCATCCTCTAAGAGTATGTTCAGCTTTTTGTATTATGAAATAAATACCTAGTTTTCCATAAAACCCGATACGCTATGTCGGAAAAATTACCTTTAAATTGAAGAACAAAACCACCCGCAATATAACAAGATATAATTTTTTTAGTACACAGTATGTTGTGACAGGGCTTTCATCGCAATTTCTTTTAACAGTCCTCTTGGGTTTCTTTGGGGCCGAAATGGCAATTATTTCTAACCAACTCGAAAAAAAACGTGTGTATGCAAATTAGGAATCTTATATGTAGTAGAAGTTTAGTAATCGCGGTGTCGCTATGTGAGGTGGCTATGCGAGGTCTATGTCTATGTTTAGAAGTGATTGAGTAAAATTTAAGGGAAATACCATGTCCAAGATTTAACCTGCCCGTACCTGTATAATCAAGTTAAAGGTGGATCCCTCCCCCCGTGACCACAAGGATTAAAGCCAGATTTAAGCCACGTCTGTTAGGACAAACAAGGTAGATAGGAGGTTGTGACATCGTGGATTGTTGTGAATCCCCATCTTTCGATTCACGATAAGTTTTATGGTTTCACCAGCTGTTAAGGGACAAGTACGACGTCTTCGATTGTTGTGATCTCACACCCATCGATTGTCCCTGAATTTTTACGATCCACCAGCTGTAAAATGACCAGTGCACGTGGCTAAGGGCCATTGTTTATTGTTTGTCCTCGGATCAGTGACGACACTCTGACTGAAAGTCATAATGGACATAGGAGTTCCTGCACCCATTGATAATAGACGAAGCCTATCTAACGGAGAACACTGTCGCCTAGGCAGATGATTAGAGAATGGCTCTAAGGAACAAAGACAGTGCGATGAACAAAATGTCCAGATGTCGAACGAGAAATCTGGCGCCAGTACTTTCCAGACGGGGCAGAGAGTGTGAATGTGAGTTCCGTGCGAATAGGACTCTAATGAGGCCGTAGGCAGAATTTTGTGGCCTGCCAAGGATAAGTGACGAGGGACATGTTGTGGACCCACCCCTGTTGTTTAAAAGGGCCTTTTTTAGCAGAGAAGAGCTGAGAGAACAGAGGGAGGAGACTAGGGAGGCCAAGATACTTTTGTGACCTGCCAATAGAAGGGACGAGGGACGTGTTGTGAACACACCCCTGGTGTTTAAAAGGGTTCTTTTTGGAGAAAAGGAAGGAGAATGAAAAAAGAGAAAGGAAAAGAGGAGAGAGAGAGGAGAACGAGATAAGAGGAAAAGAAGAGGAGACGGAAAAGAGAATTTAAAAAGAGTCGGGAGAGAGAGAGGAGCCGGCCTTGGATGGAGAAAAGGGCTTAGTCCGAGATTGGAGTGGAAAGACGATGAACGCCGGTGGCGTTGAGAATAGAATATGGACTGACTGCACCGGCTTGGCATATGAAACTGAATTCTATTGCTTCATTAACAAGTTGTTTAGCAAATAAACAATGCTTTTATTTTATATTAGGCTGTAACATTTTTTTATACTAGCTATACACGACGTTACAAGGTACTTAGGGCATAGGGGTAAGTACCTTTGATTAAACTATAAAAAGTGAAAGTGCGTGTAATAGTGAGATTAGAATTAAGCTGTAAAGTTAGATATAGTGGTCAATTACGCGATTGTTTGGTAATACGAGTTGTGTCTTCTCATTCCAGATCTGCTTACTTTGATTATTATTATTATTGTGTATTGTGATTAAGTTAAGATCTTAATAAACATATATTAAGATGAATGATATGTCTGGTTCTTCGTTATTTTCTACAGAAACAGGTCGCGTAGATAATGGAGAACAGGGGATTGTTTAACATCAATTTTCATGTCACATATGTTCTAATAGGTTAAAATGTTTGAAAACTCTTACCAGCAAAAGTTTTTGAAATCACAAAACGTACTTTGTTTTGTAGTGAGTAATACGAGAACAAGCAGTCAACTATCGCTGCAATGCATCATTATTCTTTTTTGAGTATATATAAATATATATAGTTCATGGTTCCCCTAACATTAGCAAATAGAGCCAAAACCTCAGTATATAATCCATAATACCCTCCTCTCGTTTACTTATTATGATAGCGGGAAGTCTTGGACCTTGATCCCGTAGTGATCACAGACAGGGCCGTTTTTAATCTCGCCAGCACCCTAGGCACTTTAAATTGTTACGCCCCCCACACACAATTTCCAGAGCACCTACCCCTCAATCAGTTTTATTATAGAAGATTCAACTTTTTATATTATAAAATACCTAGTATCCCATAAAACCCGATATGCCATCTTGGAAAATGAATCTTTAAGTGAGTGAGTGAGTGAGTTTTGGGGTTATTGGCGCAAAAGCCAATTTTTACTAAACTACACCAAACACTCGTCAAAACAATAGAAGTGTAAAATCACTAAAAGTTTAATTAAATTTCAGAGTAAAAAAGTAAAATCGAAAATTTTATTTAAAAATCAATCCAAACAAATTTAAAAACAAAGATTGGTGGGGGAATTCCCCACCAAGTTCAAAAAGTATTGAAAAAAGTTATTTTTTATATTTAGGTGTTATAACTAACTCTACCTTGTAATATATTTTACCATCTTTCTTGACATAATCTAGATTCGACTCAAGCTCATCTTCAAAAAAAAATGTCATATACTATCATATCTTCCTCATCTGTTGTGTATTCGACCCTTGCTGATTTCCTAGGTTTATGAGGAGCCATCTTAATTTCTATTTTTGGTTTTATAGTGTTGGATGTGTTTTTAAGAGGACGTTTTTTCCTACGAGGTTTTGAAGTTTGTTTTGCATCCTGGGATGTAGCAGGTATGGTATTGGATGTAGTGGTGGTTACACTCTGTGGGATTTTAGATGTATTAGAAGGTTCGCTATTGGATGTAGTAGTCGCAGACTCTGATAAGGGAACTGATAGTTGAATTTCAGTTGACAGTGCGGCAAATTTATTGTAAGTTGTAGGAACTGGGAATGTTTCAGTTGATAAAGACGAGGCAGAGGTATTTATGCTATAGTCAGGGGCAGCAGCAATAGCAGAAATGGATTCAGGTAACCGAGATTCAATTTGTGTGGTTAGTTTTATTGAAGATTCGGAAGGAAGTAAATGAGCTGGATTCGATGAAGATGATGTGGAGACAGTAGACACTGAAGACGAGGTACTTGGCATCGTATTTGCAGAAGATAAGGGTTTTAGACACTGTAAAGGTGGACAGATTATGTTTGTTATATTTGGATCTGTTTGGGTAGTTGTAGATATAGTTGAAGGTTTAGTAGCCTGAGCATACGTTTGGGTTAACTGAGGAACTATTAATTTGCGTGCTTCAAAATAAGATATGTTTTTATTGGTTTTAATTTCCTGGACCTGTTTTTCTAATTTTCATTTCGGGCATAATTTTGAACCTGATGGGTGGGTTTGTGAACAATTAACGCATTTCTGCTCTAGTGTACAATTCGTGGAAGAATGCCCAACAGATGCACATCTAGAGCACGTTAATTGACCACGGCAGGAAGTTTGAGAGCGACGGAACCTCTGGCACTTAAAGCAGCGCAGAGGATTCGGAATGCAGGGGCGTATTTTACAATTTAGATAACCAGCCTTTATTGAAGATGGTAGTTTGGGGCTATTGAAAGTTAATATTAAATGCTTCATTGGGGAAAGTGACGAATCTTTTTTTATTTGAATTCTTCTAGCCTGAATAACAACTTGGTCAGAAAGTCCTTCCAAAATTTCTGTTTCAGAGGCGCACAAAAGATCTGTTTCGGATATGACACCACGACAAGAATTTAAGGATATATGATGATTTACAGTTAACGGGGAGGATTTACAGTTAAATGTTTTGGTTAACAAGAAAGATTTTGTTTGTAAAGCAGATGATGTTTCAACAAGCAAATCACCAGATCGTAATTTTTTTTACTGATTTTGGTTCACCGCTTATTTCTTGTATAGCTTTTTGAATTGCAAACGGTGACTTTCGTGACATTTCATTATTAGGAAGAGATAAAATTAAAAATCGAGTATGTGCAGAAACATTATCAATGCTGAGAGTGGTTAATACAAGGCCTTTACTGGTCACAGAAGCATTGGATCCATAAGCGCGAATAAATATTTCGTCCTGGCGTGCCTCCACCCACCACGGAGTCCAACAAGGGAGGCAGTGTGCCGGTCATCTGGCTAAAACCAGGCACGGCGCTTACCTGGAGTACACCCAGACTATAGTACTACAGCATCAGGGCGAGGATCCGACGGGTAAACCCGACACCCCTTATCTGCAGCACTAACCCTACAGCAGTGTCTCTTCGGAGACACCGAAGAGAGGTGCCACCAGCCGATTGACAGGAGCGGGCTCACTCCTGCCACCCGTCAACAGTGAAGCGTGGGCCAAAGAGAACGCAAAGGTATACCCATGACACAATTCTCCTCCTTACGGGAGAAGTGTGGGTCAAAGGGAAGGCAAAGAAATCTCCAGGACACCATTTTCCTCCTTACGGGACGCCGCTCACGGCAAACATGCGGGTCGGAAAACCAACGGTGTTAGTCGAAATCACATAAAGCAACAAAATCAAAGAAAAAAAAACACATAACAAAGAAGCACTACAAAAACCGAAAAACAAGAGAAAAAATTAAGAAAACATGACACTAATTTAACGTATTATAAAATAAAAACCAAAATATGTTATTAATCGGTAAGTAATCAAGTGACATAAATATACATTAATTTTCTACAGGTAAATTCAATACAATTTAAGCTGTGGTCT